>JAHTLZ010000122.1:16369492-16392929 GCA_023846285.1 Phrynocephalus versicolor | reverse complement strand
AGAGAGAGAGAGAGAGAGAGAGAGAGAGAGAGAGAGAGAGAGAGAGAGAGAGAGAGAGAGAGAGAGAGAGAGTTCTGAAATTCCCGACGGAACTAATTTCGATTTAAACTGGTCTCCCTCCTAAATCTACCTAGGACTGCTTCTTTAGTTTTCCCGCAGAGGGAAAGTCACAACCGGTTTGCTTGCCTGAACCCTCCTTTCTTCTCCATTCTCATAGAATTAGGAAAAGACGCCCTACTATTCATCTTTCACTTCTAACCCCTTTCTGCTGGAGCCGCTTCACAGGAGCGCGAATGAGTCGCCAAAAGGCCCGCAACAACCACTCCGTGCTGGTGCAAATAGGATTCATGACGAGGGAAACCTCGCCTTCAGCCTCACCATCTGTTCCCAACCACACGCCTTCTTGCTCCTCCTGGGTCGCAGCAGGGGCTCGTAGATAGATGTGCGGCAAGCGGCAGCCTCAGGCGGCCGGGGAGGCAGGCGGAGCCTCCGCACAGCAGGGGGCGCTCGCGTACACGTTCACGGTGGTGGGGGAGCGTTCGGAGAACTCGTCTGCCCTTCCCGCCGTCTTACTCGCTGGGCCGCCGCGGGAAGGTGAAAAGCAGAGCCGCGTTGGGCGCGGAGGTTAGGAGGGCGTGGAGGGGGGGGTGAGTGGTGGGGCGCACTTTTAGGGGGGGCACAACCTCAAGATCATGCCCCTGCCCCTGCCCGAACTTGAAATGTGATTTTTTTACATGAGCTGCTTGCAGGATTCTGACAGTTTAATAATAGATATTGTTATCTGGATCCCAAACACCGTATACTGTATATGCTGTATGTATAAATATATGCGCGCTGTGTATACTGGTCGGATTAGTTGTGCCGTGTTTGTGATATATATTTTCCGAACGTTTTATGCAGCAGTGAGATGTCTTCGGAATCCCAGCCTCCAGATTTAGCGCGTGAAGCACCCAAGGATAAAGAGTATCGAAGCCCAGGGCTCCGAGGCGTGAAAACGACCACCTTGTTCCGTGCCGTTAACCCAGAACTTTTCATTAAACCTGTAAGGAGCTTATTAAAGAATGGCAGCAGTTTGTGAGTGAGATTTTGTGATTTATAGTAGATAACACATTGAACTAAGAGCGCGCGGTCTCTTCTTAACTTTTATTCACAGCTGGCATTTGCTTCGATGTGGGGAGGGGATCAAGCTGTAACTTACTATCCCGAGTTGTATGGGCATAAAATGTATATATTGCTGTCCTATGCGGTAGGGTAATTGTCCTGATTCATATATGCCTGAGGTTTGTGTTCTGACTGCAGAGTTTACCAGTGGTTCTCATCCTGTGGGTCCCCAGATGTTCCTGGACTACAACTCCCAGAAGCCTCCACCACTTGCTGTGCTGGAAGGGGTTTCTGGGAGTTGCAGTCCAGGAACATCTGGGGGTCCACAGGTTGAGAACCTTTAGCTCATCAGAAGTCAGTGGGCCTGAGCACACCTAGTTGTCTGCTAAACTTGTTTAAATCTTTATGTGCCTTGACTAATTAGTTGTTAATAATTATGTTCGGTAGGTTTGAACTGTCCAAAAAGTGCTCACAGTGATGGGGCAGTGCAGAAGTTGAAATAATGAACTGAATACCAAGAGTAAAAAAATTAATGTGATAAGGGATGATGAATATCATGTGTAGAAAGTAGCCTTTAGTGATCAATTATTTATCAAAATGATATGCTGCTGTATTTAGTGTGACTGGAGCAGGTTAAAGCAGGTTCCCCCAACAACAACAACAACAAAAAAATCAAACAATAACCAATTAAAGGGTTTCTTGAATCAATGTTAAAACTACATTTTAGGTAGTTTACATAATTACAGTCTGTAAACTTTCTGTCTGATCTGAGTTTTAAGGTATGTAGAACTTAAATACAGAATATATACAGTATTGCCTTGAATACACTGTACCACACTTCCCTTGATCTTAAGGTCCATGGTAGCTGCTGATTTTAAAATTATTCATCCATCTACAGTGTAATCCTAAACTACTCAGAGGGAAGTCCCATTGCCTTCAAGTGTTACTCCCAAGAAAGTATATTGCAGCTTTCATTCAGTATATTTCTATTCAGTTCCTTGAAACTGAAAGAAAGGGGATAAGAAAATAAAAGAATACTAGCTTACTATAATACCTTTGGCAGTTGGGGATGCTTTGTATTTATTTATTATTTACTTATTTATTGAACTTCTACCCTGCCCATCTTCCCATGGGAACTCTGGGCGGCTTACAAAAGGCTGAACAATTCAGCTAACAAATAAATACAAATATAGAAGCAACAACAACAATATAAAATAGCTTTAGCACCCTTGGCATAAACACAAATAGCTCAGCAAACAGCACATAGCTAACTGGGCTATCAAGCAGATGGCAGGAAAAAAACCCTGTAACAGCTTAAATCCAGCCACTGAATTTACGCCACATAAGACTAATGATGGGTGGGCGCTGAGGGTGGGGCTTCCATCTCCCTCTTGTGCCCTCCCGGGTTCCAAGTCCAGTGGGTTGGCAAGTCGGAGGGTAGGAGGGGTGGGGTGGCCATCGTTTATAGGGAATCCCTTTATGTTAGCAGTGCTGCGACTATGGTGTGTCCTGATGTAGAATGCCTCCATCTATCAGTGGGCCAGCGAGATAAGTTTGGTATTGTGCTGGTGTACCGCGCTCCCCGCAGCCCAGCTCAATCCTTTCCAGAGATCGCGGAGTTCGTCTCGGCTGCACTGTTGAGGTCCCCCCGCCTTTTGGTGGCTGGGGACTTCAACGTGCATGCCGAGGAGGAACTCTTGGGTGCGGCTCTGGAATTAATGGAATCCATGACTTCCATGAATCTATCTCAGCATGTTGTATGTCCCACCCATAGAGCTGGCACACCTTGGACCTGGTGTTTTCCTCCATGTCGTCAGATTCTTGTCTGGGGGTTAGGGGTATCTTGCCTCTGCCCGTGTCATGGTCGGACCACCACTTGCTAAAATTTTCCCTATCGATCGCCCCCCCACCTTGCGGGGAGCGTCGAGCTCATATTTGAGCTCGCCCCCGGAGGCTTCTGGACCCTGCGACCGTGGTGAAACCCACTCTCAAAAAACCTGGCTTGGCGTCGGACGATTTATCGAACTATCGTCTGATTGCCATTGTTCCCTTCCTGGGCAAAGTAGTCGAGAGGGTGGCCGCTGTCAGGCTGCAGTCGTACCTGGAGGTAAATCGTATCCTGAATCCCTTCCAGTCTGGTTTCAGACCCCTTCACGGGACCGAGACTGCCCTGGTCGCTCTGCAGGATGACCTCCTCAGGGAGGCCGACAGGGGGTGCTCTTCCCTGCTGGTTCTCCTTGATCTGTCAGCTGCCTTTGATACCGTCGAACACGGTAACCTGCTGGTCCGGCTGGCTGAGGCGGGAATTGGGGGCCAGGCTTTGGCCTGGCTTCGTTCCTTCCTTGGTGGCCGGACTCAGCGGGTTCAGCTGGGTGATGATTTGTCAGCTCCTTGGACCCTCCCTTGTGGGGTGCCCCAGGGGTCGGCAATCTCGCCCATGCTGTTCAATGTTTATATGAGGCCGCTGGCGGAGGTCATCAGGGGATATGGAGTTCGCTGTCATCAGTACGCTGATGACACGCAGCTCTATATCTCCTTTTCGTTGTCTGCAGAGGAGGCAGTTCGCTCCCTTGATCTGTGCCTGGAGGCAGTCATGGAATGGACCAGATATAACCGGCTCAAGCTCAATCCGGAGAAGACGGAGGTTCTGTTCTTCAGGGCGCCCTCTTCTGGGTACAATGCCCCCCTCCCTAAGCTGGGGGGTGTTTCTCTCCAGCCTACGGACAGGGCCAGGAACCTGGGCGTGGTCCTGGACTCAGCCCTCTCCCTGGAAGCCCAGGTGATGGCTGTTTCCAGGGCCGCTTTTTTTCCCATCTCCGCAGGATCGCCCAGATCCGCCAGTACTTTGATGAGTCCTCCCTAAAGACAGTTGTGCAGGCTCTGGTGATATTGAGGATCGACTACTGCAATGCCCTCTACGTGGGGTTGCCCTTGACCCTGGTCCGGAGGCTACAGCGGGTGCAGAATGTGGCGGCCAGGCTGGTGGGGGTGCTCACAGATACGAGCGCATCACCCCAATCCTGGCCCGCTTGCACTGGCTCCCCGTTGTCCTCCGGATTAGGTTCAAGGTCCTGGTTTTGATTTTCAAAGCCCTCCACGGCCTGGGACCTGAGTATCTGGCGGAGCGTATCTCCCAGAGATCAACTGGGGCCAGACCCACGAGACTGGCGCAGGTGCGCTCACTGAGGGTGGCCACAACCAGAGAGGCGCGGAAATCGCGTACGCGTGACTGCACCTTCTCTGTGGTGGGCCGCACATTGTGGAATCATCTCCCCAGTCAGCTGCGCCTAATAGAGTCCCTGCCTGCCTTTAAGAAGGCCCTAAAGACCCATCTGTTTAGGGAGGCGTTTGGCGACCGTTTGCTTTAAGTTTCTGCCCCCCCCCCGCCATCTTTGCCTTCTTCATTGCCACCTCCTGTGTCTCTTGTCCTCTCTATTTTATTGTTCTTATTGGTTTTATTTTTCTGTTGTTAGCCGCCCAGAGTTCCCTCCCGGGAAGATGGGCAGGATATTAGCTTCACAAATAAATAAATAAATAATAAATAAATAAATAATGATGTCATCAGTCACAGTATTTTTTTTATAATTACTGTACTGTGTTTCTTATTCTCCCTTGCTGTTCCCAACGTATCTTGTTCTTGAGATCCCCCATTGTAGGGAAGCTGTTGGGGGCTGTGGAACAGATGACAGAGCCATTAATTTCTCAAAATTGCTGCTACTGGTGAAATTGCCCTCCTGCTGCTGATTTTTAGGAATTAAAAACTGCCAAACTGCTTCTGTGCAATGAAAAGGATCCCAATAAACCACAAGACCTTTGCCCCCTCTTGAAATATATTAATGTTTTTAAAACCACCATGCCATCAGCCCTACACTGAGTGAATTATGCTGATGGATTTCTGACAACAGGTACTATAGAAAATGTTTTATAGATTTAGAATCGTGTATGTATTTTTTATTTTTATTTTCACAGAACAAAGGAGTTATGGCTTTTGGGCTTGTGACAGTTACACTTTGTGTAGCCTACATTGGATACTTGCATGCTCAGCAAGAGAATAGAAAGGATCTCTATGAAGCCATTGACAGTGAAGGAAACAGAGAAATGAAGCGGAAGACTTCTAAATGGGACTAAAGAAATGGATATCCAACACGGTGTGTATCAGCATGGAAGGAGGGAAAAATTGTATACATATTTTTGAAGATGCAATTGTTCAGGATTTTGTGTGGGAGCCATTGTTTTGCTATGCAGTAATGGATGTTTCTCTTGAAGCATCATCTGATACAGCATAAAATGCTTGTATGATTTATAAATAAAAGACAGCATTAAGGAAAGGAGCTCACTGTGTTGCAGTGTTCTCAATAATTGTCAGCCTGATTTTGAGATATTCTCTGGCAGTTTAGGATGGGATAGTGGCAACTACTAACTCTAATTTTGGAGTGCTGTTGTGAATCCAATCTGAATGGCGAAACCAATTTTGGAATAGGATTCAGCACCCTGGATAGCTCTTGCAATGCACTGCAGGCTAAAGCCTAGAGTAAATTCGCAGCACTCCCAAATTGGAGACACCTGTGGTCACAGGGAATGGGTGTATTAGCAACTGACCAACAATAATATTAGAAAAACATGTTGGGCTGTAAGGTAGCTTTAGTAATGTAGTTTCCAATGCCTATTTGAAAAAAAAAAACATTAACAAGGATTTGTGATAATTTAAAAAAAAAACTAATGTTGACATCCTGCTTGGAAAATTACCATACTTAGTATCGTGTTTTGTGAACTAATTCAGAATGTCTTACCTATATAGTGTCTATAATTATGGTGTTAGTCATCTCAACCAAAATATTGTACAGCTTGTTTTTTTTTAAAAAAATAAACATTTCTTAAACAACATAGCAATTTTCATTAGCATCCATGGCACATCTCATTTGAAGGCAATGGCCAGTATTCTGTTGCCTAAACACAGAGTGGAAGGGAAACTGAATGAGCATCCCTCTGTTATGGGATGCCTGTCAACAACCCCAGTTAGCCATCTGGCTGTTGCGTTTTGGACCAGCTGAAGTTTCCTGACACTTTCCATAGGCATCCCCATGTAGATCCAACCGGGATGTAACTAAGCCATGTGTCATCATCAGGAATGGCTGCAGCTGGCCTACTAGTTTAAATTGTGCAGATGCACTCTTGAGCACCACTGAAACCTCGGCATACAGGCTCAGAGATGAATCCAGGTGCACACCCAAGTTTTGCATTTGAGTTTTCAGGAAGAGTATAACCTCATCCAGCATTGGCTGCATCCCTGTTCCCTGATTGGCCTTTTAACTGATCAGAAGCAGACTTGTCTTGTCTGGATTAAGTTCAAGTTAGTTACTGAGATCAGACACTAGTCTAGAGCTGAAACTGCCTCCTTAGATTCAGATGGCAAGAACAGAACTGGTGTCATCTTCGTACTGTTAACACTGAACCCCAAAAGAATGGACAACATATCCCATTGTGTGGGAATCTGATACCTAAGACATGTAAATGTTAAATAACCCTGAGGGACCCCACAGTCCAGGATGATGAACAGGAGTTCCTCAGCACTGCCTTCTGAATCTTCTCCTCTAGGAAGGACCAGAGCCACCGTAAAACAGTGCCTCCAAGTCCCATCCCAGAGAGATGGACCAGAAGGATACCATAGTTGATGGAGCTGAAAGCTGCTGATAGGCCCAGCAGAACCAACAGGAACACACTCTCCTTGTCCAGTTCCTGGCATAGGTCATTCACCAAGGCGACCCGAGCAGTCTCCATCCCATAACGAGGCTTGAAGCCACGTTAATATTAATCTAGATAATACAGTACATCTCATCCAGGAACCCCTGGAGCTGAGGGGCTACAACTCACTTCCACACCTTCCCCAAGAATGGAATATGAGAGAATGTTAAATGGCTTTAGAGAAGCAGGTGAAACTTCTTTAGGTTATTTAGCAAAAGGTATTGTGAGAGCTTGCTTAATATTAATTGGGGGGTCTCACATGCTTTCATGAGCAAAGCTTACGTCACCTGGCAACAATTACTGGGTCAGAGGTGAGCTCACATTTTCTCAGTCTGATGGCCAGATGATGTGAGAGCTCCAGAAGATGCAGGTGGATGTTTCATGGTAATGTCACCTTACCGTACAATGGTGAAACGTTTTCTCCCTTCCACTGACATGGATGGATTCTAAGGAAATCCTGCTTTGCCTATAAGAACGAGGGCTTTGCTTCTGCAGGAAGACCACGGTCAAGACTTCCATGATCTGTAGAGCCGGAAAACAACTTAGGTGGAATCATGATTAGGAATCCAGATTTCGACACATTTGTCTGTTGTGCTGTTTGTTCAAAACTAATTCCACCACCTCCAACACCAGAGACCTTTGGACGAATAAGGGAATATAAGCCTTACAAGACACGGTATTATACGCACAAAGATATACTGGGTAAGTTGCTCTCCAAGATTTACACATTTCTGTCTACAACGGATATCCATAAATTTGAAATCTTTCATGCTGACAGTAATTGCTCAGAAGAAAAGGGTTTCTCTACACATGAGCACTGTTCGGAACTAATTACTTGTACAGTATTTAATTCTTTTTTCCCAATAAGGAAGGTATGGCTACATTGTCACAAAAATGTATTGACAGGTAACTTGATTCCTGTCACAGTATAACTAACTGTTTAGTTACTACTTCTATAAGTATGGAGATGTGGCCTCAATAGATCATGCGGTGGATGGAACATCAGATTGTTCAAATGCTGGTTTGTGTTGTTAAGTCATTCGTTATTGTGGATATGGAACCAAAAATTAGGTGGCTAGGAAAACAGCATAATTGTTTTACTAATCGGTGGTTTGTAGCATTTAAACTTCTTAAAATTACTGAAAATACAAGTATTTAAAGTTGAGAAACAGGCAGTCTAGAGTTTTAGTACAGCTACAAATGTTTTTTTTTTAAACTGACTACTTTCCTGAGTTGTGGTCTTATAACTAATTAAGTTGTAAATAACTTTGTGAAGTCTGTGTATGAGTGTTTGTGTTTTTAATTATTCCATTTTAAAACTGATGAGGGGTTCTGGCAAAGCAGCAAAAGAAAATGATGACGAGGAAATATCTTTTTATTAGGAAAAATAACTGAAGAAGAAGAATTTTGAGCTTACCAAAAAAGGTAGAAGTGGATGAGGGGTATGATGGAGGTTTATGAAAGCCTTAATCCCCATTCATTCCATGAAACTGACAGGATCCTGCTGACTTATGTGGTACCGCACATTACTCCAGCCTTTGAGTTATCCTGCCTTCCCAGACAACCTACTGATTTCTCCTTAGAGGAATTAAAAAGAGGTCCAAGGTAGGCAAGGCTGTACCTACTTGACACCACTATACATTTGGTACTTCATTATTTGTTCCAACAGATTACAGGTCCCTGGATATTGCTGCTACTACTCTCCAAAGAAGAATATATTGCTAACGTCACTTTATACAATGTTTATTAATATCCAGTGGAGATGCAGTATTTTATGCTCAGTGAAACTACCATGCTGGTTCCCAATCATATAGGTGCTTGGTCCATGTGATTGTCTCTCACCTGTTTGAGAAACAAATATGGTGTTGATTTGTTTGTTATAGGCAGAACCAGATTATTAATATTTCAAGGATAAGGAGCAGTTAAACCCCACATCCCTCTTCAACTGTTCTGCAAAGGGTTGAACTTTAGTGATGTCTTCCTTAGGTATTAACCTGATGATTTTGCTTTCTATGTCAAGACTTTTAATCTAATTAAGGCTTGTCCATGGCTTGGCCAATCCATTGTATTATATCCCATCAACGCATGCCTAGCATGCACAGACAGACAGACAGACAGGCAGGCAGGCAGGCAGACACGGTGCACTAGTCTTGAAGAAATTATGTTTGTGGTTCTCGCATTTTAAAGGAACATCTTAAATTGAAAGCAAACAAAGCAAAAAGTATGCTGCATATATACCACCCATAGCACTTAAAACTATTTGAGTGTTTTACAATTTAATTATGCAGGTACACACTGCCTCCCCTTGCCCCATGTGGGTTAGATACCGATTTTATCAGTCTGGGAAGGATGGAGGACCGAGACAGTACTGAGATGGTTACCTGAAGGATTGAACTCAGGTTGTGAGCAGAGTCTTAGCTGCAGAACTGCAGTTTAACTAATGCACCATGAGGCTGTCACCTTAAATATCTTAAAAACCTTAAAATGCCTAGCATCTTACATAGTAAAGCTGGTATCTTACACAGTAAAGCGAAAGAGCACATGCTATAAATAATTTATATATAAACTATAGACTTCTCTTTCAATTATTCCTTGGCTTATTTAGAAATTGGAGCAGACCTTAAGCAAGCAGAAGCAGAAAGAAGAGAAACAGAAATTGAAAAACGAATTGATAAAGTACGAACTAGACTGCTGCTTCAGGTAAAAATATTCTGCAGTCATACATTAATTAAACTGCCCCCTTCCTTGATATTTATTGATAGCTCTGAGGGAACTGTGTTAGTCTGTAGCCTAACACAGCAAAGCAAAAGCAAAAACAAAAACAACACAAAACAACAGAGAGTCTTGTGGTACAGGATAACGCTACCATTTATTAATTTGGCATTGGTGCTTGTGGGCTACAGCCTGCCTCTTCGTGTGCATGGAATATAGTTTCAGTAAACAGACATTTATATACAATTGGACTAAATCCCATTACACAATGCATCATATTCAGGCAGACAGTCAGGCAAGCAAGTGTTTTTATTGTATTTTATTTTGCTGTCTGTCGTGCATTTGCGCACACAAGGGAGTGCAAAGCCAGTTGTGCAGCCCTGCAGTCTCCAAACATGCAACAGGAAAATCAAACACACTTCTTGTGCAGTTCCCTTGTCACATCAATAGGATTCCAGCCGTGGGAAGGATATGGAGAGTGTGAGGGGTGATAAAAAGGCAAAAGTCCCACCACGGTGATAGTCTTAACAGAAGTTGTTAAGGGCCATTTAACAGTCTTTTGAAGGAATCGAGTACAGATCATACTTTTACTGATGAATCCGTCGCTGTTCAATGATATTGTGAAACTCTCATGGCCTCCAGTAAGATCTGTGCTTGCCAGATCTCCGTATCACTCTTTGCACCTTGCCAACAGGTGTGTATCCAAGGACCTTGGTTTGGGGTGTTTTAAATATAAGAGGGCTCTGTGGCAGGGGAGGCCAGGGGCATTTAGGTAACCAGGACTCAATGCCTATGAACTGTAGGGTTGGTGTGCACAATAGTAACCCTTTGCTTCCTAAACTGACCTCTATCCTTCCCAGTGTCTGGACACATGGTTTTCATTGATTGAGGCCTATAACAGCTGAGCAAAATTACAGTTTTAAGTACTCCTTTCCCATTTACCTCCCTGTTTTTGAAAATGAGAACTACTAAGTTGATGCCGGTGTGGGCTGTATCAGTTCAGACTGTGTCAGGGCTCACGTGACTGCTACGCTGCATAAAACAAATATTCTCCACTTAGAAGACTAGATGTTGGGGAGGAAATTAGGCTAGATTATTTCTTCCCGAGAAGCTGATTTCTACTTGTAGCAATTCTTTATCTGTGGGGTTTTTTTTTGCTTATTACAAAGAACTGTTCTGTTGTGAGAATGTTACCTGCTGTCTAAAGCAGGCCAGACACTGCTGTACCTTTTTGTTACTTTTGAAAATTAGATCACTGGAGTGTGTGTGTGTGTGTGTGTGTGTTTGGAGAGAGGAGGAATGGAAAAATTGAGAAACAATAGGGTGGGTGGCGGTTCCACCTATGACCCCAAGCCTCCAGAGCAGACTTTCGGAGGGAGCACTGGGACTTTAGGGAGAAAGGGAGAATCTCTCCCGTTGGCAACTGCTCCTGTGCTAGCAGAGAGAGACCACTGCATGCAGCCCAGAGTGGTTTGTTTATATGTGACACTGGAATGCCCAATCCATAGATTTCTTCATAGCTGGCTTGTTTTCTAGGCTGAGACAGAAAAAGAAGATGCAGTGGAAGATGCTCTCAATCGCGCCGATGCCCTACACAAGAAAGATCTCGAAGATCTGAAAATGAGAGATGAACAAGCATTGCAGGTCAATAGTTATAGCAGGGGCTAATGTACTGAGATGTTCTTCCATTTCAACAGGTGTGTGTGTGGGGGGGGGGGGAGAGATCACCACAAATATGCCCCTCCATCACACACATTCCTACCAATGTAGTTCACATAATGCCCGAGTATCAGCCAACTCTCAGGAGTGGATTTGGAGGTGGCACTGGGGATTGCAGCAAGAAAAGAATAGAGAATACCTGATTCTGTGAAGAAGGCTGTTCTCTTTGAGGAATGCTAGGTAGAGTCAAAAGCTCTATAATAATGCAGACATTGCATGGGATATAATCTTTACTGGATGTGTAGGTTAGGTAATATGTCGCTCCTGTGTTGAAAGAAAACAACACATCTAGAGATGGAAAATGAGAAGATTTGGGTGGATGTGAAAAGTCTTCTCCCTTGACATGGGGCGGGGGTGGGGTGGGGGTCAGGTAGGGGAGAGACAGATGGGTATTGGCATTCAAATGTTCTTTGTAGTTCTCTCCTTAAAAGGAAAAGAGAAGAAGTGATCAAGTCTTGCTCTGGTATTCATATTTATTGTTCGCATTACTAAAGGAAGCTGTGAAGAAGACAAAGCAAGAAATGCTGGAGTACTTGGAAGCAGAACTAAAGAGAGAATCAGAAGCCGCCGAACAGCGTATGACTCACAAACTTCAGCGGATCATACTTCAGCTTCAGCTGGAAAAGTCAGCAGCTGTAGATCAAATGAGACGGGAGGAGCAACAAAAGATAACGGGAATCCTTGAAGCCCAAAAAAAGTACAGAAATTAATTATTTCATTTTTTTTAAAAAAAGACAAATTGCCAAAGAGTTGCACTTGACATTACATGATATCCGGAATTCTTCAAACGGAGTAAATTCTGGCTGCTCCTTTTCCTCTTTCGCAAGTTCCACTAGAAGGTACTGCCAAAATCCTGTTGCACAGTTACAATGGCGGAAGGGAAACGGTGTGGGTCACAGTAGCTAATCTTTACTAATAAATCCCGCTGGGATTCTTCACTGTGTGTCACTGCAAGCTATACCATTTGTCTTCGGCTGCCATATAACTATATAACAGGATTTTGCTCGTTATGTGTGTCACAATTCCCAAGCCTCACTCCTCACTGTAGCTACTCGGTCACATTCCTTCTCTCTTGCTCTGGGCGGGAGTGCCCGGAAGGAGTACGAAAGATGAATGTTTGAGCTCTGGCTGGGGTCCTTCCAAGCCACAACATGGCTTCCACCTGAGGAGGGCTGTGTTTTCCAGGGGTTTTAACGCTTCTAACTTTGATAAGTTCCTATCGGATCCTACGGACTTCAATATTACCAATTCAGTAGCTTTAAAAAAAAAGGCAAGGACTAGAAAATTACTACTGCACTTTCCCTCCCCATCTTTGTGTGTAGTCAGTGGCTTTAAAGGATTTGTTAAAATTAAAGGGAAAGGCAATAAAAGGATAATACAGTACAAAAATTAGGGAAATGGTTCCAGATCCAAAACAAATGTGAGCATAGTCCTACAGGATATCAAACAAAACTCAGAAAATAATAAACACTATCCTAACTACCTCATACCTACGTAGAATTACAGAGTGAAACTGGGGGACTCTTCCTGTGTTCCCTGGGCACCAGTTCTTACATGATATGCAGAGGTCATTACTTGTGAGTAAAGCTGTCACTAAGAAGTGAAGCAAGGCTTTCCTAAGCTGTACTAAGTATGAAAGGGCTCAAATTCTAATTTCCCCTTTATCTATGTCTCATTGAGACCTGGGCCGACCATTACTAAATTACTGTTAATCCTCTTTGATCATTCCTACATGCTTCCTTCCTAGAGATGTGAAGGCTCAGGAAAACAACAACAACAAAAAACAGGAAAAATTCAGAAAAATAAACAATTTTTCCCTTTTTTTCCCAGAAGCCTTTTTGGTCCCCCCCACAATAATTGGGGGGGAAATGAAAAAAGAAAAAGAAAAATGATTATGGAATGTTTTATTTTAACATGATGAGCAAAATGTCTTAAGACAGGGTGCTCAAATATTTTCCAAATCATTTCTAAAAAATACACATAGTATCAGATTATTCTAATTTCTGTGCACTGAGGACAAGCAAGTCCTAGGTTACAAACTGAACTCGCCAAAGCAAGAACAAGATGCATTTCTTACTTTGGGAGGTGCTGCTATTGTCACAAGAAAAAGAAAAAGGTTTCAGTTTTGTTTTTGCATGTGGGCAGATATGTTTGGTAAGAGTTTACATTTATCTGATTCCAGAAAATTGAATCATTTCGCTACATTAGTTTATAACCTTTATAACCTTTACATCTGCATTCCTTCCCAGCTTTGAAATCTGTATACCCTCTGTCACCTTACTGACAACTAAAAGATTAAGTTTGAGTGTTAGGCTCCTCTTTAATGTATTCTTGATCTCAGCTCTTTTTTGAAGTAATACAGAAACAGGAGAATGGGGCAGAGATGCAAACCATCTATCTGTCTTGCAGGTGTGAATGTTCAGATTCTTATACCCTTCCAGGCAGACAGAAAAGTCCGTGAGATATACAGTACTTCATCTCCTGTTCCCTTTGCAGTGTGGCATTGTGGTAGAGTATTGCACTCAGTGTGGGATTGTGGTAGAGATTGCACCGTGTTTTGCTAGCATGCATCTTGAGATGTTGTGCAAGACATTTTGCAAGAAATCGCACAAGGCCTTGTGCAAGTGGAAGCAGATATCTGAAAAACGTACAATGAAAATTAAGTGGTCCTGCAGTGGAGGTCTACATTTAGTCATATACCATTAGCGATGTAATAAGGCCAAATGGTAGAGCTGCAGTGAAGAAGATTGGAGATCATGGCATAATTCGTAGTTTCTGCTCTAAAATACTTAGTACCTGGGAATGTTTTGATACTAGAGATTGCTTCGGGAAAAGGCAACCATCCACCACTATCCTTAGATGTTTCTATGACTTAAGGGTGCTTTCAGTAAAAGCTTTCCCTGTTATGTCTCCCAGGCTTGCTCACAGTACCTTAGAGGGGGAAGGATTCCGGCTGAAACTTATATCTTGTCATCACCTTGAACAATTCTCTAAATACTACAAGGGACTGCGAATACCATCATCCTCCACTCATAAATTCCCCTGCTTTTTCTATTACAATAACAAGGACTTCTTTAAGTACATTAAAAGTAAGAACCCAACTAGGAAGGCCATTGGACCATTTAGACAACAATGGAAGGCAAGGGATTATTAAAGAGGAAACAGAGATTGCAGATAGACTCAATAAATTCTTTGCTTCAGTATTTCAAGAAGTATATTCAAGAAGACAGAGACCACATGCCCCTAATAGAGCCTATCTTCGTAGGGAGGGAAACCAAAGAATTAAGCCAGATAGAAATAACCAGGGAAGAGGTCCTTGCATGTCTTGTTAAACTAAATACTAACAAATCACCAGGACCAGGCGGCATGAAATTACTGATGTCCTAGCCAAAATATATAATCTTTCCCTCAAACCAAGTGTTGTGCCTGATGACTAGAAGGTAGTGAACGTAACACCGGTCTTTAAAAAGGATCCAGGAAATTACAGACCGGTCGGTTTGACATGTGTCCCAGGTAAAGTGATGGAAACCATCCTAAAAGATAAAATTAATAGGTACATAGAAGAGAAGGTGCTGCTGAAGGAGAGCCAACATGGCTTTTGCAAGGGCAAATCATGCCTCACTAATCTGCTGGAATTATTTGAGAGTGTCAACAAGCATGTGGATAAGGGAGATCAAGTTGTCATTGTTTATCTGGACTTTCAGAAAGCTTTTGACACGGTCCCACACCAAAGGCTCTTGAATAAACTTGCCAGTCATGGAATCAAGGGACAGTCCTGGATCAGCAACTTGGCTAAGGGACAGGAAACAGAGGGTAGCACTAAATAGACACTTCTCCAAGTGGAGGAAGGTAAAGAGTGGAGTCCCCCAAGGTTCAGTACAGAGACCCCTGCTTTTCAACCTTTTCATAAATGATCTAGAAGTACAGGTAGGAGTAAATAGCAAGGTAGCCAAATTTGCTGACGACACTAAATTATACAGGTATCAAAAACAGAAAGAGATTGTGAGGAGCTCCAGAGGGATCTCTTGAAACTGGGGGAGTGGGCAAACCAGTGGCAAATGAGCTTCAACATTAGTAAGTGCAGAGTGATGCATGTTGGGGCAAAAAACCCAATTACGTTTATAAACTGATGGGGTCTGAACTCTGTGCAAGAAACCAGGAAAGGGACCTTGGTGTCCTGGTGGACAGCTCAATGAAGGTGTCAACCCAGTGTGAAGCAGCGGTGAAAAAAGCAAACTCAATGCTAGGGATCATTAGGAAGAGTATAGAAAATAAGTCAGCAAGTGTCATTTTGCCTCTTTATAAATCTATGGTGAGGCCCCATCTGGAGTACTGTGTACAGTTCTGGTCACCATACCTCCAGAAGGATATTAGGGAACTGGAAAAAGTGCAGAGGAGGGCAACCAGAATGAGTAGGGGATTGGAACACCTTCCTTACCATCTCAGGCTGCAGCGGCTGGGCCTCTTCACTCTTGAACGATGGTGCCTAAGAGGTGACCTGATTGAAGTTTATAAAATCATACACGGTGTGGACAAAGTAGATAAGGAAAAACTGTTTTCTCTATTGCACAACACTAGAGCTAGGGGGCACTCCATGAACCTTTGGGGTGCTAGATCTCATACAAATAAGAAAGTACTTTTTCACCCAGAGGATCACTGGTCTGCGGAGCTCCCTACCAGACGAATTGGTGACAGCTGTCAGCCTTGACAGCTTTAAGAAAGCCTTTGACAAGTTCATGGAGAACAGGGGTATCAGTGGCTATCATTATGGATGCCTAAGGACAACCTCTGGGTTGGAGAGATAAGTTGGATATCTCTCAATGCTATTTGCAGGAAATCATAAGCACTTGAAATATGAATACATACCAGCTCCAAAATAATAGCACTAGCTTTCCCTCTGGAGTCATTTAAGGCCCAATGACTTGTTCTTCTGTTTGCAACATTCCCATGTTTTCTAGTTCCCAATTCTGAATTGTTCTCATCAGAAAAACATGTTCTAAGGAAAGAAGGGCAGAATAGCTATACAGTATTGTTTACCTGATAGTACAGGGTGCTGTCCATTGGAAATACTAGGACAGTCAGTGCTTGTTCATGTTTCCAGAGTGGAAAGCAGATGGAAAGAGTGCTCCCTTATCCATGTGATGGGCATGCCACTTTCTGCTTCTGCTAAGCAGGTTTTTCAGGGATGTTTTGTAATGTTCTAAACACTTTCAAAATCTATTTAAACAGAGGCAACACTAGCCAGTACATCTATTTAAAAAGACAACAAGCGGTGTAGTCCTTGTACACAACCTGAATACAAAAGTGGTTGGTACATTAGATGTCTACATTTTAACAGAGAGAAGCTAACTTTGAGTCCTTTATTAGACCAGTAATATATACATACTGTACCTATATTTATGAATTCTATGGAAAGCCTACTTTCAGATCACAATGCATATGCATGCTCAGAGACAGCTGTCCTGGCTCCTGGAAGAGAAGTCAGGACACTTTCTGAATATGGTGGTGGCAGCAGAGGAAGAGGTGGCAGGACCAATTAGGGGGCTGATGGGGGCAGTGGAAAGGAGGTGGGGACGTCGTTTTACCACTGCAAAACAAAGTACAAGATGGAAAAACGTTTGGTGCTTCATTTTGTAGAAGTGAAACAACTTGTACAAACCAAACTATAAACCAATCCACTTTTTGGTTCAGTTCACTTTGTACCTGTCTCTAATAGATCTGAAAGCAAGGGCATTTTTACTTTTACAGTAGGACCCTGGCATCCACTGGGGATTGGTTCCAGGCCTTCCCGTGGATGACAAAAAACCATGGATAAGAGAGAACTGCTGTTTTGTGACAGTAGCTTGCTTTATGGCTGCTGTTTTATGACAGTAGCTTGCTTTGCAGCTGCTGAATTATATATGTAATTTTTTTTCCTTTGCCGTTAGTGGATAACTGAATCAGTGGTTAATGGATTACGGGGGTCCTACTGTATTTCTTCTCTCAAATTTTACTTCCTCTGATCAAGGCTTGCTCTGGGAGGAGGTGCATATTTCAGAACAATCCTGTGCCAAGTAACATATAAGGCAGACTTAATATGTTCAGTGTGGCTAACTCCAATATAGGTGTGTTCAGCATTGCAGCCTAATACAGTATTACTGGATGGTAGTATTTTCATAGAACCTGTTTATAAAGTGGTATTTTATTTTGTTTTGTTTATCAAGATGCAACTGGCACTGAAATTGCTTCAAAACCACCAATAATGAAAATCATGTTAAAGTTATGGTTTGGTTTTTCTTCTCACTTTTGCAGGATGTATTTGCAGCAAATTGAGCAAGCTGGGGTGATGGCTAATGAAATTTATCAGAGAAACTTGGAACGGTTAACTTGGGAAAAAAAACATGAAATGGAAATGGCTCTTTCCGTCTCCCATAAGGAGCTGAAGGAAGAAACAGAGAAGTTGCTCAGAGAAGCAGAGAGTGTCCGTGAGGCTCAGCTTGAAGAAGTGGCCTATACAGTGAACCAGAAGGAGAGTCAACTCCTGTCTCTCAGCCAACAACTGGAGTACATGACCGCTTGGAAAGACAGCCTGGAAGCCGAGATAGTAGAAACAAGAGAAACTTTTCAGAAATACATTAATCTCACATTTCCCCAGCTTGCCCCGGGGCAAGCCGATTTCATCTTGCCATTCAGAAAAACTACTGCCTTCACCGACTCTGAAGTAGAAGAGCACCCTCAGTGACAACTAGGAAGGCTGTTGGTGGATCTGCCCACTTGTTGCAAACATCCAGATACGCTAATAAACAAGTGCTCAGGTGCATGTTTGTGTGTGAGGAATAAAACCATCTTTTCTCAGTCCTTTACAAATACAGTATGTGGCTATTTGAGTACAAACTGTTAATTTTCCCCAACATCATTTTAAAGTATGTCTGTCAAGATTCTCAGTCATCCAGGTAAGTTTATCTGGAACTTGAGTCATGGCAACTGGACTTCTTTTTCTTGGAGAGATTGAAACGTTTTGCTGCTGTTCGGAAAAGCAGCAAAACGTTTCAATCTCTCCAAGAAAAAGAAGTCCAGTTGCCATGACTCAATTTCTAGATCAGTTTAGAATGCATTTAAAAATAACACAATCACTCCCATCAGATCAGTAGCTGCTCTGGTAAGTATGGCAGAAAGAAATCGGTGAGGCACAATTAGGCTTACAGTCTTGAGACAATGCCATTTTTTTAAAAAGGAACTGCTCTAGGATATGCTTCCTCGCCAATCTTGGGGGATGGGGAACTGAATTACAGCACTCTACTTAAAAATATTTTTTAAAAAAGGAATTGCTTAAAGAGTTTTTCGAAATGCTTCACGATATGGCACAGCGATGCAAAGAATGACAGCGTTTGCGAGGAGGAAAGGGTTGCCGAACTCATCGGAGGCAGACGTTCATGCCAAAAAGGAAGGCGGCACCGCGCTGGCCAAGGTGCCCCAGGCCGCCCGCCGGTCGCAGCCGGCTGAGAGGGAAGAAGGCCGGCCCTTCCCGCCCTCGTTGGCCCGGCCTCCCTCGCTGGAGCGCCGGCGAGGCGGGCGGCTACCGTCTCCGTGGAAACGCGGGCCAAAGGACCGCCAGAAGGGAGCCGTGGCTTCCCTCTCCGCAGCGCGGGCGGGCCGCGACCAGACACTGCCAGGGGGCGGCGGCGGCGGGGGTGCGGAAGGGGACCGAGAGGAGCGTGGAGCCCTGTTGTTTTTGGACCCAAGGAAGGTCGGGGTGGGTGGCTTCGGTCGGGAGGAAGAGGTCTGGAGGGAGCAGGCAGGAAGCTCCTCGCGGCCCTCGCCACGGGAGCCCACCGAAAGGCGGCCATCTTCCCGCCCGCCCGAGTAGCTGTCCCGCCGGAGCCCTCCGCCCTCCGCCCTCCGCCGCGCCTCGGGGGGCCGGAGAAGGCAAGGCCGGCGAGGCTGCTTCGGCACGGCGCACCGCCCGTCTCGGGCAGCATTTGCCTGCCGGGGGATCCATCCTTCCTGAGGAGTGATGTTGGATAGCCCAGGGCCGGGCAACTGGAGCGGTCTAGAGAGGCTTTTTGGCTTTCCTGTTCTCACCAGTCGTAGGCAGCGTAATAAAAGTTAAAAGGTACAGTGGACCCTTGTATATAACAAACAGCTTGTATAACATAAAATCTGTACAGCATAAAAAATTCCGGAGATAGGGGAAACTTGCTTAACATAATCGCCTATGGGGAGAATCCGTACAACATAAAAATGGGATCACTCCGTTTTCAATGCATTCCTATGGGAATTTGTATAAAGAAAAAAATGCTTAACATAATTTCATTTGGAACAAATTAATTCCTTTATACAAGGTAACAATGTATTGTGTGTGTGTGTGTGTTGGGGGAGACCTCTAGAGGTCCGCATTTGTCCACCTCTGCACTACAGGATCATTTTGGAGTGATGCTGCACCACCAGTATTATTGATGAACCTGCACCAGTTAATACATATTAATGTTTCCCATAGAGAAGTTAACAGTCCCTGTGTCTTCCTGCTACCAGTTGCCTTTAATGCTAGGACAGATTGACAATGGGGAACAACCCAAACTCCCTGCATATCAGTTGCAATTAGTCTGATTGATGGTGGTTGTGTATGTTGTATTGTTCTATGGACTCATCTGTGCCACACATTTGGAATCTAGGAAAATGGAAAAGAAACAATTAGGCAAATCGAAAAAAGATATGTATGGCCAAATGTTATAGCCAGCGTGCTTCCCATAAATTTCCAGGTGCCACAGACTAAGTGAGCTTTTACATTGCTTCAGTAATTTTCTGGTGGTCTGAATCGATCCATATATTTATGATGGCAGCATTTTTGTTGTGTTCTAGGTAACAGTGGTAACTTCTCTAATCTATCAGACAGAAGGGGAAAAATCATTGCTCTTCCCCTAGCACTGCGGCCGGATACTGTATATTCTTTAATGGTTGCACATGTTATCAAGACATATTTTGTGTCGATAGACAGGTGACAAGTAAATAATATTAGTAAAACTTAATCAAATTCCAATAATGAACAAAACCACTTATAGTGGAGGTCAAGGAGTCACTGTCAGGGTGCTAACACCAGCGAAGACTGCTTCATTCAGTATATCCTCTAGTAACATCACTTGAAATAATATAAACATGTGCTTTCAAGTCAATTCTGACTCAGGGCAATCCTTTTCAGGGTTTTCCAGGTAGAGGGAACTGAGAAGTGGTTTATTCTCTGGGGGCATCCTGGGCTGTGTGGCTTGCCCAAGGCCACCCAGGCTGGTCCTACTTGCAGGAGGCACATTGGACGACCCAACTCCAAGCTTCAGGCTCTGCAGCTGAGCTATCCAAGCAGTTTCATTTGAAATACTGCAATGCAATTCCAGAACCTTTGCATTTGATCTAGGGATTTGCAGAAATAAACATAGAGAACATAAGCAGCTTCCTTTTTCTGGAGTCACACTATTAATCCATCTATCTCAATATTGTCCACTCCAGTAGCTGTTAGCCTTTGGACCTCCAAACATTTTCATCTTCCAGATTCCAGAAGTCCAGGCTAACATGGTCAGAGGCCAGGGACTTGAGGAGTAGAAGGCCAAAATATTTGACAAATCAGATGCTGATAAGCACAACTCTCTATCAGATTTCCTCAAGCTGGCACCCTTTAGATTTCTTAACTCCAGCCCCCATCATACTTAGGTTGAAAATACAGTAGTAGCAGACATTGATTAGTAGTCTTATCTGCTCTCTGAAGTTTCAGATCCAGGTGTTTCCCATTCCTACCTAAAAATGCTGGGCTTGATTCTGGGATTTTCTGCATGCAAAGCAGGTTTTCAGCTACTGGCCTACTGTAACTCTTCCCAAATGTTGCTACAGAACTAAGCCATAGCCTTGTATACTTCATGAATTATATGGCACTCATGACACAAAAGCTATATGGATAACTTTTTGCCATCAGCCTTCCTGTCAGTCATTTCTGCTTCCAGACCAGGCTGTTACTGAAAGCTTGAAAAGTTGAGGAACTTCAATTGACCACCCAGTCACAGTACTGTCAGTGAAAAGTACTGTACTGTAGGAGAGATGACAACATATTCTAACAAATGTCAATTCTTCCTTTCCCCCCCTCAGTGTAGAATGGCTCACTCTCAAGCTGAAAATGTGATAAGGAACATCATCCGTGAAATTGGACAAGAATGTGCAATGAAAGGACAAACTGTATCAGAAACTCTGGTGGCATTCATGGTAAATATAATAGATATTTTATTGGTGAGCTGAGTTTGAATGCTGTTCTCACCAAGTTGACATCACAACCAGGGCATAAAAATGATTACATTAACCCCACGCCTATTGTGGGGGTTACAGACCGGACCCAACCCACAATAATTGAAAATCCGCAATATGCGGATACAGGGTCGGGGCGGGACTGGGGGGCCTATCTGGGGCCTCTTGTACTTACTCCAGGCCTGGCACTGCCCCGAACAGGCCTCTGACGGCCTTCCCGGGTCTATCAGAGGCCCCAAAATTGCTTCTTTCTGAACCGGAAGTGACTTCCAGAAAACCGGAAGTGACTTCCTGATCACTAGAAAGCACTTTGGGGGCCTTTCTAGGCATGTCGGAGGCCTCAGAAATGCTTTTCGGTGAACCGGAAAGTGCTGCCAGGATTGGGACCAGAAAGTGCTGCCAGGATTGGACCACTGATGGTGAGCCAGTGGTGACTTAAGGCTATTAAATCCTCCCCTAGGACAAAAGAGTATCCTAGGAAGCCTTGGCATTTGAAGGTGGGTGGGATAGGAAGCTTTCAGTTTATTTACATTTAAAATTACCACTGCTGGTTCATCTGGCTTGTAGTATTTTACAATAGAAATACAAAATATGTATAATGATTTTAAAATCTGTTAAGAGAAATAATCATGTAAGTATATTTGCTGAGATCAGTCTTCACACTTGGGAGTGAGATCTGCTTAAGGAGAGTAAACCAAACAGGAAACTAAAAACATCTTCTGCTGACTTTTAGGTGAAAGCTGTTGTACTGGATCCGAGAAATGGATTTAATGTGGATAGGACCCTTACAAAGGCTGATGTGCAAAAACTTATTAAGGTATTTTTTCTTTTGGAAATTTTCAAGGTTCTATGCATTTGTTTGACAGCACTGAAACATTTTAGAATTTATTGAGTATCATCTCATTATAGTAAAATCTTAACGATGTGGTAGGCTTTTAATTGTTTAATGAAGCAGTTTAAGTAATTCCATTCTGAATGGATTTCCTTTCTTCAACCCCATTTATGAAGCCATCTTGCATATACAGTGGTACCTCTAATTATGAGCAATTCGACTTAACAGCAGAAAACTGTTGGTGTTTTAACTGCTGCCTTACAAATTTTAGAAGCGGTCTGCTCTAACAATTTTTTTCAATTTATTTATTTAGTTTTAGATTTTTTTTTTTTTAGATACGGCTGCTCTGCTTACAAGTCGTTCAACTTATGAGCATGCATATGGAATGGATTAAAGTCATAAGTAGAGGTACCATTGTATAATGAAATGTATGGATCGAACGCAGTACCTAAACAGAAGGTGCCATCCCTTGTGACAACATCAAGTGGTCTGGTGGAATTTGTGCATAAGCCTGAAAAAGTGATTGAAAATGAGCATGCAAAATTACTTTGGGACTTCTGGATGCAGATAGACAAGGTTTTGGAGCATAATACCCGAGATATTGCAATTGTGGAGAAGAAGAAAGTGTGGATAATTGATATTGCTATACTAGGTGATAGTAGAGTCACCAAGAAACAACTTGAAAAGATTACCTGATATCAGGATCTGAAAACTGAACTTCAGAGCCTGGCATAAACCACTTCAGGTGGTACCAGTGGTAATCAGGACGCTGGGTGTGGTGCCTAAAGAGCTAAGCAAGTATTTAGAAGAAATTGGAGTTGACAAAGTCATCATCAGTCAGCTGCATCATAAGGCCATCTTATTGGGATCTGCTAGCATAATTCGCCAATACATCACGTAGTCCTAAATGCTTGGGAAGCGTTTGACTAGTGATTTGTAATACAGAATCCAGCATAGTTATCTTGTTTGCTGTGTGATAATTTGATGATGATGATGATGAAGAAGAAGAAGAAGAAGAAGAAGAAGTAGTAGTAGTAGTAGTAGTAGTAGTAGTAGTAGTAGTAGTAGTAG
>JAHTLZ010000122.1:16337180-16369482 GCA_023846285.1 Phrynocephalus versicolor | reverse complement strand
GTAGTAGTAGTAGTAGTAGTAGTAGTAGTAGTAGTAGTAGTAGTAGTCCTGTTGCAACAGAACACCATGTGGGATTGATGACAACAGAAGTGGCAGCAACTGCAGTTCCATTTTTTTTGGTGGCAGGAGTGGGGGAATTAAATACTTCTGACTTCCCTCCTGAAGCTTTACCAGTGAGTTTCAGTAATTAAAGATTTCTCTCTTCCATCCCATGGGTGCCACAGTGTCCACAACATCCTAACAATGAAAGGGATCACACAGGAGCCATGAAAGCTTCAGGACAAAAGTCAGAACTGGTTAATTTCCAAACTCTTGATTTCCAACTGCTGATGGCAGCATCATCCGTACCTGCCATAAGGGGTGACAACAAAAATCCAGCTGTTGCGTGCGTGTTTGTCAGAACCATAATCTAGTCATCTGAAACATGGCATACATACTGAGGAGAACTGTGTATGTACACATGGGATTATTTGGTTTTCCATTCTATATTAATTAAAACATTCAATATTATCTTTTATTTAATGATATTATTTATCATTTATTCAATGATACCATATTAATGAAATTAATATAAATGTGTTTGAATATTTGAAGCTTGCAGTGCCATCTTCAGTCACTATTACGCAGGTTTCCCTAACTATTGGATAGGTTTGCAGTTGGTACAGTTTGAACTCCCTACAAGCATAATGTATGCAAATCTTACTCTCATAGACATGTGATAATTAGACCATGACATTGTGGGAGGGGAATCTAGAGGTATAAGTAACACATTTACGTATTAGGTGTGCACAATGTGTCCAGCTCTGATAGCTGTGTTACTTTGCATGAAAGCTGTATTCTACCCACATGAAGCTATTCCTTTCACTACTAGCAAACAATTCAGTCCCAATCCATCTAATTGCAGAACCTGATTACTTATTTATAAGTTGTATTATGTTCACATAAAACAGAAGCCACTGCACATTTTGGTTTGCAAAATCACATTATCGCAACATGATGTATCTTATTCAAAATACTGCTTCGCAGATGCTTTATTGGCCTTTTAAAGTAAAAGATGCCTTGTTATCAAAATCAGTAATTCATTCTTTTTCACATGTACATGATTGGATATGGCAGTTAATACTGGTACATACTGTCTTGGGTGGGTCCCAAACTAATTTTATTGTGATCATTTTCTAAGGGGCTTGCAAGAACTAACATCAAGAAGTTCTCTTTTTAGCTTTCAGTTGACAGACTTCTTGACACTAGGAATCCATCTCTGGACACTATTAAGATGCAAGTTTATTTTGACATGAACTACACAAGCCGAGGTATGTGAAACTATTTTATGTAAACATGTGGTATCCTGGCAGTGCAATTCTATGTGTGTTTACTTAGATGTATTCAGTAGTAAATGTGCATTTAATTGCAACCATATTACATCTGTTCTTGTTCTAAATTAGTGTTTCTGGCACAGCTGACATTATGTGGAATAGCAAAGTGAGATAATGTAATCATATAAATCACAGAGAATAGCAAGCTTCTAAAAGATGCTTGGAAACAGAATTGCCACTTCACAAGTATTTAAAATTTGTACATCTACAGAATTTTTGAAAACTTAGTTAGATTTGGATTAAAAATGCTTTCATCAAGTATCAGCTAGATTTAATATATACATTTCATTCCAAAGCCTTACTATACTTGTTATTGTACTACTGCTAATTTTGCAGTGCAGTCATAAATATTTTTCATCAGATTTAATCCTTGCAATATTCACTGTGAAAATTCACTTTGATTGCAACCTAGCACAGTGGACCCTTGTATAACAAACAGTTTGCATAACATAAAATTTGTACAACATAAAAATTCCAGAGATAGGGGAAATTTGCTTAACATAATAGCTTATGGAGCGAATCCGTACAACATAAAAATGGGATTACTCCATTTTCAATTTGTATAATTTGTATATAGGAAAATTTGCTTAACATAATTTCATTTGGAACGAATTAATTCCTTTATACAAGGTACCACTGTACATGATAGTGCAGCACAGGAGAATTTGAGCGTCTAAGATACAGGACTTAAAATTGATTGCACTAAACATATATTGAAATCCATTCAGGTCTTCAACGAGGGCTCGTGTGTACCTCTCTAAGGGGTTCAGTCCAGTGAAATCTCTTTGGGAAATCTAGCTTTTTGATCTGCTGTAACATACTGGTAATACCAGTGGCACTGCTAACTTTCGTTTTATTTTCTGTGCTTCCTTTTAGTTGAGTTAATTAATGAACAGCATCGGGTTCTGGAATCCAGGCTTGCTCCTGTGAGCAGGGAAATTACAGATAACCGTGCTCGTACTCGAGAAGAAATGGAGAGTGTTTACCGAAAGATTGTCAGCTACGTGTTGCTGCGGTCAGGCCTTGGATCCCCAACAGATATTAAAGTTATCAGAGAAGCAACTGGTTAGCAAAATGTTCAGATATCCAATGATGGCATTTGGTAGCACCCCTCCTAATATGATATTGATCAACTGCTGGTGGCTATTGGAGGGGTGCTATTTAAAAAAATATGATTTGATTCTTAATACTTAGCATCAAGTCTTCCTGGCTTGGTGTGCTCGACACAAGGATGTAGAAAATCATATGGCAGACAGAAACATTAAAATGCTATTACAAATCAGAAAACCAGGCTTTGAATGGAGCAGGCAAGCTAGGGAGAAAAAAAACTTTCTTAGCACCACTTACTCCAGGCATGCCAACCCCCAGAGTTTCTGGGGGCTACCCGTCCCCATAACTGGTCCATGCACTGCACTGGTCTTTGCACTCACACACCCATTTTCTCAATAAACAAAGAAAACAAACAAACACATGATCTTTTATAAGCTTAAACAGGGTCATCGCACCCATTTTTTATTCTGTTCTGGAGCTAAAAGACTCCCTATAAAAGCAAATGCAATTAGTCTTCTCTGGTTCCTCAGCAGAGGCAGTGGAAGGACCCATCTGTCTTTTCGCATCTGCCTCTCAACACTGCAGACTGAATCACTGCCGAGTTATTTTGTTTCTGATGACAGTTTATGAGTTAATAAATGTGATTATAATTCAAACATATGAAATTCTTAATAAGTGAAAATATTTAACAGAACAAGAGAGGAGGCAGAAAACCCATAAATGCCAGGATCCGAGCCATTATAGAAATGTGAGGTGGGGCCTCATATATAAATCAATATCTAAAATCCGCGGCAAATGGCTCCCAGATCCGGAGCTTAAAATTGTTTCCCCACCAGCTCCGGAGTTTACAAACAATTAGGTGCGACCACGCCCACCTAAGCACGTCCCAGCACACTTTTCAAGTACCTGCTCTCCGGGGGTAAAAATTCCTGATGCGGATGTAACATAGTGAGTGCTGGGCTCTCCTTGCTTCTGTTTGTTGTTTTTTTGCCCCCCGCCCCTTTAAGAGATACTAATGCTGCCGGGAACAGAGCGAGACGGCAGAACGGAGGTGAGCCGGGCATTCTTTTCCCCCTTTTTTTCTCCCTCCCCTCATGCAGACAGCAGCCAGGAGTGCGGAGGGGGTGGGAACACAGGAACAGCAACAAACCCCCAAGATCTCTGGTCCGAATTTAAGTGGCCAGCGGATCTTAGGGGTCATGTGAAAAGGCTCTTACTCACTATTCTAGAGATAGGATGCAGTTGTTTTGGAACAAATGGCGTAAGAATATTTAGAACTGAGCACCTGGACAGTTTTATTGACAGTTGTCTGTTCTTTTCTGGTTTGACAGTATGAATTTGTGTGCCTTTAATATGTTCCAGCTGCCCTTCAGAGTGTGTTTCCTCAGACAGAACTTGCTGCTTTCTTGTCTCTCAGTAAGAAAGAGAAAGAGCGGCAGCTGAAAGAACTCACCATGATTGTCACAGGAATTCGCTTATTTAACAAGGACTGCGGGAAAGGAGGAGATGGCATTGATGACTGTACGTATTTATGAACATAATGCTTTGTGTATTAAACTTAAAGGTGCATTTGAAACACTTGCATATTTGAACCACTTTACGGTCTTGTAAGAAGTCCATATAAACGCCTTGATGTAAACATTCTATATACGCTGATGTAGTCAAACAGTTTCACTGTTTCCCTACAGATCCATTATCTTGTTCATTTATTTCAGAAATTATTTATAAATTATTCTGTTCAAACATAGGCAGCTGGCTAAAAACAGCCTTTTAAATTGTGAATACACTTGGACCAGGAGCCAGAGAGGCATAAATATGTGTTTAAAGCTTGTTGCTCTTGCACAGAGACTACCGTATTTTTCGGACCACAAGACGCACTTTTTCTTCACCAAAAAGTGGGAGGAAAAGTGCCTGCGTCTTATGGTCCGAGTTGCAGAGCGGCAGCGGGTCCCCCGGGACCTTCCGTGTCCAGGCTCTCTCTCTCTCTCTCTCACTCACTCACTCACACACACACACACACACACACACACACTTTTGTCCCTGTGGTTGGCTGCGCGGTCCGGCTGAGGAGGGGGACGGCGGTGGCGGCGAGGCAGGCGGTTCCCCCTGTCTCTCTCCCTCCCTGCCTCCCTCCGGCTCCCAGGCAGGACAAGCAAGGCAGCGCCAGCGGGAAGCGCGCGCGCCAGCCAGCCAGCGAGCGAGCAAGCGGAGGGCGGCGTGTTTGGTGTTTCCCGACATGCACAGGTCAGGCCATCCATGCCTGGGGAGGAGGGAAGGGGAGGGGGAGGGAGAACACGGGGCACCCCTTCCGCCACCAGACGCACACGCACACGCTCACTCAGCCCCGTTGGCAGAGAAAACAGGGAAGGGGGAAGTTATCGCGTTTACAAACTAGGGGAAAGATTAAAGTCATTTTTTTACAAGTAATGGCGGCGATCTGCGATTTTTAGCGGGACTGCGACATTGCGGCGGACAGATCGGACACCTAACTGACATTTTTGACACTTTTGGGGGGTCCAGTCCAACTGAAAAAATGGTTAGAGAGTGGAGGAAACAGGAGGATCAGCTGCAAAAAGAAGACAAAAACAAGCACACTTTACGTGGTCATGCTGCAAAGTGGCCAGAGTTGGAGGTGGACATGAAAGAATGGATCATGCTTCATCGCAATAATGGCTTCTCCGTCTCAACAAAAATGATCATTTTTGAAGCGAAATGCATTGCTAAAGAGAGGGGCATTCAAGACTTTACAGGATCACCATCATGGTGCTACAGAATATTTTTTTCCCTATATTTCTCCTCCAAAAACCAGGTGCGTCTTATGGTCGGGTGCGTCTTATGGTCCGAAAAATACAGTATTTGATTTCCCCACCTTCATGCTCTGTTGAATGTGGGTTCAGAGGATGTCTCTTAGGGCGCTTTTACACAACCCCTAAAATCTGAGGCAAATGGCTCCCAGATCCAGAGCTTAAAATATTTTTCCCACCAGCTCTGGAGTTTTAAAAAAATTAAGTGTGACTACACCCACCTAAGTGCGTCCCACGCACTTTTCAAGTACCTGCTGTACAGAGGTGAAAAATTTCTGATGCTGATGTAAAGGAGTGAGTGCTGGGCTCTCCTCGCCTTGTGTTTGTTGTTTTTTTTGCCCCCGCCCCTTTAAGAGATCTTAAGAGACTGGAATGCTTCCGGGAGACGGCAGAGTGGAAGTGAGCCGGCATTCTTTTCTCCTTTTTTTCCTCCCTCCCCTCATGCAGACAGGAGCCAGAGAGTGCGGAGGGGCGGGGACACAGGAAGAGCGACAAACTCCCAAGATCTCTGGTCCGAATTTAAGTAGCCAGCGGATCTTAGGGGTCATGTAAAAGCGCCCTTTATTTTTAGGAGACAACTTTCAAAGTGAATAATGACTTCAGAAGAGGTTCCCTTAGAAATCCTGATGTAAACACAGACATTTGGATCTGACTCATAATAGACAAATGCATATGGAAAATCTTTTTGGTTTTTCACTGACACTGATGCGTTTTAGTCATAATTCTCATATTTCCTCCCTATGTTTCACACCCACTGTGTATCAACAGTGCCAGCTATTCTGAAAGAAGCTATCCCAGCAGCCAGCCATCATATCGATATAGAGCTACATGCTTCTCAGGAGCTAGCACACCGGTACACAGCCTTGATTGAAGTGATGCACGAGAGTGAAAATGCTGAGCTGGAACTTAAGATGACCATGTTGAAAGAAGTCCTGTACAATGTGAGACAGCATGAGGCTTTTCTCTGCATTATTCTGGTGAGATTGTTGCATCTTCTCCCCCCCCCCAGTGTGTGCATGAATTGTAACTGTAATGCTTTGTTACAGTTTTGTTCCTCTCTGCATCACAGGAGGATGGTAGCAGCAAGATTCAATGTATCATTCATCTTTTAATTAATACACCAGCACACAGTCTTCCTATTTCCATTGATTAAAATTTGGTTGCATAGTTATGCTGGCTGAAGGGCAAAGGTGTAACATAGTGGCAAATTGCCACTAATTAACTAATCCCTGCTCAGATTCCTCATTGTGTGCAATTATGGTAGCTTGATGCATAGCTAGGACTCTAACCAGGGACTCATAAATTAGTGGCAGTTTGCCACTGTGAATTATGTCAGCCTTCTGCCAGCCAAAGTATACAATAGGATTTTCGCCATCAACTCACTTTTCTTCAATATATTATTTTCAGCCCAGAGGAGAATGCACCAAGTTGTTCGCTCTATAAGACGCACCTAGTTTTTAGAGGGAAACAAGAAAAAAAAGTTTGGCCTAAGGTTTCATGGCAGGGGAATCTTGGCTGCAGATAGGGAGGGCAGAGGCTCTGTCTTTGCAAACAAGGTGATTGGAACAGTGGAATCCAGGTTGCAGCAAGGGATGGGAGAGGTTTCATGCAGGTAACTTCGCTTGAAACGAAAATCTGTGGAATTTTATCTATCTATCTGTCTGTCTGTCTGTCTGTCTGTCTGTCTGTCTGTCTGTCTGTCTGTCTATCTATCTATCTATCTATCTATCTATCTATCTATCTATCTATCTATCTATCGAACTACTGTATTCAGTTGATAAGACACATAGATATTTCCCCTTACTTTTGAGGGGGATGCGTCTTATAGAGCGAAAAATACAGTAACTAGCAATTTTTCTTGCCATACGCTTTCGTGTACAACAAACCACTTGTTCATAAGCAGTTGGAAAGATGAGTTGTGGTCCACAACATATGTCTTCAAAGTGCTACAAAATTCACTGGGGTCATCGAGATTAATCACTTGTTCCCCTATCAGTATTAAATGTGCGTTAATAATATTGGTATTTTTCCTGTCACCCAGAGAATGTGGGGCTCAAATCATACGAACAGTGCCCAAGAGGGACAACATTCCTAGCTGAAATGCTTTTGTGTGGTGCTGTCTGCAAAGAGCGAATGGTGGTAGCAGCAGCAAATTGCTGCTGATTAAAGACTTTATTTGGTGACATACAATTGATATCCTACAACAGTGTTGGTGAACCTATGGTACGGGTGCCAAAGGTGGCACTCAGAGTCCTTTCTGTAGGCACCCAACATCGCCCCTTCACAGCCACCTGTATCCAGGTTAAACTGCTGTATTGGCACTCTGGGAAAAATTGGTGGGTTTTGAATCACAGTTTGGGCACTCGGTCTCTAAAAGGTTAGCCATCACTGTCCTAGAAAGATCAGAATCAGTGTTCCAGTGCTGGAGACAGCAGGTCATATGACTAGCTTTTATTATATTAAGCTGCTTGAATGGCATGATAATCCATAGAAAATGGAACACTCCAGTTCAAAAAGTGATTCTTTAAAAAAAAAATTAGGTAATTGAATTGATCTAATGGATAATTTTACAGTGGTACCTCAACTTATGAGTTTATTCCGTTCTGAATGCATGCTTATAAGTTGAACAACTCGTAAGTAGAGCAGCGGTATCTAAAAAATAAAAAAAAATTGGGGGAAAAATAAAAAAAATCCTTAGTAGAGCAGACTGCATCTAAAATTTGTAAGGCAGCAGCTAAAACACCAACGGTTTTCCGCTCTTAAATCAAATTGCTTGTAAGTAGAGTTACTCATACGTAGAGGTACCAGTGTACTTCATTCTGAATTTAAAATCATTACCTGGTGTCTGCTGTCTTTTCAGTCTGATGTGATTTCCTGTGCACAAGAAGTTGAAATGATGCGGAAGCAGTTTGAAGCACAGATGGAACAACTGAAGAATGTTGTTAAAGAAAAAACAGCTGTGCCTACATCACTGGTTTATGTAAGTTTCTTAATTTCAAAGAGTTTCTTAAATGGAACTAACTGTAAATGTATAAAAAGGTATGTTCAAAGAAAAAAAATTCTGTTTCAGTAGTAGAAGCTTTTCTGAACAGTTCACTAGATCTCAATTTCAAATCTATTTTGAATTCAATCTATCTGCTCATTCAGTCTAGAAATATAGTCACAGATTAAAACTTAAAACAAGTGCCACTTCACTGTTTTTGGTTCTCACACCATACTATATAACAGTTGATCAGAAATATTATTGGATTTTAATATTTGATTGGCAATAAATCCTCTGGCTGTGTATGTTTTTTAAAGTGCGGGGGGGGGGATATGTAACCCTCTACCATATCCGATCTCGCTTGATTTCCGAAGCTAAGCAGGGTGGGGCCTGGTTAGTACTTGGATGGGCGACCACGAGGGAATACCAGGTGCTTGTAGGCGCCTGGAGTAGGAACTGGCAAGCCACTCCAGTACTCCTGCCAAGAAAACTCCATGGACATGGAGTCACGAAGAGTCGGTCACAACTAACGACACAACTCACACACACACACCTGTCCCTGGAATGTTGCTGTCCTTAAACTTAGCCTGTACCCAGCTTGCTGTTGGGGGGCGGAGGGCGGGGGCAATGTGTAGCCTGCATACTGTAATTAAAACTGTAAACCGCCCAGAGACTACTTGAAGTGGTATAGGGCGGTATATAAGCAGAACACTGCTTTGTAGTAGCAGCTGCCATTTAGACAGGTCTGAGGTTTCTGTCCCAGATTTATGGGACATTTCTTGTCATATACTACTCTTTCTTCCGCAACTGCTTCTCACAAACCCTACCTTCATGTGCCCCATCTTCTCTTCCCTTGAAGCATAGCACTTGTCTGTGCAATTACTATATAGCCATTAAAGAACCTGATTTAAATTGAAGATACAGCACTGGGGGAGGAGCAAAACTATTTCCCTTTCCCTTGCCTTTACCTGGACTTCTTCTCAAGAAAAGAAGTCTAGTTGCCATGACTCAACTCAAATAAACTCACCTGGATGACAGAATCTTCAGACATATTTCCCTTGCTTTGTTTTACAAGTTTATTTATTTATTATTTACTTGATTTATTTAAGTTTGAATTATCCTCTGGATCCTGTCCTTACCAAGAACAAAACGTACGGGTCCCTGTGGGATACCATCTCGTCTGTCGGAGGAGCAAGGACAAACTATGTGTGATGGGGGAGATACTGTATTTGTGTATAGGGTGGTGGTGGGGAGGATTAACTTTGCCTGCAGCAAATCCATTCAGCTTTTAAAAGATCATCAAGATGAGAGTTCAGGTTGAGAAAGCTAAGCATGGTTGTCTGCGTGAAGGTGCTAAAAATTATGCTCTGGAACTCTGTTGTGTGATAAAGGTTTTCTGGAAGTTGAGTCATAGCAACTGGACTTCTTTTCTTGTGAGTTCAAAACGTTTCACTACTCATCCAAGTAGGTTCGTCAGTTGCCAAGACTCAACTTCCGGGTAACCTAACACACGGATGACTTAGAATACTCACAGACATACATAGGGGTTTGTTATTAACTAAACATCACTTTCCACTTCGCCAATTGGTTAAAGAACTGTGTATGTCTAGTGCCAAGTTATTCTAGGAAACAACATCCTTTATTTCAGTATGTATGTTAAATAGAGCAGAGGCAAAATCCATTAAAGTATAATCTTGCTTCTAAAATTATTTTGTACAAGTTACCCATTTTAAAAGAATCATACATTACACCCTTATTCTGCTCACTGTACAAAACTCATAAATGTATATTTTTGAGAAATGAGTAGTACTATTTTGCAGACATAATGGAAATGTGACTTTTATCTCTTTCTTTGTTTTTTCTAGCCTATATTTATTGCACTTTCTAACCTTTGGACCAGTTTTCAAGATGAGATATTAGTGCTTAGTTTCCTCAATAACTTGACAATCAGTCTCCAGCAATTCTTGGGATCTCACGCACTCATCTTTCCAGAAGATGTGATGGAATCTCTTCTTGAAGATGTTCCTGTCAAAACTGATAAGGAAAGGTTAACAGAAAATGCTGGTACTAAACAAAATAATTACAAAATTTTACTGAAGTCTGTGAAATGATTCTGCTATCTACAGGTTCCTAGTCATATTGTAGCAAAGCTCTCTGATTGACTGGATCTCAGATTTTCTGAACAAAAGCTTATTATGGGCTTAATAAGATTTCTGATCAAGGTGGTATTTTCTGAGACATGAAGCACTTTTTAACTAAATTTAGAAAAATTGCCTTATGCATTCTATGTTACTTTACCTCTTAAATATTAGTGTCCTGTTGCTGAGGAATCATGGATGGAACACTCACTCTGTGTGCAGTTATTCTAACAATCCCACCTGTTTCCCAGAGACAGAATCCAGTAACCCGTCATGAGAGCAGAAAATCTTGCAATTTTTAGAAGTACAGTATTTGCCAGCTGCCGGTGGAGATTGCCATGGCAAATGCTGAGTGCTGTTCCTACAGAATCCTTACACTCTTGTTTGCCAACAGAATTATAGCCACTAGGTCTTATGCAATGACTTCCAAGGGTCTCAAACCTACTCCAGAAACCATGAGTACATGGCCCAGAATAACCAGAAAATTTCAGTACTGTACTATTATTAGCAACTCCTTCTTAGCTCTCTTAAATTCACTACATCTGTCACTTTCCTTTTGGTTTATTTCAGATAGCAAAGTAAATCCTGCTGATTTTACTAAAGAAGAATGGCTCTTTCCAGAATCCACCATAAATTTTAACCAACTGGTGATTCAGTATCATGGATTTTGTGCTTATACTTTTGCTGTGAAAGATGGTCTTCTTCTCCCAGGTACACTGAATTATGGATTAGATCTTCCTTTGCATTATGAAAATCGTTAGTGTTCCACTCACTGGCCAGAAACATGTCCCAATTTATGCATGTATAAGTATAATCATATAGTGGCAAATTGCTACTAATTAATGGGGTGTCAGTCATGTTCCTTGTTGCACACCAGTTCTGTAACACAGCAAGTGCAACCAAGACTTCATTAATTAGTAGCAATTCACCTCCACAAGTTAAACAGTTTATCATATGTGTGCATAGGTCACCAGTAGAATTCCAGCTATTGTAATGAGAGAGAAAGGTAAAGCAATTGGCTCCATGTGTATCAGATGGTTCAGAGAACCACCTGGGTTTGTGTGGTTCGTTTCGTAACCTACTGGTTCCGAAACGAAATGCCCATCCCTAAACAGAACCAAACATACCCACTCACATGCAAAAGCAAAAATGAAACCTTTTTCTCTTTCTTATGACAATAGCAGCACCTCCCAAAGTAAGAAATGCATCTTGTTCTTGCATTGGAGATTTCAGTTTGTAACCTAGGACTTGCTTGTCCTCAGTGCACAGAAATTAGAATACAGTGGTACCTCTACTTACGAGTGGCTCTACTTACAAGCAATTCGACTTAGGAGCAGAAAACAGTAGACGTTTTAACTGCTGCTTTACAAATTTTAGATGTGGTCTGCTCTACTTAGATTTTTTTAAAAATTATTTATTATTTTTTTATTTTTTTAGATACGGCTGCTCTACTTACGAGTTGTTCGACTTATGAGCATGCATTCAGAACGGATTAAACTTGTAAATTGAAGCACCATTGTAATCTGATACTATGCATATTTTTTAGAAATGATTTGGAAAAATAATAGAACACCTTGTTTTAAAATATTTTATTCATCATGTTAAAAGATTCCATAATCATATTTCTTTTTTCAATTTTTCCAATTTTTGGGAAAAAGAACCAAAAGCCTTCCAGAAAAAAAACTTTTTTTTTTACAAAATTTTACTGTTTTTTTCCGGGCTTTCACATCTCTAGGAATGCCAAGAGATAACTTATGCGCTTAAAGACTTAATTTTTGTGCATGCGTTTTCTTTTTTCTTCAGGAAATCCATCTCTTGGAGTTCTGAAACATAAGGAGAAATATTATGCTTTTAGTTCCCAAGAGGCTGCATATACATTTGCTGAAAATCCAGAGAAATACATTAAGATGACTGCAGAAAAAGCCAAGGAATCTGTAGAGCTGATCCAGTTGCTTGAGCTTCATCAGCAGTTTGAATCCCTGGCTCCCTATTCTCAGGTATTCTATGTTTTCTGATTCAAAACTCTCCAAGAAATCACCTTCTGCAGCAAGAGTGTTAATTTGATGGCTGCCAAGGCTATTTTGCTGCACCCAGAGGCCTCTTCCCCAGCCTTTTTATTGGGGGAATGAAAAACCACATTTCTCCATAATATACAGCAGTCTTGTAAAACAAAGCTCTCTCCCTCTGCGTTTTAACACTATGGGTGCAACGACACAGCCTCTGGTTCTGTTTGATATAAGAGACCACACAGGTTTGTTGTTGTTGTTGTTCTTCAGGATAAACCTTTTTGTTGGAGTTCTGTTTGAAGTGCCTGCAGGTGGCATAGTTGAAAAGCACTGCTTTGACAAGACTTTCTGTCTCATCTGTATTCTCTCATCGTGCCTTTCACAGACTGAGATCTTGCTAAACTGTAAACAAACAAGTAGGCACTCTATCCACCCAGAAGCTGTCTTTAAAAAGTGTCATAGGACACTATGAGGCGCCTTAGGCTCAGTATTGAATCAGTCTCCCATCAGCCTGGGTGTTAGCTAATACTTGCCCCTTTTGTTTTTATTAATGCTTTATATGAACAAAGCAGAATGTGTTGGCACATAAAAGCATAGTCTTTAGAATCCAATATGCGTTATTCTGCCATTCTTTTTTAAAATGATACAATGAAAACAGTGATATCAATTTTGTGTCTTGTTTCAGATTAAAGCTAAAGACAAGAATTTGCTACCGATCACAAAATGTGACACTAGTACTCAGACTGACACCCATATTTTGCCGCCAACTATTGTGAAGGATTATGAGTGGAATGAATGGGAACTAAGGAGAAAAGCCATCAAACTGGTTTGTGTCAACATTTTTGGGAACTGGACACAAATAAGCTATAATAATCATAGTCTCTCAAATCAGTTATTGATTAATTGCATACCATGATCCTGAGGACTGAACCACCTCTATTTTTCTGGAATAGCATAGGCTCAAAACTATTTTAAACATTGTTTTACAATGGTGTAGAAGCTCTAAAATGTGGCAAAATTGTCATTTGTCATCTCATGCAAAATACTGATATTCACCTAAGAATCTACTATAGGATACTAAATGTACTTATTCATTTATTTGTTCATCTATTATTTTTGTGTTATGGAAGTCCTGGGCCTTTGGGAAGTCACATGTGGGTTCTTGTCTACAGGTTTGATGGAAATAGTGTAGTGCAAGATTGATTTAAAAACCTTACATTAATGTGGGAATGCAAGACTTGCATTTTATAACTAAATGTGACACCCTTTGCCATTAATCTACTCAAAGAGAGTTGAACCTAAGGAGAGACATGTCGATCATTTGAGTCTGAAACTAGAATGTTATCATCTCAGGAATCAGTTCTTGTAACCTCACCTGTGTTCATATCAGATGGCAACTGTAAAATACCACAAAAGTGTTTCACATATGTTTAAAACCCCAAAATTGCACAGTTGACTTTTGATTCAAGAGCACACGCCTCACCAAAATCAATAGGAATTACTAGGTTTGATTGTATGCATGAGTTCTTTTCTATGACATCTGGGTGCATTTAGGATTGGATTAATATACAGTATTTGTTTTCCACATTCAGGCTAATTTGCGCAAAAAGTTAACTCACTCTGTACAGACAAACCTCAGTCATATGAGAAGAGACAACTGCAGCCAGGTGTACCCACCAAAGGATTCTGGCACACAGACCAAACGTGAGAACTCCAGCAATGTACCCAGACCACAGATTTTTCTGGCTGGCCTTCGGGGAGGAACACCCCCAACTACCCGTATGACCAAAGTGAACTTGACAAGAGCAGTTGATGAAACATAGAGAAGAACATATAGAAACAAGAACATAACAATAAATAAACAAACAAATAAATAAATACCTGTTTTAATACATAAGCCTTGTTTTCATGTAATTTGTATTTTGGCAATTGCTGAAAGAGAGCTCCTAAGCACAAATAATTTCATGTTTATTAAAGGGGGGAGGTACATGAAAATTCAATGTTTTTGTGTGTGTCTTGTAACTTTTTGATGTCTGTTTACCCTTTATTACCTCAGATTTTTTTCATCCGGTAGGACCACAAGGGCTGTCAATCAGAGTGTCTGCTAGTTGTGGGGATTTTGAATCAATAAAAGGGCCTAGAATCCAGTGATGCATTCACTGTTTCATTTGCTTCTTATGAGGTTGTCATGTGCTGAGCTCCCGCTGCCCTCCAATTTGGGTTGCTGCCACCCTGCTGTACCTCCAGCTTGGATCTATTCCTTTTTAGCCTTTTTCTTTATGGGGTGTGTGTGAGTTCTGTTCAGTAATCTGGATTATTCTGTGCTGTTGTCTGGTTTGCCTGATGTTCAAAGAGAAAGAAAGTTATCAAAAGAGAAATCTCCCCATATTCTAGTAGTTTTTTCAAAGGGAAGGACTTTGATGGAATTATTTATACACCTCTAATATAAGATATGACTTGCAAGTTTAGCCTCATCCCCCATCCCCATTTTTTCCAGTTATTGCTTCTTTGATATCATGCCTAACAAAGAGCTCTGAAAATCTTAAAAGCTTGCACACATTTGTGCCCGTTTTGGTTGGCTAGACAAAAGGCATTCTACAGTGTGAATATTGGGGTATATGGAAGACAGTTGGGGCATGTTCCAACAGCATTTTCCACATCTGGAAGACATTTGGGAGTATCATCACCAGAGATGTTCACAAATGGGAAACGGAAACAAGTGTTTTTCATATTCCTTGACTCAGGCACACAATTTGGCCATCATGTAAAAGCTCAGGCTTGATATGATGTAGCACTCACTTGGGTGACCGACCAAAAGGAGCAATAGTCTAAGCTAGTCCATGGAGGGGGGTGCCTGGCAGCCGGGAATCCAAATCACCAAGGCAAGAGACAAATAATGGGCTTCTCCCTCACTAGGCGAAAGCTGCCATCATGTCGAAATCATTAGAACATGGGGTGTTTGAAAACAGGACGTTCTTTTTCCTTTTCCTTCCTTCCATTCTGAAATTTCCCGCCTCTTTCGCACCAGGGCTCCATAGAGATAAAAAAAACTAAAGAGGAGGACTCACTACAGAGGTACCTTAAATAAAGACATTAATTCGCTCCAAATGAAATTATGTTAAGCAAATTTTCCTTTATACAATTTTCCCCTAGGAATGCATTGAAAACGGAGTAATCCCATTTTTATGTTGTACGGATTCGCCCCATAGGCGATTATGTTAAGCAAATTTCCCCTACCTCTGCATTTTTTATGTTGTACAGATTTTATGTTATACAAACTTTGTTATACTGTATTTTGGGTCCACTGTATTTTGATCCGCAACTTCCTGATTCTTTCAGGCTTTTCCACCTCCTTGGAACGGGGGAAAAAGGTTCATTCAAACGGATTGCCTGTCAGAGGAGCAGCAAAGGACGATTCGGCTGAGTTCTGACTAGACGCGCAGAATACGGATTCACACCGCCAGCCCAGGGAAGCGGGCGGAGGGTGGTGGTGCTGGTGGAGGTGGATGGTGGGCGAGGGGTGGGGTGTGTGTGTCTCAGTTCTCCAGGGCGGACGCCCGGTGGTCTTTCATCTGCCGGTCCCCGGGCGGGCGTCGCCCGTCGTGTTTTACTTCCGGGGGCAGGAATGGAGCCGTTCCGGAGCTGAACCCCGGGGAGCTCTAACCAGCAGTCGCCGCCGCCGCCGCCGCCCTCTCTTATGTTGCACGGGGAGGCTCGGCGGGCCGGGCTTCCACGTCCGCCCGGCTGAGGCTCCCGGCGGGTGGTGGGCAACCATGGCGCCTCCGAAAGGTAAGCGGCCCAGAGCCCGACCCCCTCCTCGCACCGCGTGGGATGCTCGAATCCCCCTGCCCGGGGGAGATGGTACAGCCCGCTCTCACTGAGGGTCCCTGGGGGGTATCCCCATCTTGTTCCGTCTTGGGGGGGGGCAGAAGCTAGTAAAAGGAGGATCCTACCGAGAACCTCCACCTGAGCCCCGCCGGATAAGTCGTGGGGAGAATTACTGTAGTAGGAGCTGGATATCAAGTACCGGGGGGCTGGGGGATGGGGTGGGGGAGACCGTCCTCACGGGGCTGACGGACATTGTGCTTCTAGGTGGGCAGCAGCTCCTGGACTGCGCCGACCTGTTTTGTGCCGGTTATCCGTGCCTTCTTTTTGTCAGGTCGGATGAAAGGAACAATTTTCATACAATTAAAACGAGGGCGCCAGTTGCGCCCGATCCCGGAGAGGTCTGATCTGATCCCGGGGACGCATGCCCTTAAATTACTTTTCGGCTGGATTATTGGAACGCGCTCTATCTACTACATGGACCTGCCCTGCCAAGGTGCTCAGAAACACTTGCAGGTCCAAAACACGGGAGCCAGGTTGATGATGTTGGCAGGTCACAGAAATCACATAACCCCCCCCCCCATCCTCCCTTCCAGTAGCTCTGTTGGGTACAGATCCGGCAATGGATACAATTCAAAGTGCTGGTTCCAACTTATAAAGCTGGGGCACTCCATGAAACTTTGGGGTGCTAGATCCCAAACAAACAAAAGAAAGTGCTTTTTAACCCGGAGGATCACTGGTCGGTGGAACTCCCTGCCAGAAGAAGTGGTGGTGACAGCTGTCAGCCTAGACAGCTTTAAGAAAGGATTGGACAGCTTCATGGAGAACAAGGGTATCAATGGCTATCATTCTGGATGCCTAAGGACAATCTCCAGGTAGGAGAGAGAGGCAGGATATTTCTCAATGCCATGTGCAGGGAATCGCAAGCATGTGAAAACATCTGCTTAGGAATACCCTGAAGCAAATGGTGAGCCTCTGTGTGAGACACAATGCTGGACTGGATGGGCTGTGGCCTGTTCCAGCAGGGCTGTTCTTACGTTCTTATGTGAGGACTGCAGTTCCCACTATGAGCCTGCCAGGGCTTTAAGATCACAGGTGTGCCTGGTGGGGACCCGGGAGAGGGTCTTCCCTATAGCTGCTCCCAGGCTCTGGAGTGCCTTCCCACAGGAGCCCAGGCTGGCCCCAATCTTTCCTGCCCTTCTGCAAGCTGAGAGATTCCTTTCTCTTCAGGCAATCGTTCCCTGAGTGGGGTTTCTAATTGGATGGCTGTGCCTTGCTGCTTTGAAGATGTGTTTTGCTATCACTTTTTTAAAAATCATATTTTAGCGTGGTATACGTTGATCCTTTTTTGAATTTGTAGTCTTAGTTTGTTTAGCTTTAAATATAGTCTTAATGGTGTAATCGGCCTTGAGTACTTAAGGAGAAAAGTGGTGTGAAAATATTAAAGAAAGAAAGAAAGGTTGAAGGGTCATTGGATGAAGAAAATAGTGATTTTCCTTTTTGCTTACACCACGTCCTGTTACTCTTAGCTTCATGCTATGAATTGCATTTCTTTTTCTTTTTCTTTTTTGTAATGGCAAATTAGGGTATTGCTAAATTACCATGATCGAGTTGCTGATTCTATTTAGCTTTCTCACATATCGGGCTACAACTCCCAACCACTGCAGGTGTAGTCCAGTGCATATGAAGGACTCTTAAGTTGAAGGAGGCTGATGAGGTGAAATGCAGACTGGTCAGTCCACTTATCGTTTACAACGTATAGTCCACTTATACTTATCCTTTGCAACGTAAACTATGAGCAGTGGTTTACAAGATCCAAGACTGATATGTTTGGAAGCAACCAAAGATACTTGTGTCTTTTGTGTATCTTTCTGTTGTTTTCATTTAGTCTTATTCTACTGGAGAGAATGAAGTTTCTCTACAGCGATGTTACAGCTTACTGCATAAACTGTACCTTACAGCAATGTTTACTCAATTAAAGGCGTAACTCTTGTTGATGAAAGAATAAAGATATGAACATCAGGATTTGGCAAGTCATACCAGGACACTGATAATGGTTCTGTCTTGACTAGTAAATACAGGAATATATAACTATAAACAAAGGAGACAAGCAATCTGATGCAGTTGCATTTTTCTTGATTTGTTAGATATTTTATAGTTTCTGTTTAAATGTCGATTTGTATTTAAAGCAACAAAGGCTGAAATCCAGTAGTTAGTAACTAGAACACATCCGTTAAACCAGTGGAAATTTGGCGAGTAAACATTTCCTTAATTCAATAGGCCCACTCTATTGTTTTGCTTACTACAAGATTTCAGTCAATGATTCTTAAATACTAGCATAGTCTAGAGCAGGGGTGTCCAAACTTTTTGCAAGGTAGGCCAGATTTGGTGAGATGAAAATGTGCGGGGGCCGACCATTCAGCTGATTTTGGCCCCCGGGCCAGACTTTACACAACCCTCTAGGACATGCAAGGAAGCAAGGTGGACACTGCAGCAACACAGCTGGGGCAGGTAGGCTGGGCAGGTGGCTGGGGGGAGTGGACAGAGGCAGGGAGGGCAGGCAAACTGTAAAACTGCAAGCTGGCACCTCTGTCTGGTATGAGGAGGGGCCAGCTGGTGGGGATGCATGACAGGCTGAGCCGGTGGGGAGAAGAAGTGAGCCGCTCAAAATTTGAAAACGGGCCACATTTGGCCCCCGGGCCTGACTTTGGACATGCCTGGTCTAGAGCCAGGTCTTTAGAGCGCTCCTAAAGGCCGGCACAGATCCCCCGCTAGACACTGTTATTAAAAATTTGATGATACTGCTATGTTGTTTTTTGCATAGTAGTTTAGTTGCTCGTTGATCTGCAGAAGATGGAAATAGTTCCAGATTTCTTCTGGTTTTTTTTTTCAAGTAAAGTTGTGGCGCAAGATCAAGGTACTGTTCTGAAAGTACAGTGGACCCTCGTATAAGAAGTGGTTTGTTTAACAGAAAATCCTCTTAAAGTAAAAAAAATTCTGGAGATAAATTGCTTTACAGAATCGCCTATGGGACAAATAAGTACAACAGAAAAACAGTCGCAATTAGGGATTAATCCGTTTTCTATGCATTCCTATGGAAAATTTGTATGAAGGAAAATTTGTTTAACAGAATTTCATTTGGAACGAATTAATTCCTTTATACAAGGTACCACTGTATTCTCTGACTAACAGAACAATTGAAACTGGGTGTTTTCAGATGATGCTCGTAGCATGCAATTGCCCTGCCTTATTCACAGACTGTTATGAGGAATGTATGATCAAAAGGGCACCATCTTCCACTGGTTTAATGTGTCTTTGTGGGGGTATTTATATTTTTTCTTCTCCCAGCTAAGGACTGCAAGATCGAATAGCTGCACAGAGTCTTTTTACTGGTTACACTTACAGCTATCTGACTAAAAGCACTGAAGATAAGGCGTTGGGCTTCTCCCACCCATACAAAGGCTCTTTTGAGCCCTAACACTACACTGCTCTGCTAAAGCAGTGGTTTCCACAGGTTGGAGTAACCCAGGTGTTCTTAGACTGCATTTCTCAGAAATCCATCCAGCACAGCTGGTGGCGAAGGCTTCTGAGAGTTGTGGTCCAGGAACACCTGGGCCACTGAAGGTTGGAAACCATTGTGCTAAAGAATCAGCAGTGTTCAGGGTGGATGTACTGATAAGATACAGAAATTCCTTGAAATGGATATTTCCGGCAAGAGAGAATGCTGAGCCCTTGAAATGGAATCTTAACACCAGTTGGAGAAGCTGTTGGCATAGCACTGATTCAAAGATGTCCCAGAAGGACCACAGTTGGCAAACCGAGTAGAAATTACATAGTATCAATGCCTGCTGCCACATGCTTCTCATTGTGGCTATTTCACCACCAACACCAACACCACCAGTGTTATTTCTTCAGCAAGTTTGTCAAGGAGGTTGAAGCTTAGAATTTGACTGTTTTAGCACTTGGGCTTTCTACAATCAGACAGGCCAGTGTCGTGTTACTTCTGTCTGTTGTGTCTGGTAGTTTGTCTCTGATCTCTAATGGAGCGATGCTTCTATTTTTCAGAAAATGTCAGTTTGCTTTTTAAGCTGTACTGCTTGACAGTGATGACCTTGGTGGCTGCAACGTACACAGTAGCCTTGCGATACACAAGAACAACAGAATCAGTTCTCTACTTTTCAACGACAGCTGTCTGTATTACAGAAGTTATCAAGTTATTCCTAAGTTTGGGCATTTTAGCAAAGTAAGTATGAGTGCTGGTTAGTATACTGCAATGGTACACTTGGTTTGTTTTTTTTGTGTCATGTTATTCTGTTTCTTAAAAAACCAAGGTTTTCGTTGTCTTCTGTGTTTCTTGCTAGTAATTGCCTAGATGGTATTTGATTTTTTTTCCAGATGGCTGCTCCTTCTCTGAAATACCAGTTTCAGAGCAAGAGAAAACATGCATATTTCACTTCCTTTTCCAGATCTCTTTTCTGAGCAACTCAAAAATTAGGTGCCACCTTGCAAGTTCATTTTCATTGTTTTGGCCTGAGTTCAAACTGTCAATATGAATTAAGAGGGTAATCTTGGCATGAAATTATTTGGGTTGGTATGGGCAAGGTTTAAGAAGAATGACTCAAGTGGATTTTTTGTTTTATTTTTAAAATTGTTCTTGTTGGTTTTAGGTTGTCATTGACGTGTCATGCAAGGATTAAAAGGAGCCAATGCAGAAATACTGTGCTCATTACACTCACAGTATTACTTAGATTTTTGAGTTAGAGGGCACCTATGGCTCCCCACATACCCTGTTTCCCTGAAAATAAGACCTACCCCAAATGCAGTTCCTGTTTCTCTGAAAATAAGACCTACCCAAAAATAAGCCCTAGTCTATCTTCTTGGGGAAAAATAAATATAAGACAGTGTCTTATTTTCGGGGAAACACAGTAGAAATGCCTCAAATGGTTCAAGGTGGTGAAATGCATCTGTTTTGCCTTTTTAATGGTATCCCAAATCAGTGTTTCGTGCAGTCACGTTTGAGGCCAAACATCTATTCTCGAGCTTTCTGCTGAAATTGCTCGTACAGATTACTAAAATACTAGTAAATCCGTGGGTTTTTCCTGTTGGCAGGGTCCATTTTGTCCCAGGAGAGAAATGCAATTGTCCTTATATCTGACCTGCTACAAAACAATTCCTGCTTTCTGCCTCCATCCTAGCTTCTTATTCAGGGATAACCCCAGCTTTCAGAGTGGCAGTCGGCCTTCTGAGGAAATCATGGACATTCATCACACGTCTTTGTACAGATCCGGTGGCCTGTGTTGTTAGTGTGTACATTTCAGTATGAACAGGAATGACCCTACTGTCCTGCCAAGCTTGTATGTCAGGCTTTGTATGCCTGATCCTAAAGATAGCTTAACCTTTGATTCTATCATGAAGTTCACTTCCTCCATATGAATTTGAGTTCCTCATTGACGTCGGTTTTCAGGACAGCTCTGCACAGTTGCTGAAGATGCCTACATCAGAACGTCTGGGACTCAGCTGTCCATATGAATCAGTTTAGTTCTGCCCAGAAATATTGAAATGTCCATCAGTTCCCTCTGGGCTGATTTCCTTATAGTTAAAGATAGGCTCCAAAACATAGTGCAGAATTAATATGAATGGCTAGTCTTCAAATTTAGGAGTATCATCACTATGTTTGGTTCCTATTGCATATCTGCTATAGCAAATATGTAGACGTTTCCATGTTCATAGACGTGATAGCAATATTTGAATCTCACCGTTTGAAAAATGGACACAATATCTACCCCCCCCCCATTCTTATATATCCTAAAGTTTGATACTTCAAAAATAGGAAGAACTCTTCTTACTAGATTTTGAAGTGGTTCTTTCTACCTCTGGAAGTTGATTGGATACTTAAGATGGCTTTCATGTTTATGTTATGTGGCATCAACCTTATTTGAAAAAAAAAAACCTGAAGAAAATTAACGCAAAGGGCAACTGCAAATACAGTAGTTGGAATGGCCTATTAATTTCCAAATTTAAGGGAGAACAACTGTTAATAATAAATGAATGGACCATAATTGTCAATGCTGTTGAAATAACATTGACAAATTTGTATTCAGTTTTTTGAAGGAATATTTCTCCTTTTTTGCCCAACAGGTAGACCGGGGGCTACTAGTCGCCCGTGAAGGGTTCAAAAGTAGCCCGCCAGCCATCAATAAAAAATGTGAGGGGATAAGTTCTCCACCTCTACCCTCCCCAACCCAAGGACCACCACTGCCCCAGCAAAGCTCTGGGTCTGCCAGCCCACTGTCTCAGCCAAGCAGGGCAGTTCAAGGGCCACGGCACAGTCCCCTGCTCTCCCTACTGGCCAGATGCTCAGAACAGATAAAATTCATAAGTAGAGGTTTTAGTGTAGTAGCCCTCAGGCACTTTCGTCCAGAAAAAGTAGACCTCAGCCCGTTCAAAGTTGGACGGCCCTGCAATATATCATAAAAGAAGTACTGTAATAGTAAACTCAGAACCTATACATCTTTTTCAGATTATATCTGATTTTGACATACTTATCCAACAGCTATGTAATACCTTCCCACCCTACCACAACCATCAGTTTATGATGGCTTTGGTTTCTTTCATGTTTGGTTTCTTTCATGGTGGCTTGTGGGGGGGGGAAGCAAAACAAACAAACAAACAGTTATCCTTTCTTTGCTCCCCCCTAAAGGCATTTAATTGAATGGCTGATGAACATCTGGGTATATAGTTTCTTTGTCTTTCCTTAATCACTTTTACAGTTCCTTTTACTCATAATTTTCCAGTTGACTTTATGATTCCTCCAAATCTGTTCTGAGTCAGCTCTGTAGGCAAAGTGACCAACATTGAATAGCTGTAAGGCAGTACAGGTACATCATTTACACTGCAAAAGTAATCAAACTGCACTGGTAGTTCATTGTACTAGAAAGTTTTTTCTTGTTGCAGTGTTGCACATGGTTGTAAAACAAATAGAGGCACCTTCACCTTTGTTCCAGTGTGTGCTTGTGTCCCATCACCCTCAGGGTGGCACAAGTAGCTTCAGAGGCAGCAGTGGGAATATCCTGTTGTTGAGAGAAGACAGTGAATCAAAGGTTGACTCAGCAAAACTGACTCTTTCTTGCCTGTGAAGTCTGCTTTCCATTAACTTCAAGGTGGGAATCTTAAGTAGCCCGAGTCTCTCAGTCTCAGAGAATTTCTCAGGGGCCATATTTCAACATGGTGGGTGTTGGACCAAAATACCAATGTATTTCAGCTTGAAGCTTTTAATGCAGGCATGTTCAAACTAAGGCCCTCCAGATGTTTTGGACCACGACTCCCACAGTCCTTTGCCATTGGGAATACAGACTTGGAATTCTGGGCGTTGTGGTCCAAAACATCAGGAGAGCCAAAGTTTGGACATGCCTGTCTTTATGCCACTAACAGAGCTTTTGGGAGAGAGCACACCAATTCCAGCTTGTGGCGGGGGGTGGGGGTTCAACTGTTGAAATATTATGAGCATCTCCCTGCCTCCCATGTCACTATTTCTGGATAATTCGAGATGCTGCTTGTTCTCAATTAGCTGTATTAATATTTGTCCTTCAGCACTTACGTATGTGTTTTATTCATCTTTCCTCAGAGAGACTGGCAGTCTAGGAAGACTATCGACATCTCTGAGAGAAAATGTTTTGGGCAGCCCTAAAGAACTGCTCAAATTAAGCGTTCCATCCCTTGTGTATGCCATTCAGAATAACATGGCCTTCCTGGCTCTTAGCAATTTGGATGCGGCTGTGTACCAGGTAACCAAAGGGCATTTGTTTATAAGTTAAGTGTTAGCGTGAGTTCCTTCATGTATTTCCATCATCCACTGGCTGCAAGAGCAAATGACATATAGTGCACATGGAACCGCTTTTGCTAATTGAATGCTGCAATGGGAAAATTCTGGACTGTCCAACAGTAGCTCAGAATCCTGTACTTTCCAGAGGAAATGGTTTGCGCTTTCACCAGAGTCACTTAGGATGAAAAATCATGAATAGGTGTTCATTTAAATTTTCCTTGAAGAATGCTGTTATGATTTTTGTTGATTTGTTTCATTTGATAACTTTGGGATCAACACACAAGTAGGGATCAACACTAGAGAAACAACCAAGGAAACTGAAACCCTGTGGTTTGGATTTAAATTAATTAGGAGAATTTTAACTCAGCAGAATTCACCTTCAGGTCACTGCTGGTGAAAGGGAGATGGAGGGCAGTACAGTTATTCCCCACTACATTGTGTTTCATATACTGCGGTCCTGTAATATTGCAGGACCGTAGTATGGTATATGAAGGCAAGGGCTTCAGGGGCAAGCTGTGTGGTCCTGTTTGAGGCCTCCTGCACTTACCCCAAGCCTGGCACTGCCCCAGAAGTAGTTTCCGGCAAACCAGAAGTGACTTCCAAAAACATAGAAATGCCTTCCAGATTGCTGGAAACCACTTCGGGAGCCTTGGACAGGCCAGAAAGCCCATTGGAGGCCCATTCGGGGTAGTACTAGGCCTGGGGTAAGTACAGGAGGCACCCAACACCCACCCACCCCAGTCCTGACCTGACCCAGCATCTGCATATTGCGGATTTTCCTTTATCGTGGGTTAGGTTGACCCCCTAATCCCCACGCTAAGCGTGGGGTAACTGTAGAATCATCCTGTTCTGACTCCTTTTCCTTCTGTAACACCCTCTGTCTCTTCTTGCAATGTTCTGGCAGTGCCCACCCCCCCCCCCAAAAAAAAATTTCAGAGCAGATTGAGGGAGGAAGAATCAACAGAGATGGTTGCTTCTTCCTCCATCCCACTGGAATACCCCCACCTTCCAGTGAGATTCCTTTGCTAAATCAAAAGTTTCCTGCAGGTGGAAGAAGCCCCTTCATCTGTAGAAGGAAATAGTCTAGACTCAGCTTAGTACATATTAAGGAAATGGTTGCCATTCCTGTCTTGACGTAGTACTTCTCTGTTACTGTTTTTGGCCTATGGCCATCCTCAGGGCTCCATCCCATCCCCTAGATTATCATAATCTTCATCTTTGAACTGCAGAGCTGTAAGGGACCCTCTCAAGAAGCCCAAGAGCATGCTGGAACTCTGCAGTGTTGTTCCTCTCCGAGTAGGAGTACCAATGAACATTGCCTTTGCACAACGCCATCTAGTCTACCACCTACCACCTTTCCCGAATCAACTTAGCCACAGTCATCCATGCCTCAGTTACACTGTGCCCTGGCTACTGCATTATGCTCCACGTGGGACTACCCTTGAAGAGAGCATTTACAGCCCTGTTTAAGTGGCTGCAATTTCCTGTATTAAGTCCCTCCATCTCAGGTTCAGTCTTCCAGTTTTCCTACTACGAGTACCTTCCCCTTCCCTCAACATCAGCACCCCTTTCTGTGAGCCTTATCCTCCTTATCTGGCTTTTCAGGTGACCTATCAGTTGAAGATCCCATGCACTGCTTTATGTACAGTCTTAATGCTCAACCGCTCCCTCAGTAAACTGCAGTGGTTCTCGGTCTTCATGTTGTGTGGTGGAGTCACACTTGTTCAGTGGAAGCCTGCTCAGGCCACAAAAGTCCAGGTAAGATTTGTGGTTGAGATAGCCTTTCCCCGTTCCTATTTTCCACAATCTGAAATGTTCCTTAGGCATAAAGAGGTATATTCTCACTGCATGGAGATGTTGAAAACCATATACAGTGGTACTCCGACTTAAGAGCAATTCGACTTAAGAGCGGAAAACTGTTGCCGTTTTAATAGCCGCCTTAACTGCTTGACTTACTTTTTTTTCTTTTTTCATTTTTAACTTATTTTTTCAATTTTTTAGATAGGTACCCTGACTTAAGAGTAGTTCGACTTAAGAGCATGCATTCAGAACAGATTAAATTCGTAAGTCGAGGTACCACTGTACATTGTAGTCTTCCTTCATCAGGAATACCCCCCCTCTCCCTCCCTCCCTCTCCTCTACTTGGCTCAAGGATTTAAATATCATGGTGACCTGTTGTCGAGTGTGGCAAATGTTGGGCTTATGGGAGCTGCCTCAGAAACTCATTCCAAGTCCAGAAATTTAATTTTGTCCTCCCAAATGTCACTGAGCTCCGTGTTGTGCTGTCTGCAAGTCCATGGCTGGTGACAAAAGCATCCCTCTTTTTTCTTTTCATTTTGGCAGTGCATTTTAAGGGAAGAAAGGACTGCAGTTACTGTGCAATTTGTTACTGTGGGGATTAGACAGCCAGAAATCCTACTACCAGCCAAATACGGCCCTGCTTCCTCCCAGCCCAGACCTTAGTGTCCTACAGAGGCTAGCTGACTAAGCTACAAACCAGACTGCTTCTAGTTCAGTTCTTATTTTTGCCTCAGGTTGGCCCGAGGGAATATGATTTCTGTAAAGATTTGTCAAGTTATATATGAGCGCAACTTTAAACAAATTAAAAGCTTTATGGTGGTGATGACGACATCATTGGTTTCAACCCATCCAAGTTCTTATTTCTGATAAAAGGGAGGTACATGCGCTATACCCTTCTTAAGGTGGGAAGCAAGTCAATTTGGGCCAGAAAACCCTAAATTGGTGGGCCACCTTCTGGGGATTTCTCATACAAGCATGTTGGGTCTCCTTTAAACCAGATTTGCTAAACTTGGGCTGAAATTCTGAACTAGTGAGGGAACTCTTTTGCACTTCATAGAGCTTATTTCTGAGTAAATGTTTGGGCAAGAACCATCTATTCAATGGTTATCTAAACCGAGTAAATACCTAGAGCTTTTTTCAGAGGAAGGAGATGCTATTGAAACCTGAGCCCTACTTGGCATCACCAGTGGGGTGGGTTGATGGAAGGCTCCAAGTGGCCTAGTTGTGTTCTTGCCCAAATGAAGGTGCCTCGTGGCGCAGTGGTTAAATGCCTGTATTGCAGGTAAAACTGAGCTCACGACCTGGGGTTCAATCCCAGGTAGCAGGCTCAAGGTCCACTCAGCCTTCCATCCTTCCGAGGTAGGTAAAATGAGTACCCAGCTTGCTGGGGGGGGGGGGTTGCAATGTGTAGCCTGCACACTGTAATTAAATTTGCAAAACCGCCCAGAGACTACTTAAAGTGGTATGGGGCGGTATATAAGCAGAACGCTGTTTCAGTGAGATTTTGCAAAACGAATAAAATTGTCTACAGTATTGAAGGATCTTAAAGATAGGTTAATTTGAAAGTAGGTAAAACACTGCTGTGTTATCACTGACACAGTAAATTCTTATCAAATGTCATAACAAAACTAATTGCTTCTTCTCCACCTCTTCCTGGTGAAGAAGTTTTTTTTGCAAAGTTTCCTCCTAATGTAGCTTTTATTTGGAGTGTTGCCATAGGTTACTAACTGAATTTACTCAAGTCTTGAGTAAATCATTAACACTCTTTCATTGCTTCCTTATGCTTTTGCATACTAAACATGGTTTGTGTTTAGTGACAAGAACTTATCATGTAAAAAGACAAGAATCACACAGGATAAAAGCAAGGAAAATGGATGCAGTGGTGGATCTAAGGATGCTTCAGTTGTATCCAGAACAATTATGCATCTTACTGCTCTCATCCTTTCCCATGGAAACAAATACATAGCAAACCAAGGAGGGGGATTAAAAAGCAATGACTTTTTAAAAATCAGATTGATTTAAAACATGATTTAAATTTTTTAAAAAATTGAAATAATCAACAATCCAATTTTTAAATGTAAAATTGTGATTGAAATTTTGATTTATATCAGTTTGGTTTAAATCAAATCAACCTGAAACCATGGCATAGGCAGATGGCAGGTTTTTTTTAATGTTTAATGCTTATAAAATCATGACTGCCACTGGTGTTATAACTACCTCCTTTAATTGATTCTTTAGATGGAGCAGAGTCCTTTGATTGGCTTTTGCGCAATTGCTGTTGCTGTCTTGTGCTCAGGATTTGCAGGTAAGCATTGTCGGTACTGTTATAATAATAATCTTGGAACTGCTGTACTGGATCCGACCCCGGGGATCATCAAGTCCCGCCTGTGCCAAAGAGGCACATCATGCAACAAACTAGCCATGACGGTTGCTGTCCTGATGAACCCGCGCTGCGTTGTAGACTACTTGTGCAGTTTAGGAGCTATTATATGTCCTTAATTCACTGCCTAAGTAACATGAAATGCTCAGGATTTTGTGGGAAGAACTAGAGATAGATACAGATGGCTGAACCAGTGGTTCTTGCTGGTTTCTCCTTCAGATGAACAGGTCTTGGCCATTTCCTGCCCCTGCTTCCTCTAGCCCACTCAGAGGCAACACTCAGAGGAGGTGGGGTAGGAAAGCCAAGGCTATGTCCCTGAGCGGGCCCCCTCTGGAGGAGGTGGGTTGGGAAGTGCCAAAAACCTGTTCACCCAAAGGACAAGGCAGCATGAACTTCCAGATCAACAATTTGCATCCATCTCTATGAAGAACCCATGCGGCTTCCCACCAATTGTCAAAGTGCAGCGTTGTATCTCAGGTTACTTTTGTGATGGCCCCTTCATTGCCTTCCATGCATCAAAATTAAACTTAAGAAGGAAGGCTTTCACCTGGTTGTCTGAACCGTTTGGCCTACAGAACAGAGAGAGAGAGAGAGAGAGAGAGAGAGAGAGAAAACATAACGTTTTCCAGACATTGTTGAACCACCTTTATCACTGCTTAGGCTAGCTATCACTCATGCTCACTGCAGTTCTCAGTATTTGGGAAGCCACTTGTTCTCCAGCAGGTGTGCTCAGCTGAAATTATGGCGTTCTCCTTCCCCTTTGAAGTATTGTTTTTGTCCTCTTTTGACTCCGATGACATTATTTCAGGAAGGGGAGGGGCAAAGGGAAGGAGAGCCTCGCCTTCAGAGGGCCATGGTGGCGTGGTCTCCATGGTTGCAGCCGCCGCCTGACCCTGGGTGATCGTGTGTGTGCATTGAATCATTGTTTTATTTGGTGGCTCTCAGTGTTAGGTTCTCCAGATGTTTTGGATGTCAACCCCCAGAAACCCCAGCCATCATGGCTCAAGGATTCTAGGAAGTTAAAACCTGAAAGGTTTGGAGGACCAAATGTTGAGAAATCATTATTTAACTGACTAAAACAGAAATAACATGGGTTTAGAAAAACAACCCGAGAGAGCTAAAGCATTTTGAAACAGTAAACCTCATATTTAGTACACATTCTGCAGCACGTTTGTGAAATCGCTTCTCAGTGTTTTCTTAATGTATGACATGATATCATTGTTATTTTTATTTATTGCTCTTTTATATTTTAAAAGAGAAAGGGTATTTTCTGCCTCAACCTCTAAGCACCCAAATGCTCGCACTAGTTTTTCTCATTTAAAAAATTGTAAATCTTTGAGGAGAGCCTGATGAATAACGGTGATGGGAGATAAAAGTTCAGGACATATTCTCTGCTTTGGAATTGTTGGGATGTTTGATTTCCATTTGGTGCATTAGTTTTTGGTTTTTCAGATTATGCTTATTCACAGACTTTAAAAAAATGTTATAGCAGTACCATTGTGTTTGGCTGACCTGAAACAAAAGATCCAGTGTGAAGAACTTTCTGTCCGTCATTTTAGACCAGGGGCATGCAAACTTTGGCCCTCCAGCTGTTTTGGACCACAACTCCCAGAATTCCAAGCCTGTATTGCCAATGCCAAAGGACTGTGGTATTTGTGGTCCAAAACATCTGGAGGGCTGAAGTTTGGACACCACTGTTTTAGACCTTATTGGCTGATCTCTTCACCAGGTTAATTTCTGTTTCTTTTCAGGGGTATACTTTGAGAAGGTGCTCAAAAGTTCAGATACATCTTTGTGGGTCAGAAACATTCAAATGTACCTTTCTGGAATTGTGGTGACCTTGGTGGGTGTCTACATGTCTGATGGAGCTCAAGTAATGGAGAAGGGTTTTCTCTATGGCTATACACATTACGTCTGGTTTGTCATCTGTAAGTCTCTTGCCTAAACCTCTGGCTAACTATATGGTGAAAGATTTTCCTTCCGCCTGTCCTTCTTTTGCCTACGACAGTACAGTACTTACTTCCTAGCCTTGGGTAACTGAGGTTTTCTTGGACTAAAGTTCTCAGATATCTCGAGCAGCACAACTAGGAGTGATGGCTTCTGGGAGTTCTATTTCAAGATCACCAGGGTTATCTAAGGTTGGGAACCACCTGCCTAAGACCTTGGGTGTATGACATGCCATCTGGTGTCATACAAGACTGGAAGTATTGAGCACTACATATTGAACCCATAATGTCAGAGATAGCATTTTCTCAGCTCAGGTAGAATTCCAATTCCAATGTTGACTTTTGTCATATAAAAGCTCTTCATCTATATTTTTATGTCAGAAGCAATCTCGTGGTGCTTCTGAAGTATTGGCTGGCAGGATGCTATCGCTGCTCAGCCGATGCTCAGATTTGTTCACCATCCTCACATTTTATGTCAAGAGAAGTGATTTTATCATGCATCCAGATATTTGTATTGCCTGTTCTTGAGACTAATCTCAACAAATATGAACTTAAATCAGGTTCTGTAGTACCTTAGATTATGACCACTTTGGTTTACGAATGTTTTGCAAGACAAGGACATTTCTGATCAATGTTGCTTTGATTAACAGGCAATGCCTTGCAGTACAAGCACTGGAGCAGGCCACATGATCACAAGTGAGCCAATGGTGGCTCTCTGTCTCTCCCCCTGCTAGACTGTGAGGGATTGTCCAGAACATTCCATCTTAAGCAAGCCTCCAAAGCAGAGGGAGGAGAGAGGAACCGGGGTTTCCCTTGCACCAGCCACAAACATTTTCAAAGGAAAATGCAAATTAGGATTTTATTTTTCTTTATATTTAATTTGTTTCCAACATCCTTTCATAATTTTCAAACAATTTCTAGTTATGGGGGAGTTAGTCAAGCGTGTATATGGCTACAAATTGCATTTTATTATTGTCACATTAAAAACACAGAGGCAAATATTAGTCCCAAGCAGAGCCGATTCAGCAGCCAGGTACCTAACGTGGACTTCTAGCCAAATTCTTTTGTGAGTTTTGGCATTTTGCATGCACAGTATGTGATCTAGGGAGCCCTAAAACGAATCATCTGAGTTTGCATTATTTCCTATGATACTGTATATGAGTGCTTTGGTTTACAAGCATGTTTCCGGATCAGATTATGCTAGTAAATAAAGGTGTTACTGTATATTAAATCCTGCTTAGCAAACACGGACACTGTAGAAGCAGAAAGAAGAGGAAGAGTTAAGGCTTGTTAGGAGGGAATGCTTTTGGAAGTTTGCTTGGTGGTATGGGTGGCCTGTACAAGCAGTATGTTTGGCCAGTGATCTTATGCTCAGAGTAACCCACACTGCTGTTGCTTTCAGCAGTAAAAAATTTATATCATTCAACACTTATTCTTAGGTGTTGCTTTGAATGAGCGTCGTAACTGTTCCTTATTATACCAGGCTAGATGATATTTAACACTTCATTAATAAGGATTCTTTTGCTTCCTAGTTCTTTCCAGTGTCGGAGGCCTTTACACATCCGTTGTTGTTAAATACACAGACAACATCATGAAAGGTTTTTCCGCAGCAGCAGCTATTGTCCTTTCCACGGTTGCATCCGTCGTTCTTTTTGGCTTACAGATAAGTAAGTAGCTTTTGGGTATGCTTAAGTGACCTCATGATTCCAAGGAAATGCCTGGGCTTAGGAAGTGTTCTGCTGATTTGTTCATTTTATATAAGACAAATCATGGCTGTTGCTCTGCTGCCCATGTGGTTTGGCCCTGTGATGACGCTGTGAGTGAGTGAGAACAGCACACTGATCAAATAACATAGCTAACCGTTGTGAGCCCAGCAACATTCAGTTTTGCCATATACGGCAAAACAACTTGATCTTAAGTACAGTACAGAGTTTAGAAGAACGATATACAATATGGAGTTACTTTTTATAACATCTTACTTTTTTACTCTTATTGGCTGGGGAGCTTTTTAAACTCTGCTGCAGCTATTGTCTTTAATCTTGTTTCTTATTGTATTATATTATATAGTATTTTTGCAGTATTTTATAGGTATTGTGTTGTTTTTACATTGTATTGCTTTTATTGTACTTTTTTGAATTTGTTGTAAGCCGCCTTGGGTCCCTTTGGGGAGAAAGG
>JAHTLZ010000122.1:16221752-16331226 GCA_023846285.1 Phrynocephalus versicolor | reverse complement strand
GTGTGTGTGATCGAACAGCTACTTTAGGTGTGGTCAAAGCTTTAAGATAACACACTAATTTTTAAATTACATCTCTCCCCCCCCCCCATTAGCACAGCACTGGAGTGCTTTACATAATCCTTCTCAATGACTTACAGTGTGCCCGAAGAAAGAATGGGGAAAGCGCTAGGTCAGTGATGGCCAAACGTTGGCCCTCCAGATGTTTTGGACCACAACTCCCACAATCCTTTGTCACTGGCAATACAGGCTTGGAATTCTGGGAGTTTTGGTCCAAAACATCTGGAGGGCCGAAGTTTGGCCAACACTGCACTAGGTCTTTGCCAAATCGACCAGCCACTTGCATGATTCCCTGAATCCTGGCGGAAGATACAGGACCTGAACTCCAAAAATGGCACCTTTGAGGATTCAAAGGGTGTGCAACCTGGGTCTGTCTGGGCATGTGACAGGCAGCGGAGTCCACTGTGCATGCCAGCTCCACCTTGAACCACACTGACAAACATTTTGTTTTTACGCATCAACAGAGGGTCACAAACAACCCTATTGCCTGGAGTCTTGGAAAGCATTAGCATTTGTTTTCAAAGAGGCAAAATGGCACTCCACATTCCTGAGCAAAGCCAAATCATTTGCGCTAACGGGACAGAATCATAAACAGAAGTCAATACACTTTTGGTCTGCTCTTCCCTAGTAAACAAAGTGGTGCAACAAACTAGTGCAATTCAATTTTTGAGGCACCTGTGCAGCAAACCATCATGTACCTGGACCCCAGAGACTGTTTGTTTACTGGGAAAGAACAGATCAGAAGTTACATTTTGGCTTATGTTAAGCAACAGAGTTTTGTTCATAGTTTGGGAAGCATGGGGAAGAGCAATAGTAGTTAGTCAATAACCTGTCTGACCTTGACCCACTATAAGCCTGCATTTAAAAAGTGTGTGAGTGCCTTCGTATTTAATAGTTTTAAAAAGTTTTTCAAGGCACTTCTGGGAGGGCATTCCAAAATCCACGAGGAATCCTGGAAATCCTACAAACTAAACGTTGTATCCAGCTGTAGATGATGCTGGTGAATCTGATTCCCCCCCCCCTTCCCGCTCCCACTCACACCAAATTTCTTAGGCAGATTTGGTGTATGTAGAAGTACAGGAGACATGCGGCTGCATGAGAGCATATCTGTTTGTTGCAGAATGGATAGAATATTATACAAATATGCACATTTGCTTATTTCACCTAATTTGAATGTACAAAAAAAGTCTCATTTGAAATGGCTTTGTGCAAATTGTTTCTCTTTGCAGCCATCTTGACTTCTGACTTCATCCAAGCCAGAATCATGGAAAGCTGCTCTTAAGCTGTGCTTCTTACCTGTGCAGCCTGGCGTGTGTGTACTGTAGGAAGACACCAGTGTCACCCTGGCTTTGGAGCACACGATCCCAGTTGAAGTGATAATCAGATGACAAGAGCCCCCGGAAGTCCTGCAAAGATAAATTACAGAAGTGTTACAGAGACATCACTCAGTATCTTCCCAAAAGGGTAAGTGCAGGCAGGTGACAGCATCAACACACCTGAACGATAACTGCGGCCAGCCCAATCCTTTCGGCTGTTTCGAGAGGATTGTCCACTTCTTTGGATGCTGAGCAGATTATAGGGAAGAAGAAAAAACATCATCTTAGTTTAAAAGAAACGAAATGCTGCTGTCAGAACTAGGTTTTAATCTCTTATTTCTAGTGAATCTAAACTGGAGGAGGCAATGTTATTTCTCACTTTTACCCACAGTTAAGAAATAAGTAAACAAAGGCTGAAATGCTGTTGCACAACAGTTTATGACATTGCCATCCATGGTACATTGCTGTATTTTAAGCCTTCCTTCAAGGATTTCTGGGTTCTTTTGTCACACTGTGTACAATCATATGCACCTCCAAATCACCGTTATCAGTGGCAAATTGGTTTAATTAGGGATGATTTGCTGATGGAAAGGACATTATCTCTGGTGGTTTTACTGAGCTATGCAACAGGATTTCAACCAATATACAGTGGTACCTTGGTTTACAAGCATAATCCAATCTGAAAACATACTAGTAAACCAAAATACTCGCTTATCAAAGCAAATTTCCCCATAGGAAATAGTGGAAACTTACCTGATTTGTTCTGGGGTCCTAGTTCCTATTATTTCTTAAGGGGAAATTTGCTTTGGGCAGGAACCAGCAGCCAGGACCTGAGGTAAGGTTTGGAGGCTCAGCGCAGGCCTGGTGCAAAGTTCAGAGGCCACTGCCAGACACCGCTGGGTCCAACTTGAGGTCCGGAGGCCACCGCAGGGCACCATCGCACCCTGTGCAAGGTCTGGAAGCCTCCGCAGCCAGGACCTCCACTGGGCCCGAAGGCTTCCACAAGGGCTGGAGGCCTCCCCAACTGGGTCTGGAGTCCTCCACTGGGACTGCGGATGGGCCCGGAGGTCTCAAAGGTTCCAAGGGGTGACAACAAACTGAGCAATGCATTGCTCATTGATCAAGGGGAAAAAATCCTCAGAAATTTTTATCGTTGATCAACGTACTCGTTAACCAAGGTGCTCATAAACCAAGGTACCACTGTGTACCATTAAGCTCCATCCTTACAAAATTTAAAATATAATTTACTGTAACCCTGTTTTGGGAAGGCCTCAAGCAGCAGGCTATAGAACATTGCAGGTGGTTCACATAACAGCTACAATGAACACTTCATTCCTTGACAACTGGCTATGTTGGGTAGGGGAAATTTGCAAGCCGTAGTCTTAAAAAAGTACCGTATTTTTCTGTGTATAATATGCTATTTTTTTCTAAAATCATGACACAAAAATTAAAGAGCTATGGATACACATGTCACCCTTTTCCTAGGGATGGGGGTGGGGTAGCAGAGAACCCAAACTCACCTTGGTGTTTCCCTCTTTGGTTTGGTTTTTGCAGGATCAGCTCTATCTTTTCTTGAGTTCTCCTGCCACCCCACCCAATCCCCGCTGTTTCCTTTCATTTCCCATTTTGAACACTCCTCTCTGTTTGGTGGGTTTGGCTTTTGCAGGATCAGCTCCATCCAGGGAAAGCTCAGGCTTGAGCTGCCCATTAAGAAATGTGCTCCAGGAAAGAAAATAACAAAGGCACACTTTTTTAAGCGTGAAAATGGGCTGCTCAAGCCCGAGATTTCCCTGGACAGAGCCGATCCTTCAAAAAACAAAAACAAACAAACAAACAAACAAACCACAGAGGGGGGAAGCAGCAAGGTCAGTTTGGGTTCTCCTCCACCCCACCAAAGCAGTCATAAGTGTTCAGAACGGGGAAGTAAAAGGAAACAGCAGGTGTTGAGGTGGTGAGGGTGGAGGAGAACTCAAGGAAGATTTATCAATTTTATTTACTTGGGGTCTAAAAAGTGTGGGGGGGGCATCTAATAATCGGCAGCATCTTATAGATGGAAAAATACTGTAATTTTTCTACATTAATCTGGGAATATATCCAAAAAGACACAATGTTATCCCCATGTTCTCCATCATTTCTTTAAAAATAGTTAACCTCTATGATAGGGCTTAGTTATACATGTGAAACATGTGTGGTAAGTAGGTAGAAACCTACACAACCTTTTGAGATAAGACCTTCCAAGTTAGATGAAAACATGAAATGAAGCACCCAATTAAAATCTGATAATAAAAGCCATAATAAAACCTGATACAGCAATGAAAATAAATAAATGGAGAAATACCCAACCAGCAATAAATATCCCTCTCCCAGCAATCAATAAAAGACAGCAATCCAGCCAACACTGGGAAGATCATGAACAAGAAAACAATTCCTTTGACAGACATATATATTTGCTGCAAGGTCTTACTGCAAAACCTAAGCACCTGAGTTTCCAAACCATGGTGATGTACACTTAATTCCCTCTCCACATATGCTCCCTTTGGACTCATGTAAAAGCCACACTTGCTTACTTCTGCCCCATATGCCTCCCAGGTCATATATTAAAAATGCACAGGTTTCAGGCAAGCAGATCTTGAATTGGGGGACATAAAAAGAGGAAGTACATGTGGCTTTAACAAGAGTCCAAAGGGAGTGGGGAAACAAAAAATCACCACCACTGTCTGGGAACAAAAGTGCTAAACCCCTGGACTGTTATCAGCATAATCATAAGATGACTAGAGGGGGACCCATCACCTAACTTTTTGTAGAGGCAGTTTTTTCTAGCACCATGGAACGAGCTTCGTCCAAAACATCTTCCAGGAAAACCACCTCTCCTTTTCGAGTCTGCATCCCTTGAACTCTCCCAAAGGGCACGTGTTGGCATCTGCATCAAACACAGAGATCACCCTGTTCACATTCTCAGCATCGGATAACTGGCAGTCAAAGGACATGCACGTACTGGTTCGCTTGACAGGCAAAAGTGATCTATTTCTGAAAGGGAACAACTAAAGCTAAATTCTCCACATATGAATATCACCAGCACACTTCTGGAATGGAATCTGTACTCACAAAAGAAGTTACTTCTCAGTTATTATAATTTGAGAATGAAATTGTACAACTCCCTCTTCATAATGTTCATGCTTGAGAACAATTTATTATGCCCATTTTAAGAGTTCAAGCCCAAGTGTTTGTGTGTGTGTGTGGGGGGGGAAGGGCTGCTTCACTTTTCAGCTTTTGGACTTCAAAAGAAGGATTCGATACAGCAAAACCCTCCCTTGGATCCAGGCAGGACAGATAAATCACCCTAAAGTAGGAATGTCCCAACATGCTACCCAGAAGTAGCCAATCTCTTCTACTTGTAGAAACAAAGCAAAGTCTTAGTTGGTCCTTGGGCAGGAGCTGTTGCTGTTGTGTGCCCTCAAGTTGAAACTGTCTTACAGCATCCTTAATAGATACTTCATTTAAGGAAGAGTTTTACCAGTGGGTTTCCATGGCCACGTGGGATTTGAACCCAGGTTTCCTGAGTCCTAGTCTGTCACATTATCCACTACACAACACTGAATGTCACCTGGATAGGAGAGCACTAGGAAATACCAGGGACCTCTCTAAGAATCCTTCTTGACACTCTGAAGAGACACTGTCAGCCAACAATGGACTAGCTAGAGCAGTAGTCTGACTAAGGATAAAGCAGCTTATTATGGGATCCATTCCAGTGTTCCCAAAAAGCTGAGATCACCAGTTGCAGTCTTATACAAACCAGGGCTCAGAAAGAGGCAAGAACGCACAGGGCACCTCTGAGTGCACCCCAGCCCACAAATTTCTTTTCAGTTCCAGAACAATGCTTCACAAAAAAAAAAATTATCCCTTCCTGCTTGTCTTCTGTGTTTGCTCAGCTTCTAAAGCTTCACTGTTGGGAGAATGTTATTCTGATTATTAAACAACTGGAACTCAGACACCTTTTGGTTAGCCACACAAAGCCTTCAGGGTTCAGTTTGGAATGATCCCGGGCTACCTCCCACTCACCCCTGCTTCAAAACAACCTGAAAGAGTCCAGCTTGAAGATTCTGATATGGCCTCCTCTTTTAAGAAGGGGTACATCTCAAACCCTAGGGAATCTAAAGAGGCTTGACCAAGCCAGTGGCAAGGCCTCCTCATGGAAAAGAGAAGACAATAAGAACAATAAGAGTGCCTGGCCTGCGGTGTCAGCAGCGGCGGTGGGGGGGGGACCCGTAGGCCAGGCATTCTCTGGAGGGGTGAGGTGCAGACTTTGAATTTCTTGGTCAGGTCTCTGGTGGCAGATTGGAAGTTTGAGCCGGAAGTTCAAAACTTCCGATCCGCCACCTGGGACCCGAACGGGAAGTTCAAAGGCCGGGTGGCCAGCTGGGTGTGTCCCCACCCCACCCCTCTGGAGGGTGCACTGCTGGCCCCCCGTGGTGGTGGTGGGAAGGAGGAGGGTGACGGACATCAGCAGTGGGAAGTTCTATTTTTAATTTTCTCCCCTTCTTGCTGCCGACGGCAGCAGCAAGAAGGGAATAGTCCCCCCCTTTTTTCCTTGCCGTAGCTGAGCAGCAAGGGGAAAGGGGGGGACTTCCTTCCTTCCTTGCCATTTAGGGGGTGTTGGGGGTGAAAGTTTTCACACCGGCACCCCACCACCCCTTCCACCACCATTATCCTCGGATCAGAGCATTTTTTGCTCTTATCTGCGGATTTCACTATCAGCGGGGGATCCTGGAACCAATCCCCCATGGATACGGTGGCCATACTGTAATCCCCAGGTGACCTTGACCATGAGTGTCCATTCTTTTCCAGCACGTAACTTTAAATGATCTGGGCATGCATACCGAAATTCAGGCACATCCACATTTACCTTTCTGTCCATTCATAACCCAGCAACTTCAGGATCTGGAACACTTGCTCAAAATGCGGGGCCTGGCTTTTATCTGTCTTGGAGGAGAGAAAAAGGATGAAATATATTACCGGTATTACAGATGCTTGAGTCAAACAAACATACAGATCCCGTGACTAGAGATGGGCACGACTCAAAAAAATTGTTTTTCGTTTTTCGTTTGGTCGTTTAGGGGTCCGTTTCGGTTCATTTTCGTTGGGTTTTTCCCGCAAATTTTTCGTTTTCGTTTTGTTACCTAACGAAAACGAAAAAACAAAAATGAAAAATTTCTGTTTCGTTAGCATTCTTTTCAGTTCAATGTGTTTGCTGCAACGAAAACGAAAAACACGGCAAATTTTTTTGTTGCGTTTCCATTTCCGTTTTGTTTTTGAAAAATTTTCGTTTTTGTTTCGTTACCTAACGAAAACGAAAAAACGAAAACGGAAACGAAAATTTCGCTGAGTCGTGCCCATCTCTATCCATGACATCCCTTCATATCTAAGAGGGGAGGAATGTCATGAACCTGGATAGATCTTACACTGGGGATGAGGGAGAGATCGACAGCTTTACATTGAAACTACCATTGCTAATGCATTCTCTGATGCACAAGACCAGCCTTGAAGATAAAATCCATCCCCAAAAGCTTTTCCATCAAGAACAGGAAGGTGGGCAACCTAAGACCGAAGCTCTCTTGGTTGCATGTCGTTCAATAGCCCTGGGGCAACCACCAAAAAGGCTCCTCCCTTGTGTCCTTAGCAAATGTCCCTGGGAGCCCTTCTAATATCTGCAACAGCATTGACTCTAAACTGGGGCAGAGAAAGCATGGCCTTTCCCCATGCTAAACTGTCATTTCCATGTTTTGGATAGTCTACGGGGTTCCAGCGGCTTGTTTTATCTCATCTGTCTGCTGGTTTTTGACTTGCCTTGCTGGTGTTTGTTTCCGTAGTTTGGCTGCTGATGCAGCTTGCACATTTTTATCTTAGTACCTTTGTTTTTTTAAATTATACTGTGAAATTAATTTTTATTTTATATTATTGTATTTGATTTGCTGGTGTATATTTGTCATTTGTTTGAGCAAGTTGTTCTTGCAACATGTTGTACACCGCCCTGAGTTCCTTCAGGAAAATCAGGTGGTTAACAAACAAACAAACAAACAAATCTGTCTTAGTCATGCACAACCCAAGGTGGTGGATGATCAAAACTGCAGCCCAACGAACTCCAGAAAGCAATCTGTGAGGGATCCAGAATTACTTACCACATATATCATAGTGTCAGGATTATATTTATCCATTCTATCTATGGCAGCAGCCAGATCCCTGAAAATAATATATTTCAAAAACTTAAAATTTCAAAAACCAAAACATACTTCTATCACAAGAGGCAGACACCGGCAATTGTTCTGTAACCCAGATTTTCCAGTAAAAGAATGGGTCAGGTTACATGAAGCAAGGCTACATTGTGAAAACACGGGACCTTTCGCGTTATGGCACCCACACTACAGAACTTTTCCATCGTAGATGCTGGGTTGGTTCCTTTCTTCTGCAGAAAGAACCAGGGAAAAAGATGTGTGATTCTCAAGATCACACAAATGTAAGAGATCTAGAAATTAACCAAGCCACCATGATGGGCCAATTTTACCCAACTCTTAGACTTTTCAGTAACATTTTAGAAATCTGAACTGCTTCTATAAGCTTTATGCATCTCTATCAACTTCTTAAACTTATTACTCTTTTTTTTTCTTTTGCAAAGAACAGGTGGCTCTAGTTATTTAAATTTCCACTAAAACTTTTTTGACGTATAGCTTCCTCGAGCAGCTGTGGCAGAGCAGGAGGAGCAACAAGAAGTGGGCATGGAAGGGCAGGAGCACAAAGGAGCCGGTGCCGGAGCACCAACAGCAGGAGTAAAGAAACATGGTCAAAAAGGAACAGAGAGAGGTGCCCTGGCGGTGCTTGGCAGCACCATGGGGTGCCAATGGAGCACCGCAGCACCAACTTCTGGAGCCCCTGCACTCAGCTATCTGGCAAAAAGTTACCTGCCTTGTTAGGTAGAGTGAAGTTCCGTCGCTCCGCATAACGAGAGCTTGATCTCCTTTTTCTGAAAGGCAAACGACTCCTTTTCCTTCCCTAAACACAAAGGTTTCAAATAAAGCAGTGGAGAATCTGCATGCAACAAGCACTCCAGTGTTCCATATCTTAGTACGTCACTCCCCGCCATTTCACGGTTCAGGTACTGCGGTCCCGCTATATCACGGGATCGCAGTACCTGCACCTCGGAGCCATGCGGGGGGGCGGCGGGGAGCGATCACGTCGCTCTCCGCCCCCCCAAGAAGTCTCGGGTGGCACGGGTGGGAGGCGGTGGGAGGTCAGATCCCACAACACTGCCTGTGCATGCCGCACCAAGACTTCTCCAACAGGCACGCAATCGCCCCACCCCACCCCCAGGCCTCCCACCCGCTTCCGCATATCGTGGATTTTCATGCATCGCGGGTGGGGTGGGTCCCTAACCCCCGTGATCGGCGGGGTGTTACTGTACTTATTTCAACAGCTACATTCATTTCTAAGTAAAACAATTTTTTTCAAGTTCCAGAAACCTCAGGAATGAAAGTGGTTTACAACCGGGGTGATTTGGTTTCTCATGCGAGGCGATTATTAACTTTCTCAACCCACCACTACCTTAAAGCTCCCCCGCCCACCTTAGCCAACCCCCTAGATCTCCAAGGCCTGTACTGGAAACCACCATATGTGCATATTCACATTTCTTGCTCTTTTACATCCCATTTCCTCCAATCTTCAAACCCACTAGCATTACTGACTCAGTATCCAGCCTTCATTGCACTGAGGATTCTTGACACTGGCTGCCTCCCCTCACTTCTTTTCTCCCTAAAACACGCGACAATAGACATTTCAGGTTAAACCCTAGTTCAACATTTCTTACAGAAGCCAAATGCTTCCCCTCTTCTCCTCCAGCGGCATTAGAAGAATGCGCTTTTCTTTTGCTTTCCCCAATTCCTGGCTGTGGCATAAGCAGTATTCAAGGGGCGAGAGTTGACTGCTCATTTTAAACCTTTACCATTAGTTGGCCTCACACACTTGCATCTAAGACAAAAGCATGTAAAGTTACTTTTAAAAAAATGTAAATTAAAAAAAAATTAAAAATCTTTTTTTAAAAATCTAATTTTTTTAAAAAAAATCTAAACATGGTATGGGGATGGAGGATAATCCAGCATCCATATAAGGGAGGATGCTTGGCATCAACAGGAGATGTGTTTGACACATTACACCAGAAAGGCAAGTGTTTGAAAATTCAGGCCTCTGCTCTCTATTGGAAATGCCATTATTGTGACCGAACTCCTGTTGCTTGGCTATGCCTGCAGAAAGCAAATTTCTTACTGTTAACTAATGAATCCCCACTTGGATTTTCATGTGCGCACCAGTCTAGACAGGAGTTGCCATACACACAAACATCAAAAGCAGGGACTTGCTAATTGCCACAAGTTTTGCTCTTTGCCCTCTTCGGGTGTAAAGAAGCAGCAGGAATTATTAGGCCCGTGGACGGCTTCAGAAGTTGCAAACAAAACAGCCCGTTCCTACTTGGTTATCTCTAAGAGTCCTTTTGTGTCCAGCAAACGTAGCACTTCTTGGCTTTTCTCCTGATAGAACGATTCTCCAGAATATTCATCGAACCACACTCCAAGACGCTGAATGGTCCCATAAAGACAAAAGGAAATCAGTGTTATAAAGAAGTAACAACCTTTGTTTTCCGTAAAAATCTGTTGGGATATAAATGGGACCCTAAACAAAACTAGTCAGAGTGAGTCAATATGCAGACAGCTCTTTGGAAATTTAAAAAAACAACCCTAAAAGAGATTATTAAAAGAAGAGGCATGTGGCAGAAGTCAGTCTATTTTTCTAGAAGCTCCTGTTGGATTGCAGTCCCACCTGAAAATGGAAGGGAAGCTCTAGAGCGGTGGTTCTCAACCTGTGGGTCCCCAGATGTTCCTGGACTGCAACTCCCAGGAGTCTTCATTACTACCTGAGCTGGCCAGGATTTCTGGGAGTTGCAGTCCAGGAACACCTGGGGATCCACAGGTTGAGAAGCACTGCTCTAGAGTAACCCAATCCTTCTATACTCTCCATCAAGAAAGGCTGATTTTTCACCAGTTCATCAAACTGTTGGCATTATAGGACGAAGAAACAGAAGACGGTAAATAATGGATTTCTGCTGATGGAAGAGGACTTCTTTTCCTTCCTTCCCTCTACCTTGTAAGCCACCTCCCTACCTTTTCAAGAGCATTCCCCAAAAGATGTTGAAGATGGAAGGAGGAGTTTGGAGAATCGAAGGGAATAACCCAGCCATGTCCAAACTTCGGCCCTCCAGATGTTTTGGACCACAACTCCCACAGTCCTTTGTCACTGGCAATCAAAGCTTAGAATTCTGGGAGTTGTGGTCCAAAACATCAGGAGGGCTGAAGTTTGGACATACAGTACCTTCCTTAGAGGAATCCAGGAAGAAAGTTGCCATGGGGATGAAAGGGTCATTTTATTGTTTGTTGCTCATGGCATGGGACTTTCAATGGAGGTAGCTTTTTTTCTGATACTTGTCAGCTCTGAGGTGTTTTGTTTGTTTGCTTACTTCAGGCATGTCCAAACTTCGGCCCTCCTGATGTTTTGGACCACAGCTCCCAGAATTCTAAGCTTAGATTGCCAGTGGCAAAGGACTGTGCGAGATGTGGTCCAAAACATCTGGAGGGCCGAAGTTTGGACATGCCTGGAATAACCCCTAACACCTGCCTCTGACTATTTGGATGCAACCAAGAAAAAAATGTTAAACCGATGAATGCACAATATAAATAAAGTATTTCTTGAAAGAACATCACAGCCTCCTGATTGTGAAGAGCATTCACATATAAATCAAAGTCCAACTCAGCACCTTGTACATTTGTGTATATTCTTCAATGCTGATATCTCTAAAATGCTTCCACAATGACATTGCTTCTTCTTCGTGCGCTTCCAGTTTTCTGAAAAAATCTTGGGCCAGGTTTCTAACATTTTCGTCTTCTTCTGATGCCTTGTTGATTTGCGTGTAGACCTGTGGAAGACCAGCAGAAAAAGTACAGGACAGTGGGACACGAACAATCCTTTTCACTAAATAAAAGAAACAAAAATAGAAATTTTAAAAAGGAGAAAGAGAAAAGAATACTTGTTTGGTGAGAGTGCACAAGTTTTACAAACAGGCTATATTGGTTGCTCAATTCCTACATATACAGTGGTATCTCTACTTACGAGTTTAATCCGTTCCGAATGCATGCTCATGAGTCAAACAACTCGTAAGTAGAGCAGCTGTACCTAAAAAAATTGTGGGTAAAATCAAAAAAATAAAAAAAGTTGCAAGTATAGCAGAGCACATCTAAAATTTGTAAGGCAGCAGTTAAAATGCCAATGGTTTTCCACCCTTAAGTCAAATTGTTTGTAAGTAGAGCCACTCGTAAGGAGAGGTACCACTGCACTTCACATATAGGCCATCCTTCCAGCTCCATAATAAGGGTCCAGACTATGGAAGCAGGGATGGGCACCTTACGAAAAATGACACACTGTTTTGTCGTGTCGTAAGGTTACGAAACATTTCGAAATGAAACACCAGCCAGCGTTTTGTTACATAACAAAACAAAATGCCATTTCCCTCCTCTAAAACAAAACAATTTGTTCTGGAGGAAACGGAAGGGAAGCTTCCTGAAGCTCTCCCCTGTAGCCCCTTGAAATTAGGAAAGTTTTGTGTTTCAGAGAACGGAGTTATTAAGTTCCAAAGGGGTTGTGGGGGGGTACTTAATTGAAGGAGTGTGGATTGGTGCATGTAGGGGAAGTTGTAAATTAACCCTATAATTTGTAAAGTGCACCGCACACACTCCTTCCATTAAGCACCCCCGCATGTTCTTTGGAGCTTAATAACTCCGTTCCTTGAAACACAAAACTTTCCAAATTTCAAGGGGTTCGCTAAAACCACTTGAGGAAGCTACCCCGTCACTTTGGGGGAGATATATGGCTGGGATCAGTATTTTCCACAGCATATTTTTCTATGCTGTAGAAAATACTGATCCCAGCCATGTATCTCCCCCAAAATGACAGCCATAGGTTCCCCAATAGATTTTAGGTCACCCCCTGAAATCTGGAAAGATTTGGGGGTCAGAGGACTGAGTTTTGAAGCTCTAAAGGGGGTCCGGGTACTTAATTGACAAAGTGTGTCGGAAGATTGCCAGCAATTAAGGAGTTAATACTATAGAATGAACTCCTGAATTGCTGGAGTGGTTGGCAACCTTCCGGCACACTTTGTCAATTACCTTTAGGGATTCAAAACTTAGTCCTCTGACTCCTCAAATCCTTCCAGATTTCAGGGGTTACCTAAAATCACTTGATGAAAGTACCCCTGCTACTTTGGAGCCCAAGGTAAGTAAATTTTATTTTTTAAAATAATTTTCAAGTGCATATTTTCAAAAAAAAATCACTCAAAATTTATTTACCTTGGGCTCCAAAGTAGTAGGGGACCTTCCTCAAGCAATCTTAGGTAACCCCCTGAAAGATGGAAAGGCTTTGGGGTCAGGGGACAGAGTAATTAAGGTCCAAAGGGGGTGCCCCTAGGAAAAATTCTTTCTAATTAGTGAAAGCTGTGGCAGTGCTATCGCTCACCTGATCAGCTTCCAATTCCAATTAGAAAGCATTTTTCCTAGGGGCACCCACTTTGGACCTTAATTACTCAGTTCCCTGACCCCAAAACCTTTCCAAATTTCAGGGGCTGACCTAAAATTGCGTGCTCCCCTGGGACATTTAGGACCCAAGGGGGCATAGTGTTTCATTTCATTTTGTTTAGTAACAAAACTACTTTAAAATTCATTTTGTAACAAAATGAAATGAAACGCAGGGGGAACAAAACAAAATGAAACAAAACATTATTTTCCATTTTGTGCCCATCCCTATATGGAAGAATTACTCTTTTGGATTATTTATTTTTATTTATTTATTTACAAGATTTTTTTTAGCCACCCACTACCAGGTGGTCTCTCAGAATCCTCCAGTCAACATCAACACCAGCCACAGCAATTGGTGGGTTCCTGGAACGGTAGCCCATACAAGTACATTTTTCCCTTCTTTGTGGATGACGTTTAACAAAACCAGGATCGCCCAATGGCATGAGGCACTGGCAAGGTACCCATTAGAAATGGACATAAAGGTGTGAAAACTGCGGCCCTACAATTTCTCAAACAGGCCTACAGTGGTTGGAGTTTATGGGAACTGGAGCCCAATAGCCAGAAGACCACAGGTGCTCCATACCTGATCTACAGTGATGAAGAATTTGATTTAATATGAATGCAGATTAAAATGTTCGAGAGAAAGTTAAATGAACAAATGTCAACACAAGCGAAGTAGTCTCACTTTTGAGGATAGGAATCAAAACTGAAATGGCTTGTTACATTTTCCTGAACCAAAGATCAATGCTGTTAAAGTATCAGTTTTATTTCTGTAATGCTACATGCATAACCACAAACTTGCATTGAAAAAGATTTGCTTGTATTTTTATTTTTATTTATTTATTTTAAGGCTTGTATACCGCTCGTCTTCCCGAAGGAACTCCGGGCGGTTCACAACAATATAAGTCAACAGCAACTAATCAACAACAATATAACATACAATATAAAAATAAAAACTAATTATAAAAACAGAGAGCAGATGGCGGGGGTAAAAAAAATAATAATAATTCAAAGTATAAACTAAGCAAACCTTAGAAAAAACATTTCGTTTTGGCAAACCTAAATTGTGCAACAATGATTTCTAAAATGTTGTCAGATTTAAAGCACAAGTAAAGCTTAAAAAAACCTAGCATCCTACCCAGCCGCTCTACTGACAAAGGGTGTGTCTTTAACTAACAACTGAATAATGGTTATGCCATATTTCCCAAAACCCTGGAAACCGCAACCCTAAAAAGTTGGGAAAGGGGTGGGTGTAGAAGAACAAACAACAACAACAACAACATCAGCACTTCAGACTACAGTTCTCAAAGAAAACACAGACATAATAAAATATTGGGAAGTGTGGGTATTTTGGTAGCACAAATATATACACCAAAATTAGTTTATCAAATGAGTAGTAAGCTAATTTAAAAACAAAGGAACAGCTGACTATTGAAATGAGTAATGAATAATGAAATGCTTAATACCTGCTTCTACGCCAGGCACGTCCAAAAATTTGGCCCTCCAGATGTTTTGGACCACAACTCCCAGAATTCCAAGCCTGTATTTCCAATGGCAAAGGACTGCGGGAGTTGTGGTCCAAAACATCTGGAGGGCCAAAGCTTGGACATGCCTGTTCTACGCACTCCTATTGCTTTGCAACTGATTAAAACATACTGCAGGTTTAGAGAGGTCTAGAAAAAAAGCACTGCTGCCCCAGCCAACAAGGCCTCTCCCAGAACATATGCCAGCCTTCTTCAATGTGATCACTTCCAGATGTTTTTTGATGCAAACGCCCATAACCTCAGGCCAGGTGGTCTAGGGCTGATGGGAACAGTCATCCACACAACAAGCAGAAGACACCTTGTAGAGGAAGTATATGAACAGCTAAGCAACGGCCACTTGGTCAAGGAGAGCCAAGAAGACCAGAGTGGAGCCTTTTTCAATGGGCCAGAAAAACCATCCGGAACAACTAAGCAAGTGAAATAAGAACACACTGACATTTACTAAGCTACTCTTCTTGTGATGTGTGTGCCTTAAGACTGTGTACGTCTATAGGCGGGGTGGGAAAAGCGTGACCTTCAGCGTATCGTTGGACTGATTTTCTCGTTAGCCCAAGGCAGCGTTGCAAATGACAAGAAAAGCTGGAAGGTGCAGTCCATGCAGTCCAACAGCCTCCGGGGTGGGTGTGGGTGATGCACTTTGCTTTCCCACTGACAGAGGAATTTACTAACCGCCTGCCTTCAGCTGCTACACCTGCTGTTGTCTGTGGTATTTACTGAGCAAAGCCACAAATGGAATTTTCCATCAGCCTCTTAAGCACCACCGAGAACCGACGTCCATAACCATCAAAGAGGAAAGGCACATTTATCAAAACCCAATTTTGATTTTTAAAAAAATGCTGACAAGGGATGCATTTGAACCATCACACCAGCAAGTTACAGTTCTCTATCCTAACTATTATTTTCCTTCATAATATTTGAGAAAGTCTTCCCTTTTGTATCATCAGACCGACGATATAAAGGTTAGAAAAAAAATAAAGTAAGACACAAACATAAAAAGAGTTTTAAGGCATCTTGACTTTAAAGGCTCCCGGTCTCTTATTGATCAGTGAAGTTCTTTCAAACTATTTAACTGGATAGAACCATACCTCAAAAAGATGCTGTAAAGGATTAGATTTCAGTTTTTCTTCAGAGCCAAACTGCTGGAAGCCAGCGCCCAACAGACCTGGAAGAGGGAGTCATAAGATTGACCATATAACAGATGACAACTCCCCCTGTTACAGAATAGACAAGGGTGTACAGAGGTGGCCCAAATCTGTATATTTTCTTTTACAAGGCAATAGTACATATTCTACCAACAGATTCAAGGGACTTCAAAGCTAGAATGACCATAAGAACTCCCTGCTACACATCCTGATGCTTACCAAACGATTCAAGGGACTTCAAAGCTAGAATGACCATAAGAACTCCCTGCTACACATCCTGATGCTTACCAAACCAATCAAAGCAAAGATGGCAGGGAATGTTCCACAGGTTGCGTTTAAGCAGCATCCAGGAGCCAAGCTCCTTAGCTTTTGCGAATAGAATGACAGAATGGCTGCAGCATAGATGGGACTAAGTCGACCAAGGAGAACAGAGCCCTCTCCTGTGCACCCTCTTGCCTAAAGCAGTTTGTAATCTCCTGGCTGAGTGCTAGCGCCATGCCAGGGGGAAAGCAAGCCAAAGGTGTTCAAAGAATTGCTGAGGAAGGGGTCAAAGCTTGTTGGTACAAACCAGGTCTGCCCAACAGGTAGATTGTGGGCTACCGGTAGCCCGCGAAGGGTTCAAAAGTAGCCCGCTGGCCATCAATAAAAAAAAGTGAGGGGATAAGTTCTCCACCCCTCCCTCCCCCATCCCAAGGACCACCACTGCCCCAGCAAAGCTCTGGGTCTGCCAGCCCATTGCCTCAGCTGAGTGGGGCAGTTCAAGGCCATGGCACAGTCCCCTGTTCTCCCCACCGGCAGATGATCGGTATGCCACTGTCTTGTGACCAGCTGAGTCGCTGGTGCAGAGTGGAGGGAGGAGAGGGGAGGAGAGGGGCAAGAGGTGGAGTTGCAGGTGTGCCCATCTCCTTTGTGCAGTGACATCTCCCTTCTTCTCCCCCCTGGAGAATTCCCTCCATAACTGATTAATTGATTTTCAGTGCATTCCTATGGGAAACTGCTGTTCTACTTGTCTGTGAAGATTCTCAGTCATCCAGGTGAGTTTATCCGGAAGTTGAGTCATAGCTACCGGACTTCTTTTTTGAGAGATAGAAACGTTTCGCTGCTCATCCAAACTGATGAAGCCATGACTCAACTTCCAGATGCTGTTCTACTTACATTTTTTTTTTACTTATGACCATGTGCTCGGAAGGAATGGATAACATTCCTAAGTAGAGGTTTTAGTGTAGTAGCCCTCAGGGACTTTGGGCCAGAAAAAGTAGACCTCAGCCTGTTCAAAGTTGGACAGCCCTGGTATAAACCAACACTTATTTGCATTATTTTATATTCTTTAGCCTGGAAGTTGTTTTGAAGACAAATGAATGTAAGAACATGCTCAAGCTACTAATATCAGAGGGTGTTTTGGGGTCCTAAAGCAAAATCCTACTACAATTATGTCACGAGTGACCTCAATAGGTCATGATACTCATTCTTCTTCCAGGCAACCTTCCAAGCTCTAACACAGCCCACTTCTTAGGACAGGACCAGGAAAGATTCATTCCTCTTTAAGTATATTTAACAATAACACTACAGGCAGAAAAGCACTCCATCTGATCTTTGGTTGGTTGTAATAAAAATGATGCATAAACCTGGTACTTTAGAAAGGGTCGGATGCACAAGATGCCAGACACACACACAAGACATTTTCAGGATTATGAAAAATGTCCACAAGATTTAAGTGCAGCCAAACTGATGGAGCCCAAAACGTTAGAAAAACATAAAAGCAAATGATTTATAAAAGGGTACAGGCTGAAATCCTGTCATGTAACTTGCTCCTGCAGAAAAATGCCACGAGCCAAGGATGGTTTTTCAGTAATTAAAAACTTCCTACTTCTGTCCCTTGGCTTTTCTACAGGGCAGAAATATGTTTTTAATTATGAAAATCACCTCTCCTAGTGACATTATCATCATTTTACAGGCATAGTTACACCAACAGGATTTTAGACATCTTACCAAGCCACCATTGAATATACTTCAAAAATGTTTTATCATGTTTTATCATGCAACACAAGGGGCAGGTGCTGGAGATGGACCACCAAGAGCTCCTCTGCTTTCCCAGAAATGTTTTCGTACTCTATTGGGTCTTAACCACACTACCTCTTATAATTAGGACATACACAATATAAATGAAAGGCTATCACAATGCAGCACATACTCCAGCACAGTATGGCAAATGCACTTTTCAGAACTACAGTACAATTCCCAACTGATATGTCCATTGGAAGATTTGGGGGATAGCAGCGCACACAAAAAGTAACTTTATCAATCTCTGATCATTAAAAGAGCAGGTCAATGATATTCAAAACATATTCTGTTTCGCCCCCACCCCCACCTCTAAGAGGTTCACTATGTAAAGGTTTGAGAAAGCCCTGGGGTCCACTACGGAATACCAACCATCAGACAGAATAGTTTAAAAAACTACTTACCAAACTGCATGCCCCAGTCTCCAAGGTAATTTATCCTCGTAACATGGTGTCCAATTGCTTCTTTGAGATTTCCTATGAAATTTCCTAAGCATAAATCAAAATAACGATTGATCCCAGCTGTACAGTTCTTCCCTAGATGTTTATTTTTATAAAACACCAACTCCCCCTTTCCCCCTCTACAGCTTTTAGGAAATTCCATGTCTCCATAAAAAGCCTTTCCAAAGAGACACGTAAAGTACTCGTCTGAATGAGGTTTTCAAGAAATACCATTTCTTGCTTTTTCTGCTGTTTAGGGGAAAAGGTGCTTGCACAATAGGTCAACATGAATGCAACAGCATTTTCAGGGCATTTTACCCGTCCAAGAAAAAAAAAAACTTGATGCATAGAGTTTCCATAACTTTTATTATTTCTGTTTTCAAGCAGTCACAGTTTTAAAAAAACAAACACATACGGGCGGGCGGGCGGGCAGTGAGGATGCCAGCTAGACCAAAGCCATCCGTTCCATCCACGAGCAGCAACAATTTATGAATAATTTACAGTTTCAGTGTAATCTCCTTGGAATTCAACCCCGGACTAAAGCAGATATGGATAAAATAGGGGTATTTATTTTCAAGCTGCACACAACTCAATGTGTAGGGCCAATGGTACCACTCTGCTGAATGAAGTGGCTGCTAAAATGCATTCCATAGTGCTAGATATCAATTCAGCATCTTCTAAGTGCATTAGAAAATTACATAAAGAGACCACCTTGCAAAAGCCATCAGCAAGCCTCCTTTGGTAGCTTTCCATCCGCCTCTAAATCTATGGCAGATGATTTGCAAGAGTTGCCCTCAAACCACCAGTCAAAAACCCTGGATCACATCCTTCTGAATGCAACCACTGCATCTCCTGTCTGGATCCTGGGACGACAGGCTCTGTGTTGACCAGAGTAACCAAAACATTGCCTGCAAGCAAATTTATGTCATTGACTGCAGAGGATTTGGATGCCATCTACAGTACGTGGATGAAACAGCAGTGACAAAATTATACACATGCACTTCTGTTAACAGGAGCCTGCAGTCCTGACCAGGAAAGAACCAGGGGATAAGTACTTAAATTTAGAACACTATGGCCTATCTGATTTGCCACTGATTGGGACAGAAACACCATTAGATTCCAGAATGTTAGAGGAAAAAGGAAGTACTTCTGGATTTATAGATGTGACATCCCAGCACCTCCTGGCTTGAACCTAGAGGACAATACGTGACACGTATCGGGAATATTCTGTTGCCTGCATTTTACAATTACTAATCTAGATGTTATATATTTCTATTGGCAGAAACCTGAAAAAAGAAGGAGGTAAAATATCAAAATCATCACCCTAATACTGCCTCCTTCTGAGATCTAGACCAAACCTATCTGCACTGTTTGGACATTTTAGAAATCTGTTTTCCCTCTCTTTGTTGATGTGCAGCTGCATAATTAACTTGCAAACCATCCAGCGAGAGCTTTAAGCGTGCTATGTGGCGGTATATAAGCAGCACACTTTGCTTTGTTGTTCCCTTCCTCATTATGACTGGTTGCTACCAACAGTCTTGTCTTTGCCAAATCCCCTTTCCAAGCTGTCAAAACCTAGGACCACCATAAACAAAGAGATACCTTGGAGCAGGTTGGTTTTTTTTCAGCCAAAGCCAAATATCCATATAGTGAATGTGCAGGAGTGACAAACACTCACAAACAGGATGGTCCCCTGCACTCTCTCTCTCTCTCTCTTAGAGCCTCAGCCCAGGAGGGAAAGCCTTCTTTTTCAATTCTGTATACCTCACAGCAATTCTGTATACCTTACCTATTATTGTAGAACGCAGATGACCTACATGAAACTTCTTTGCAATGTTGGGCGAACTGCAAAAAAAAAATAGTAAACGTTATGATGTCAGCATTCATGTTCCTCTCCCCTATACCTGAACAAGGTGCACAGCCAGGCACCCACCTAAACACAAATTTGCCAAAGCCCTATCTCCAACTGAGAGATTCTATACTCCTGATACGTAATGGAAAGTGAGAGCAAAACGATGACTGACAAGCTAAGCCATGCATATACTCGAGCAAAGGAAAGAAACAACACATGATTAGGAGTTCTTGTAGCGAACTTCTATTCCCAAACAAAAGAACTGGTAATTCCTTCACAAAAAATGCCATTGTTGCCTTAAGCATATCTCAGCACAAAAACAGTTTAGAAGCCACCATTTAAGCTAAGGCTGACATGCTGGTCCATAATTTGCTCAAGACAATGGCTGAAATTCTGTTGCACATCTATGCCGGTGCAATGAGAATGACGTCAGCAACAACCGACTGCTACTGACTGGAGGCTTCTTTTTGGAGTTTGGGAGTGCGCACGGCTTTTACATGTCACAAAAGGGGGTCTTAATGAGTGGCAATCCACCCTTGCCAACAATGTAATTCCCACTGCACAGGCAGATCCTGCCCATCAAAATTTCAGCCAACGTGTTTGCACTTACAGCCTATAACCAATTTCTAGACCCAATGAATCAATGGAACTTTACATATCCTGACTGACTTCACTCAGGATTGCAAATTGTATTTAGCCTCTGTACACTTTTTGCACATGTGTTCTTCCCTCTTTTAAATTTTAAAAGGAACCTGTTGCACTGCTCATTACTTCCTGACAGCCAAGTTGCCTTTAATACAGTTACTTTAATTGCTTAAGAAATCCATTGTGTTGCATGTAAATAGTAAATACTTTCAGGTTTCTTCTCATGGCTGACTCGGAGAGTCACTTACAGAAATATAGAAGACAAAACCCAAATAATATGTCCCATGACAGTCACTGACAAATGAGTGACATACCTGGAAACTTGGGTGAAAATCTCCCAAAATTGTATTAAAATGTTCTTAAAGGGGGAAAATGTTTGCATCTCCTAGTCACACTGTGCATTGCTAATTACTCTGGTTCTATTTCAGATTGACAGGCAAAATGAAGATTTTTTTTTCTAATAACTAAATTAGAAGAAAGGGAGAAAGGATCCCTTATAGTTAGGGGAGGATGAGTGAGAATAATTTTATGGGCCTAGGTTAAGTTTTTGTGTAAAAAGGCAACAAAAATTGAACGAAACAAGACACTGCAATGAATAGAAAGATGCAAACAGCACCAAGCCCAGCTCAGTGAATGTGTGCTAATATCAGCATAACCAGCTTGCAGGTGCCTGGCATCCAAGGCATGATGATAACACGACTCAAAATAATTAAGCTGAAGTACTCACCTAAACTCAACTAGGACCTTTCCTTTTGGCGATCCTAAGAAAAGTTCACTTTTTAATCCGTACTTTGGGCCGTCCTCAAACACCTGTTGCAACACTGTCTTGGGAAGCAAAATAGAAATACGCTCATAAAGGCCTCGATTCTCCAGAGAGCAACTCAAAAACAAGCCGGCGTACCTGTAATTCTATATGGTTAAAAAGCTAATACATAAGGTACTTTACAACCTAGAAGAAAAAAGAAACTAAAAGACACAACTGCAGATTCGTGAGCACAGCCAGTGAACTACTGAGCAGGGGATGCAATCGATGGCACTTCCAACTTCATGATTCTATGAAATATGCATCAGCAGCTTGTAGATTTATAAACATAACAGCCAACCTACCTGTTTTGCATTGCCCCTTTCCGCGACCTCTCTTGTTGAATTGGGAAAGCCGTTCTTTTTCAACATATTTTTACACCCAGCACTGTCACATACTCAGTAATTTTTCTGATGTTAAAAAAAAAATGAGTTGCACAGATGTGTAGAATCAGTGAAAAGTGAGTGTGGCTCATTTGGAGGGGATAAGAGTGATGCAAATGCATAAACACATAAAAGGAAAATCCACTCCAAAGGGTACAGAAATAACTGAGAACTCCAGGTTCTGCAATTCTAGTTAAATTAAATTTATCTATCTTGGGCCGACAACAGTGATGGCAAACCTTTTAGAGACCGAGTGGCCAAACTGCGATTCAAAACCCATTTATTTTTCACAAAGTGCTAAAACAGCAATTTAACCTGAATACAGTGGTATACCAGGTTGCAAATGCTGTGGGTGCTACCCTTCAGGAAAGGGAGGATTGAAGAGCAGGCTTTTGACTTTCCCGCAGCCACAGCACCCTCTCTGTAGCCATGGGAAATTCAAATGCCTGCTCTTCAATCCTCCCTTTCCCAATGGGTAGCACCCTTGCTCTTTGATCCTTGCTTTCCCGAAGGGTGGCATGGGGTGCTACCCTTCGAAAAAGCGAGGATCAAAGAACAGGGATGCTACCCTTTGGGAAAGCTAGGATCTAAGAGCAGGCATTTGAATTTTCCATGACCACAGTGGTTTGTGAGCTCCTTCGTAGCCCCACTATACTCTCCACCCATGCTGCTCTGGGCATCCCGAAAGTAGCATGTCTGGAGAGTAAACTGGAGCTATGAAGGAATCCACAAACCACTGCCTCCCCTCCGCTCGGCTCTCTGCATGGAGCACAGTGGCATACTCCAAGCGGAGGGGGAAGTGTTGTGCTTGTGAAGTGGTGATGTTGGGTGCCCACAAAAGGGCTCTGTGTGCCACCCTTGGCACCCGTGCCATACACCAACACTGGCCTAGAGGATTAACATAAAACAGCATGGTGTATATCACATTGAATACAATAAATATAAAAATAATTGCATCGAAAAATAACTGTCACCAACCCAACCCACCCTCCCAAAAACACTGCACATCTCCCAGGTTGGTAACCCATCTAGATCGGGGTGGGCAACTGTTGGCCCTCCAGATGTTTTGGATCACAACTCCCAGAATTCCAAGCCTAGACTGCCAATTACAAAGGACTGTGGGAGTTTTGGTCCAAAATATCTGGAGGGGCAACAGTTGTCCACCTCTATATGCTGCTAAAAGAATTAATAAAGCCTATCAGGGTGGTACCTAAAAAAAGAAGATCAGGATACACTAGGTCAGGCATGTCCAAACTTTGGCCCTCCAGATGTTTTGGACCACAACTCGCACAGTTCTTTGCCATTGGAAATACTGGCTTGGAATTCTGGGAGTTGTGGCCCAAAACACCAGGAGGGCCGAAGTTTGGACATGCCTGCGCTAGGTTATGTGCCCTGTCTAGAGCTGGCAAAGAGCAACTGGCACATTTTTGGTGAACGCTAAGCGAAAGACCTATTTCATAGTAACTACAGTCATCAATATTTTGATATGCATTAATAGAATTGGGTTCTTCAAGTACTTAATAGTTTCATACGAAACTGTCAGACACATAAAAGTGCCCAACTCTACAGATGAAATATCAGCTCTTACCTTTGTTAACAATTCTCTGTTTATTGTGAAGTCCACAGTTCCTTTACCTGCGCTGATTTCACTAATAACTGTATCACATTTTAGCTAAAATAATAAATGAAACACATAGGCAAGAGTGCATTATTCTATAAATAAGCAGCACAACATATATAATGTGCAACTACCAGTAGTTTTAGAACACTGTAGATGTTTGTAAAAAACAAAACAAAAACAAATGTTTATGAATTATACTGCTTGTTTCTCCCATAAAAGCAAGTTCTCGCTTGTCAAGATTATCAATCACAATTTAAATGTTCTTGCTCTAATCACAACTATGGCAAACCAAATAATATTGGCAAAAAATTGTAACTTGTTCAAGCTCTGCCCATGCCCATATGCATACAAAACACATAGTAAGTACATACAAATAAGTACACTAAGAAGTGGTGTGTTAGTAATGTGGCTGCTCCTAATATCTTGGCAGAAAGTTGACCAGAGACAGTTTGCATACAGGTTGGTTACTTGCAAAGGAGGGTGGCTGTAGGATCCTACAATTGCCTATTTTCCGGTGACAGCCTCCAAATAATTTCCCAACATACACTTTGAGAGACAATTTGGTGTAGTAGGTAGAGTGATGCACCAGGACTCAGGAGACCTAGACATAAGAAGAGCCATGCTGGATCAGGCCAAAGGCCCATCTAGACCAGCTTCCTGTATCTCACAGTGGCCTCACCAGATGCGTCTGGGAGCGCACGAGACTAGATATCTGTCTCCTGATACCACTCCTCTGCATCTGGTCCTTGAAGTACCCCGGTTTTAAACCAGGAGATTACACACCTCCATCATGGTTTGGAACCTGTGATGGATGCAACCGCCTACTCAGCCATGGAAATTAATGAAAGGGAAATCACTCCTTATATACTTCACCTATCTTGAAAAGCCTCTTAGAGTCCCCATGAATCAGAAAAAACTTGATGGCACACAAAACACACAGGTGGATTTTAAAAATAGGAGAGTCTGCTCTTAAGTAGAGATGTAAAATTTTCAGAAATTCTGAATCTCTGGGGGTGGGGGTGAACCTTTGGAAAAATGGGAAAAATTGAGCTTTCCCCATTTCCCCATTTCCCCCAAGGTTTCCTTAAATTATACATTTAATACAGTCTTAAGGCTGTTCCCTAAATTCCTTTCCCTTCCACGTGATATTATAACCTGCCAAGCACATGAAATGCACCCAAATCAGTAGCTTGTTGCCTACCTGTGTTGCCAGCTTCTGGGCATGAAGCTGGATGTCTGCCCTTGAATGGTTGCTAGAGTTATGATCTAGCACAGAACTCACAAAAAGCTGGAAATCAGGAGATTGTCTGAAATAGAACAGAAAATAAAGCTTTAGAGTATTTTCTGTTCTGTATAATGTACAAGCATGCCCAAAGGGACCTGACTTCCAAAAGTCTATGACGAAAAAGCTGGAAGTACCTGGGCCAGCATCATTTCCATCAGCTTCTGAAATGGCAAATGGTTGTCTGTGCCCATCTTGCAACACATGCATTAAGCACGGCAGCTCCCACTTCAGCCATCCAAAACAGCAGCTCACCAATGGATGCCACAGTGTCAACCTTTGCGAGGGGGGCTGTTTTCTGAGTAAGTACACAAGGCTGTTTCTGTCCAGCACAGTTGAATGGATCCAATGAAGCATGAGCAGAACGACCCATCCAGGTCATTCCACTACATGCTGTGCGGTGTTGTTTCTCCCAACAATGTAGAGTAAGTGGAACAACAGCAGAGCGTGCAAAGAAATCACACAGCTACTTCTCTGTGTGGAGCAGATGCTGTTCCCTTTTGTGTGGCAAGCTCCAAAGCCTGAGACAATGGATGTTTATTTTCCAGCTCTCACGAATTCCCTGGCAATGGGAGCCAATTTCTATAGCTACTGGGCTTGCTTTGGAAATATGTAAGGAATTTAAACTATAAATGGAGGGAGGTGGGATCCTGAATTCTTACATTTGCTGGAGGGTGTGTAAAAAGGAGAAGCATCTTCTGTCAAGTCAAAAGCAGTGGAAGCAGCTTTTCCCTTTTAGAAAGGCACCCATGACTCCAAGCTATTGTCTGTGGGAGGAAAGAGTGACTGAACCTCACATCTGGGTGAAATGATGGCTCAAACAATGCACTGGGGGTCTCCTGCATGATGGTTTATAGAACTTTTTTTTAATTGTACAGGATAGTTAATAAACATGAGCTGCATCTTGAATTTCATTCATCATTTTCCTTGAGTATAACCATTTTGAACACATCAAAAAAGAAGCAACAATAATAAATTATCTACCCTTTTTTGGACACTGGAACAGCACATATTGACTTGATCAAGCTTTCTGGTGGCATCTCCAGAATGTGCGAAAGCTAAATTGAAAAGAAAATGGCCAAAATTATTTAGAAAGAAGTCCTCGGATTTAGCTCAACAATATAAGAAACACATTGGCTGCAATCCTATTGATGTTTGGATAAGCTTTGCATAGCAGTGTGGCTAAGCGAGTATGTGCCAGGGTGTCCATGATGAGCATGTGTTGTGTATGTGTAAACTGCAGAAACCTGCTGCGTTATGGCACATTGTCTCCCAAGTTATGCAACTTTCAAACAGCAACATAAAGTTCAATTTGGATAGCGCATTACTGTAAATCCTGCTGTCAACGTGTTACCTGACATTTTTATGTAGCTGGATAATACATACATAGTACAGAGACCTTTGGGTAGTGGGCGGCATATAAATTGTATTAAATAAATAAATAAATAAATACTACAATAGCACTTAACAATCCTGACATTAAACAAGTTTAAACCACCATCACCTCTGCCCTACTAAATGTATTGTGGAAATTACCTGGATGAGTGGAGCCTGGAAACAGTCAAGTATGGACTGGCAACAACCAGATTGGACTTTATGTAGTGCTGCGTTTGAAGACATTCTGGCGATTGCAACTGGTACAGAACCGGGCTGCAGGGCTAGTGAGTGGTCCCACCATGCGGACTCATATTATTCCGGTTCTGAAAAATTTACACTGGTGGCCAGTTGCTGCCTAATTCAAAGTGCTTACGTTTACAGTGGACCCTTGTATAACAAACAGCTTGTATAACATAAAATTTGTACAACATAGAAAGTTCCGGAGATAGGGGAAATTTGCTTAACATAATTGCCTATGGGGAAAATCCATATAACATAAAAATGGGAATCACTCAATTTTCAATGCATTCCTATGGGAATTTGTATAAAGGAAAATTTGCGTAACATAATTTCATTTGAAACGAATTAATTCCTTTATACAAGGTACCACTGTACGTATAAAGCCCTAAATAGCTTAGGTAGGACTTGGTTACCTTAAGGACTGCCTTCTTCCATAAAAACCTGCCCCTACTTTAAGATCAGGCCAGGATACCCTGTTGAAGGTGCTGTCCCTCAAAGAGGGGATGGCATGATGAAACAGGGCCTTTGCCCCCCAAATCTGGAATGCCCTCCCAACACAGATCCGCCTGGCGCCAATGCTTTTCCTTTTTTAGGCATGAGGCAAAGACTTTCCTGTTCAGCCAGCATTTTAATTAGATAGCGATCTTTTAGCTGAGCTCATGAGCAGCAGGATTTTATTATTTGTACTGTATGTATATTGTTTTAAATTGTTGTTTTTGATATTTGTAATGGCTATGTTGTTTTATATACAGTATTGCTGTAAGCTGACCAGAAACCACTTGATAGTTGTGCGGCCATGTTTTTTTTTTGCAAATAAATAAATAAAACTAATTGTGACCTAGCTTGTAGCCGTGTCAGCCAGCTGTGGCACAAAGGACACCAGTAGCCTCGTAGTACATTTAAGACCACGTTATTTTTCACAAGCTTCCGCGTGTGTCCTGTGCTCATTTGAAGAGGTAGGCACGAACGCAAAAATAAAAAATAAAAGCGCTTATAAAAGACTTGAAAAACGAATTAGTGAGAGATGTTACACCGGATTTCTGGCTTCTCTGGCTACCTAATGCATGCTGGACTCAAAGGGGTTCACCCTCTGCTCAAGATGCAGAACAAGGTGCCATCCCAAAACTCGGGAGGCAAGAGGGAACGAGAAAGGGCTTTTTGTGCACAACTCCCCTTTGCAGACGGCTGCCACCTTGCAACACTCGGCTGCTACAGCTGCAGCACGCCAAGGGCACCGTCCATTTCAACCAAAGGAAGTTCCCCCCCTCTCCCCCCATCGCCAGAGCAGACACACGGGACGCAGAGGCAAAGCAAGCAGCCGGGCGAGACCAACCGCAATGCCACTGTAGGGGTAACCGGCCGCCACCAGCGCCTAACGTAGGGGGCATATTACGAAATAAGGAGGGAAGGAATACCTGAATGGCAATGCTCTTCCGAAATCGGCATGCCGCCATAGCGCTTGTTGGAATAGCACGCTTATAGCCTCTCTTCCTGCCTTCCTGCCTTTTTCTTTCCCCCCCTACATCTTTCGTGGGCGAGCCCAACGGGGAGGAGTCACCCGCCTTCAGCGGTAGGTTGGATTCTACCAAGTTCAGTCGGGAATCTCCCTCCTCGGGGAGTTGAAAGGGATCACGTGACGGGGAAGGAAGCACACTGGACCGGGCCGTACCACTGGCGGGGAGGGAAACGCCAGCGAGACGACGGTGAAGTCCGCCGGCACTCTAAGAACGCGCGCGGCCTTTCCTCGCAGAACTGCGCATGCGCTTCCTCGGGTGGACGCGGCGGCTCGCTGGTTTTGCGTCCGTTTCCGAAGCTTGGTCCGTAGTCGGTTTGGGCCGCCGCCATGACCACGTGCTCAGTTTCCAAGGTAAGCCGAAGAGGGGAGCGCGTGCCACAGAGTCCCCGCCCACGCGCGCACCTGCTTTGTGTTTTTTAGGTGATGCTGCGAGTCGCTTGCGCGCCGTGAGCGAGGACGGTGGGTTGCGCGCAAAGAGCGTTTTGCCTCGCCCCAGGCATGCGCAGATTGGCTTCCTGAGGCTCTTGGCTGCCCGTTTTGCCCGTAAAGGCGTTGCCCGGCGACAATGGGTTCCTCGAAGACGCGGCCTTTGGGATGCCGGGTCGGCTTCCTTTTTGTCAGTGAAATGAGGGGGGGAAATAAAGACATGGAGCCACCTGAAACGAAATGCTTCTATGCTTATTGTAAAAGAGGGCCACTGCCCTCAATAGAGTGTAAAATTCTGCTTGCTTTCACCTCGTCGCCCACGAGGCTTCTAGGAGGCAACTGGCATAAATATTAGGAAGGGGACAGCCTTTTCTCCTATGGGTCCATTGCTCCCGTACAGAATGGCCTCTCAGTGACCTTCAACGCCTCCCTTAGTTTCAGCTACTGCTGTTGTCGTTAAAAACAAAACAACAACAACTATTAGGGTCGATGGCTGCCTTTTTCGTCACCGGCCCATTCAGTTAGGTCAGCTGCATGCATCAGTAAGGCAAAGCACTTGAAGCGCTTTCTGGATATCTGCGAAGATTCTCAGTCATTTAGGTGGGCTTATCTGGAAGTTGAGTCCTGGCGACTGGACTTATTTTCTTGAGTCATTGAAACGTTTCTCCACTCATCCAAGCATCTCCGTCGGTTGGAGGAAAGTTAGTGGAGAGGCCTCCAATTTATAGTTCAACTTGATTTTACATCCTCCTGATCTGAATAGGCTCATTAGGTGGACAATGGCCTGAATAAGCTTGTTAGGACGACAATGGCCTGGGATGCATGAAAGTCCCACCTATGCAACCCTTCCGTTATGTATCGGTCCTTAGTTGTGGCCTTGCTGGTGGAGGTGTGAAGTGCTTCTGATTTCTTTGGGGATTGATGAAAGGGTCGCTTAAGAGTTGAGAGAGGTTTTCAATACATGCATGAATTACTTCCCTGACCCCTCTCTTCAACCACCCATCTTTGTCTAATATGTGTACATCCTCATTTTTCAATAAGTGCTCTTTGTCCTTCAAATGGAGGTACACTGCGGATTCTGGTCCTGAGCTGTTTCCTCTCCTAAGTTGGGCTATCTTCCTTTTTAGAGGCCATTTAGTTTCTCCAGTGTAGAGCTCTGCACACTTCTGACTTCATTGGACCGCTTATTCTACGTTGCTCCTCTTGTGTTTTGGTGCTGGGTCCTTTGGGTGGACGAGTCTCTGCCCTAGGGTGTTTGTGAGTTTGCGGTAAACAGGGATGTGGTGTTTACCAGGTTCTTCTGTTGGCTCTGGGTCTCAGGCTGATTCATTGTTCTGGGTCAGGTTGAAGGCTCACTTTGGATATCCACATGCCTAGCACTATCTTCAGGTGCCTGTCTTCCTTCTTCTTGGATTCTTTGGAGGTGGGTATGCTCTCTGCTCTGTGGTTTAGAGTCCTAATAACTTTTAATTTGTGTTGTAATGAATGGTGGGAGTCTATAGGTGAACTATAAATTGGAGGACTCCCCACTAACTTTCCTCAGACTGATTGAAGCTACTTGGATAAGTAGTGAAACGTTTTGATTCCTCAAGAAAAGAAGTCCAGATGCCATGACTCAACTTCCAGACACTTTCTAGACAGTTTACATTTTAATTATGCTGGCTATAGCTTGCACACATCCCCAGTGATCTAAATTGTTACAAAGCAAAAGCAAAGCAAGTTATGCAGGCTACACATTGCCCCCTGCCACACGCATTTTACTGAACTCAGAAGGATAGAAGGCTGACTCAACCTCGAGCCAGCTACCTGGGATGGAACTCTGGGTTGTGAGCACAGATTTGGTTGCAGTATAGCAGTTTAACTACACTGCCAAGAGGATCTTTTCAATTGCCTCTTGGAAAGGGCATCTTCTTTGAGTAATCTCTGATCACTCAGTCATCACATTTTTATGTTTCAAAGCAGGATTTAAAATGTATGATTATGGATTTTTTTTAAAATGGGTTGGATAAAGGAGAAGAGCAAAGGAAAATTCCTTTTATTTGAAATCCTTCCTGTACAGAAAATGACATAAGACTGTTTAAAAAGGTAGTGAGTACGTTTGCTCTCATGTTATTCAACAAACCAGGAGTATGTTGTTACTTTAATGTGTTCCTGACTCAGAGAAAGTTTATTTGCATCTCCTGTGAGGACAGATGTCTTAAGTTTCCAAGTCCAGAAAATGAATTTTGAAAAAATATTCAACTAGAGAGAGTGGTGCTAGATGGTTGTTTGCCTGAAGGTGCCTATAAACTATTTGTTTCCACTTCCCTAACACTGGAACAGTCAGAAGCAATGGAGTGGCTCTAATATCGAGACAAGATGTAGCACAGGCAGTTATGGGCTGTAATGCAAATTCTGACCAAATACTAGCAATCAGACTCCATGGAAAACCTGTCGACATAGCCAGCATTTAAATCTATGCTCCAACTACCAGGACTGAAGAAGATAAAATGGAAAGCTTTTGCACAAGCCTTCAAGAAGAAATTTATCACACACCACAACAATACATGCTTATAATCATAGGAAACTGCAACTCAAAATTAAGGAACTAGAACCAAATGTTGCTGTAAAATTTGGCATAAGCACAGAAATGAAGCAGAAGAAGGACTCGTATAGTTTTGTGAAGCCATGCTTCAAATGAACACAGAGCTGTACTCATGGGCATCACTAGATGGTCACTATTAGAGATGGGCATGACTCAGCGAAATTTTCGTTTTCCGTTTTCGTTACGGAACGAAACGAAAAACAAAAATCGGTTCAAAAATGGACGAAAACGACTAATTTCGAGCCAATTTTCGTTTTTCGTTACGGGAAAAGCATCTAATAGCACTAAATGGGGAGAAACGAAAAAATTTTCGTTTTCGTTTTTCGTTACGTAATGAAACGAAAACTAAAATTTTTGAAAATTAGCTCACGAAAACGGAAACGAGCCGAAACGGACCCCTAAACGAAAAACGAAAAACCATTTTTTCTGAGTCGTGCCCATCTCTAGTCACTATAGAAACAAAATAAACTATGTAATTGGAAGCTAGAGATGAAGAAATTGTATTCTCAAAACCAAAACGGGATAAGGAGCAGCTTGTGGCACCAGTCATCAACTATTACTAAATGGCCATAGTCGCCAGTTAGGTGGCATATAAACTGAATAAATAAATAAATATTCAATGTTAAAGCTGAAAAAGAACACTAAAAGAATTGTGCACCAATGTAATTATGAATTCATCAGGCATGCTTTCTGAATTATATTTTGCAACAGGAAAATTCCCTGTATATTTTTGTCCTTGTAAGTGTGACCCTACCCTCCTGCACACCTCCCTTATGAGGGAAGGCTACAGCATTTGGGACTCTTTAGTCTGGAAAAAAGGCGCCTGAGGGGGGAATATGATTGAGATGTACAAAATTATGCAGGGCATGAGTAAAGTGGATAGGGGGACACTCTTCCCCCTCTCACAAAATCCAAGAACTAGGTAACATCAACTCAAATGGAGGGTTGGGAGAGCGAGAGACAAAAAAACCCTCTTTACGCAATGTTTTGCTAGTCTGTGGAACTCCCTGCCACAGGATGTGTTGATGGCATCTGGCCTGGATGCCTTCAAAAGGGGATTGAACAGGTTTTTGGAGGAATAGTCCTGCAAAGGAAACTCCATGGACATGGGGTCACAACTGTAACGACACAACAACAAGTTTTTGTTTGCCGGAAGCCACTTCTGGGGCCTGTACAGGCTCCAGAGGCCCAGCGCAGGCCCAGGAAGTCACTTCCGGTCTGCTGGAAGTCACGTTCAGTTCACTGGAAACCACTTCTGGGCCCTGTACAGGCCCGGAAAGCCTGTCAGATGCTCATTCCATGCAGCGCTAGGCCTGCCGTAAGTACAGGAAGCCCCAAACACACCCCTTGGTCCCGGCCCGAACTGGAGATAAAGGAGTCCGCATAATGTCGATTTTCCTTTAGCGTGGGTCAGGTCAGGAATGTAACTCCCACAATAAACAGGGGAGTACTGTACTTTACATTTTCCCATATTGAAATGCATTTGCCATTTCACAGCGCATTCTCCCAGTTTGGAAAGATCCTTCTGGAGCTCTTCACAATCTTTACCACCTAGAAAAGTTTCATGTCATCTGCAAACTTGGCCATCTCACTGCTTCTCCATATCCAGGTCATTTATTAACTGATTAAAAAGCACCAGTCCCAGGACAGATCCCTCTCCATTGTGAAAATTGCCAATTGACACCTACTCTCTGTTTCCTGGATCTCAACCAGTTCTCAGTCCATAAGAGGACCTGCCCTGTTATCCCCTGGCTGTGCAATTTTCTCAGCAGCCTTTGATGAGGGACTGTGTCAAAAGCCTTCTGAAAATCAAGACAGACAATATCCACTAATTCATCCAAATCCACATGCCTGTTGACCTTTTCAAAGAATTCTAAAAGTTTTGTCAGGCAAGACTCACCCTTACAGAAGCCATGCTGATTTTCTCTCAGCAAAGCTTTTTTCTATGTGTTTGAAGTTTTTCTCTTGGATGAGGCTTTCTACCATTTTCCCTGGGACAGACGCAAGGCTAACCGGCCTGTAGTTTCCTGCCCCCTCCCTTTTTATAAAAATTGGTGTGACATCTGCTATCTTCCAGTCCTCTGGTACTGTGGCCATTTTAAGACACAAGTTGCATCCACAAGTTCATTTCTCACTTTCTTAATAACCCTTGGGTGGATTCCATCTGGGTCCGGTATGATATATGGTCATACACATGTACATCTTCGAGGGAACCTTGTGTCACAGCATTTTTAATATTCATTTTTTATTTTTGTTTTGTTTTTGCCTGATATATTTCCTGAGCATCTCACATACCTCAAAATCTTTCATAGGTTTACCATGAGTCAAAAATGACTTAATGGCACATTAACAGCAAACCTCATTAATGTTGTTTCTCAGTGGAACTAAATTATGTGTAATAATGTATGGAGTTGTGTTATTAGTAACAAAAAGTTCATCTTAGCCCCAGTACTGTCACATTTGCTCCCAAAAAAGAGGCTATAAATTCTCTCCTTATATATTTAATATGATATTAAAAGATTTGCACATTTCCTAAGGCTTCTGATGGAAACATTTTTATTCTTTTATGGCATCATATTTATGTTTTATAAAACAATTAAATCTTATTTTTAAAATGTTTTTAGCTGAGAAATAAAGAGAATAACAAAGAGAATGTGACGTATAATTTTGCACATCTCACATATATGGTGTATTTATATACACAACTTCTTTACTGTGTTTTATAATTATTTATTTATTATTTATTTATTTATTTCCTATACTTATATACCGCACCATTTCCTGGAGGACTCTGGGCGGTTTACAAAGGGAAAGAAACAAAAAAAAGAGTACATATAATTAAAACATGTAGTAAAAACAATGGCGGGAAAGCAGCGAAAGGGCCCTTGTCATTAAAAACCCTCCATAAAAGCAGCGGGCGGAAAAGAAGAAAAGAAAAGGAAGAACCAAAAAAAAAGTAACAGAAAAAAAAACTAAACAGAAATGAGGTTGCCATAAGCCTCCTTAAAGAGCAAGGTTTTTAAAGCCTTTTTGAAGGCAGGCAGGGACAATGCAAGGCGCAGCTCACTCGGTAGCTGATTCCACAAGGACGGGCCGACCACTGAGAATGCGCGACTATGAGTTGACGATTTTCGCGCCTCCCTTGGGGTGGCCACCCTGAGTGAGCCCGCCCGCGACATCCGAGTGGGCCTGGCTTCAGTTGATCTCTGAGAGATACGCTCCGCCAGGTAATCAGGTCCCAAGCCGTGGAGTATATTATTTTGCGCTTTAAGTTTACTGAGCATTTTTGGATACATACTCTGTACAAACTTGATTCAATCTTTATCTTAATTTTACTGCTTTAACATGATGTTTTGTTTTATATACTGTATATTGATAAAAGCTCCTTCAGGTATTTTTAGTGTAGGTAAGTAGAGCAATTGCATACAATAAATAATGTAACTGTTTGTGCATACAACATGGCCCATTATTTTGTGAATCATTTCTTTTAATTTTAGAAATTGAAATTGGAAAAAATTGTTTTTGCTTGTTCTTTTTATGGAGGGAATTATTTTGCCTTTTTGTTCTATATCTACTGCATGGAAGAACCGATTGATAGGTGGTACTGTACTGTGAACAACAATCCCACTGCTGTCTCACAAGCAATGATTTTTTTGAGAAGCACCTTGGCATTTGATGCCTCATCACTCTTGCTGGGCTCCTCCTGCAAGTGGTGTGACTACACAAAACACAAGAAACATAACCAAAACGTTTGGGAGAAACATTCTAAAGATGAGATGCCAGGGAGACCATTACATTACCACTTTTAAATGGTAACATATGTAGAAATGTGTGACATTACAAAACAATTACATTTGAAGTTTTTATATTCCGATTAGCATCAGACTTGTTTAGGATTACCTGAATGGTCAGTTTAATGTGTCTTTGACTCCTTGGTGCTTCCTGTCAGTGTAGAATTGATATTCAGTATTAATTTAGCAGTATCAATAAGTCCTTTCCTGTTGTCTCTCCTTCCTTATTGTTTTAGGGTTGCTTTGTGTTCAAGCCTGAATCTAAGAAGAGAAAGTTGTCCTCAGCAGGTTAGTATGCAACAAAAGATAATAAGTCACCTTCAGTTAAAGATTTCCTATATTGTAAATGAAGAAATGAAAAAAAGCTACAAAGATGTTAATGAGACTTATGGTTTTCATGTGGAAGAATCAAGAGCTCAACTCAGATCTGGTAGTTGGAACAAATTCCTTTACCTGGAATTCTTTAATTATTTGTGCATTATGTTCTCATAAGGCTGTGGGTGATGACTAAAGATGGGCACCAACTAACAATTCAGCCGTTTGTGCTGGTTCATTTAGTGCAGGCCTGCCCAAAGTCCAGCCCGTGGGCCAAATCTGGCCCATCAGGCCATTCTGAGTTGCCCGCGGCTGGCTGGTCCGCCCCTCCCTCCCCCTCCTTCGCCCCCCTTTTTTTTTTTTTAATCTTCCGCCAACACTGACACCACCAGGAAGCTTGAGGGACTGGGCGGGCTGGCCGGCTGGTGAGCAGAAGTTTGTGGGGCTGGGTGGGCAGGCGAGGGGGTGGGCCACCACCACCAGCACTGCCGGAACGCTTGTGGGGCTCAGCCGGGCGGGCGGCCAGCCATTGCACAGGCTGCTGCAACTGGCCCCTGACACATTCTCAGCCACCAAATCTGGCCCTTCTTACAAAAAGTTTGGGCACCCCTGATTTAGTGGCCGAACCAGAGGAGGAGGGGCAGAGAGGCCTCCAAGTGAGTGCCTGCCAGAAGAGCTGGAGCTTTGAATACCAGTTTGCCTAAACAAATTGGCATGAACTGCCAGCAGTTCATTATTATTGATGACTTTTAGGTTTTAGTTTTAAAAAATGGGAGTCAGTCTTAGAAGATTGCTGCGGATAAATAGGAGTGCATCTGACAACTAGTGTTTGAGTGTGTTCTATATATGGTCTGCTGTGCACCATTTCCCCTGAAAATACAAAAATAGGGCCTATTGAATATAAAGCTCCCCTGTGAATTTTGAGCCGCCCCATGATGCCCTAAGCACATCCGCTCTCGCCTGATTTCAGAAGCTAAGCAGGGTTGGCCCTGGTTAGTACTTGGATGGGAGACCACCAGGGAATACCAAGTGCTGTAGGCACCTGGAGTAGGAACTGGCAAGCCACTCCAGTATTCCTGCCAAGAAAACTCCATGGACATGGGGTCACGAAGAGTCGGTCACAACTGTAACGACACAACACACACACATGAATTTTGAACCTATTCATAAAACCTTGCATTTTACATGAATCCTGACAATTGGACTACAACAGAAAGCTACCTTGTATTTCAGCTGGGGGTGGGGAGTGCTTTGAATCTACCTTCAGAAGACTTTCAGAGTACAGGAAAGATGATGTAATGTTGCATGAACAATTTCAGGAGCCTAAATACAGTAGGACCCCTGTATCCGTGGGGGATCAGTTCTGGGCTGCCCCACAGTTAATGAAGTCTGCTGATAACAGTAAACGCTCTTAGCCAGGGGTGGTGGGGTACCGGGGACCGCACAGCCACCGCCAGGCCCTTCGCACCACCAGGGCCGTTGGCAGGGACTTTGTGCTGCACAGCCAGTGGCAAGCAACTTGCAGTGTTGTGTGTGTGCACCAGCTGGCCCTTCATGCTGGTGCTGGCAGGTACCTGGAACTGCTGGCAGGGAACTTACATTCTTGAGTCCGCCAGCTGGCCTTTCACACCACACTGCCGCCAGCAGGAACGTTGTATTGTGCTGCACTGCAGCCGGCATGGACCTCATACTGCTGCAACCACCTCTGCCTAGGCCCCAGGGGATACCCCTAGGCCACACCGCCGAGGGCTGAGCGAACTCCACCTCCGCCAATGTTGCTATCAGGCTACAGGCGGGGGGGTCCATGGGCCATGCAAACTCCACTTCCACCTCCACTGCCAGTGTTGCGGGTGGGTACTCATCGGCTGAGCGGTCTCCAACTTTGCCTCCAATGCTGTGGGTGGGCACTTGTGAGCCACACAGACTCCACTTCTGCCTCTGCCACAGATGTTGTAGGCGGGTGCTCACGGTCCACGTGGTCTCAGTTTCTGCCTCCTCTGCTGATGTTGCTGGTGGGCGCCCTTGGGCTATGAGGCCTCTACAGCCACTGCTGCTGCACTGCCGCCATCCCAGTCCCTCGTACCGCCACTCGCCAGCTGTGGATAACTGAATCCACGGATGGTGAATCCGCGGATACGGGGGTGCTCTTTTTTGCAAATGAAATTGAGGATGATATAGGAAACCGTGAGGATTTAAATTTCATAAAAAACGATAGGGGGACCATGGGGTTAGTTTTCAACAACTGACTGGCTTTATGGAATAAGCTATCCAAAATTATGTAGGAAAAGACTAGTAAATTAACTTTTGAGTGAATACTTTGACAAAACGGTAATGCACGAGTAAGCTTTTCAGTGTGTTTGTGCACTGTTTTAATGGGGAAATGTAGCTGCCAGTTCTAATTTGGAGCAACAACTTGTGGGTATTTATTATTCATTGAGTTTTTATTTGGCAGCAAGTGTGACTCCATTAATTCTTGTCTCCTTTGTAGAAAGAAATGAACCAGAACTTAGTTTTGCTGATCTGCAGCACTTCTAAAGTTTCCTCATTGAGAGAAGGGTGTATTTTACAGATAGTAGAGTATGATTGTCATCTTGTTTTTCCAGCTGACTATTTTAGCAAAGGTAATAACAACACTGAGGACAGTGGACTACGATTTGAAACTTGCCAATCGCTATGGAAACAAATCAAATATGAAACAGAGGTAAGCTTTAATTTTAACTCTGCAATTGATTTCAGTGTTGCTCAGAATGTGATAGTGGAGGCAAGAATTTAAGCAATATTTTTATAGCAGAACAGTGTCTTAGGGCCTTTTTACACAACCCCTCAGATCCGCTGGTCCCTTAAATTCGGACCAGAGATCTTGAGGGTTCGTTGCTGTTCCTCCGTCCCCACCCGCTCCGCACTTCCTTGTTCTGTCTATGTGAGGGGAGGGAGGGGAAAAAAGCCTTAAACAGGGACAAAAGAAGAAAGCCTTACCTCCGGAGTGCCGGAGTGCCGGTGGAAGTTGATCCGACCCCCGTTACTTCCTGGTTCCTCTTTAAGGGGCGGAGGCAAAAGAAAAAAACCAAAAAGAAGCGAGGAGAGCTCAGGCACTCTCTGCATCAAATATTTTTCACCTCCCAAAAGCAGGTACTTGAAAGGTGCGCTGGGTCGCGCTTAGGTGGGAGGGGTCGCACTTAATTGTCTGCAAACTCCGGACCTGGTGGGGAAACATTTTTAAGCTCCGGAGCTTGCAGCCCTTTGCCGCGGAGCTTAGGGGTCGTGTATAAACGCCCTAAATCTTTTCCAGGGATATTTGTAGGCTTACTGTATAACACTCTGTTGAGCCATTAAACCGGAAACTGTGGGCAGGCCTAAAGGTAAGTGTGTCTGCAGGAAGGTGCACATATAAACCTCCCTCCCATGTCCCCTCTCCTCTCAGACTTCACTAAAACCTTTGTATGATTAATGCATAGACCTGAGGTGGAGAATGTTGGCATGTTGGCCTCAGTGCGCTTGTGTTGCTTATGCAGTTAGGACCTCTGGCTCCACAGGGCTCCAGATCCCTTGAATACCATAAGCGTGTTGAGCCAAATGAGCCTACGGCGGTGGTGGCAAGCCTTCGGCACTCCAGATGTTTTGGACCACAACTCCCAGAATTCCAAGCCTAGATGGCCCGTGACGAAGGACTGTGGAAGTTGTGGTCCAAAACATCTGGAGTGTCAAAGGTTCGCTACCACCGGCCTACTGTCTCTACGGTAGACATTCAGCTTGATCACACAAAGGCCTTCATGAGATCTACAGGGAAGGGAGCTCTAGGGTAGGATTCAAAGGCATCCTTCTTTCCCACCACTTTTTTAGACCTGTGTGCGATACCAAATTTAACTTTATGGGTCTCTGTCTACATTGAGAAACTAGGGTCCAGACTTGCTCCTCCGTAAGCACAGCCTCTTCCTCCTCTTTGCGTTGGGAGCTCATGGGTTAGTTTTGGCCTCTCACCAAAATCAAAGAGATGGGTTGGTAATTTTCTCCTGTTTCCCCTTCAGCTGCAGCACCTGCTCCCATGCTGTTCTCAAGGCTCATCCGACCTAATATCCTAGGAAAGCTCACCAGTAAAGTACCAATGGGATAAAAATTATTGCCATGTCCCTTTTCTTTGGGCAGAACTCTGCAGAGGGTAAATACAGACCAGCTCTGTGAGTTTTAGGAACAAATTTGTATGAGAAGTCAACTCCCTGACTGGGGGTCCATTTGGCAGTTCACATAAACTTTCTTCTGCCAAATAATGAATCAGGCTTGTAAGCAGTCCCTTGTTAGACACCAATGCAGTGTCCCAGAGGTGGGAGAACTTCAGAAAAATTGGGGGAGAGTATTTGTTTTCATTTCTTTCATAAGGCGTGGCTTAGCAACACTGCAGTCCTAAGCACAATTATTTGGAAGCCTCACTGCTATCAATAAACATTCTCATATTTGAGTCAAATTATTAAGTTTATTGGGGTCATGTGACCCATATAGACAAATGTACAGTAAAAGCAGGGAGGGAAAACAATGAAGACTGCTAACAAATAGGAGCGTCAGGGGAATGGACGGTCAAAATGATCTCTGCCCTCTTGCGAATAACAGCTAGAAAAAACTTTGCTACCTGTGCAATTTTAATGGCTGCACGGCTCTAAACCTGTTTTTACTACCTGTGCTGTGACATAGGAATTCTGGTCTATTAGACAGTATTGTACTAACCATCCAGAAGGGTGGCCTTGGAGCTTATTCAGCAATGGACAAATTTGTTCATAAAATGGACAAAATAGAAGCACATGCTGAAGAAATTCAAGGGACTCTTTTCCACTTGAATAAAGTGTCTCTTGGCGTGGAATTCCCTTGAGCCTATCCTGGAGAAATGTTGAAGGCAGTACATTCATCCTGGCCAGCATAATGTCTCTGCAGGCCTGTGGTGAGCAGAGTGAGGTTCAGTATCCCATATTATCCACATTAGGGAGTTAATGGACTTATTTTTAAGTAAACTAAATTTATTACTGTGATAACTAGGTGTGGGTAGAGGGGGTTGTGAGTTAACCATTTTCGGTGGTGTTTTTCCGGATCTGCACTCACCAAGAAGAGGTAAAATCTGTTTTACTATAAAGAACTTATTGAATATGCACTATAAAATTATTTTATTGTGCTGAGACATGGCAATCTGATTTCTATTTAAAAAATCAGATATTATTGATCCCCCCCCCCGTAATACAAAATAAATAAATAGTTGGGGATCCTTAATTCCTTCTTTAATATCAAGAAGTTGAATATTGTTACTAAGCTGTATGTCTTTAAGCAACTTTTGCTGACTCGGTTTATTTGCACTGGGGAGGTAAGCACAATCTGTAACCCATGGGATATTATCTGAAATCATAATGATCCCTTTGTATGTATAGGATAGTGGCAACTCTGATTCACAATTGTCTGATGGTGCTTGAGGGTTGCAGGGCATTTTGTCATTACTGAAATGCATATCCTTGATTGTTTTAGGCCCTGGGCATACAGTATACCAGTGATAGGAAATCTTTGTCTCTTCAGATATTTTTTGAACAAGTTCCCCTGGCTCAGGGGTCTCCAAACTTTTTGCAAGGAGGGCCAGATTTTGTGAGGTGAAAATGTGTAGGGGCCGGCTATTCAGCCACATTTGGCCCCTGGGCTGGACACTGGACAAGTCTGTATAACATGCAAGGAGGCAGGGAGGATGCTGCAGCAATGGTAGGGTAGGCAGGTGGCTGGGGGGATAGACAGAGGCAGGGAGGGCAGGCAAACCATAAAACTGCAAGCTCACATCTCCATCTGGTATGGGGAGGGGCCAGCTGGCGGGGATGCATGCCAGGCTGAGCCGGTGGGCAGAAGAGGCTGTGGGCTGCTCGAAATTTGAAAACGGGCCGCATTTGGCCCCTGGGCCTGACTTTGGACATGCCTGCCCTAGTTCATGATCACATGTGGGTAACACTCAGAATTGTGAGCTGGAATCCATGAAGAGCCACTACTCGTGTACATTTTTACTCTGGCTTACACCTGACAAAAACTAGGTGGATTCTGCTTTTGCATTTTCTTATCTAAAATAGGAATTGTGAGTTGATATAATACCTGCTGCTTAATCTCTTTTGTTACCTTACTGAACACTTGAATATGCAACCTGGTCGTGAAAGAAGCTACTCTGTGAAAGTCCTGTTTCCTTAGAACGTCTAATAAAGAGATCAGATCATAGCCATTTTTAGGTAGAAAGTCAGCTCAAGTTTTCCAGGAATAACTTTCTCAGTCTCTGTCTAAATGTTGTTGTTTTTTAAATTGTGCTCTGATTTTCAAACAGAGCGCTTAAATCGCCACTATGAACAGTAGTGTTTGATTGGGATGTCTCAGGAAACAATAGGAAAGGTGATTGTTGAGTCACTGAATTAATTATTTTCTCTGAAAACCTAAGTCAAGCAAGCTACATAATTGCATATAATTACAGTTTATCTGTTGGGATTGGCTTCTGAAATTAAAGGACAAAATACTGTATATGTTTTCATTCTAGTCCAGCTGAAAGTTCTGTGACTTTCTCTCTCTCTTCAAAAGCAGTTGCAAGAGGACCTGAACAAAAATCTGTTGGATAGCCTCCTAAATTTTTTGAGGCAATCCCATTCAGACTTCAAGCAGAAGAAGACAGAATGGGTTTGTCGGATGAAAGCTAGTGAAATTCCTACTGCAGCAGTTGTTCTAGGTAAGGCTTTATCTGAGGTTGTAATTTATTTAGTAATAACAGCTGTAACTTGGGTGTGGCACTTAGTACTAAGATAAACAAATCAGAAACCTTATTAGACCTATTGTAGTCAAAGATGAAGGAATTAAATCTTTTGATGGTCATATTTAAGAATAATACACAAGACCTTTAAGCCAATGGTTCACAGTGAGCACAGCTTCTTTATTTAGAACAGCTTTGGATAAAAAAAAGAGATCCTGCTACCGATCGCCAACATTCTACGAGGGCGTGGCATTTGGAGAAGATTGTCATACTTGGTGTTGTCCTTATCACTGTTTCCCTTGTCCTCAGTTTTTATGTTTTTGAATGCTCACAATTTTCTGCGACCTCAGCCATTCTCATCTTGTGCCTCGTGGGCCTAGTTTAATGTCAGGGTGACATTATTAATAGCATGCTTTCTTATAAAACTGCAAGCTGGTTGCCCTCCGTTTAACCTTGAAACTGATAAAACCTGACTTGTTAAAGCAAAAAGTATTCCATAGGATCTTCTGAAAACTTGGCACCAGCTGCTTCTACTGTTATCTGGTAGATATCAGGGTGTGGTTCTAGATGATTCTGTGCTATAAAGTCCATTTTCTATCTATTGTTCCATATAGCACCCCCACCACTGCAACTCAATTTTGGTCTAACTTGTTCCAAATAATACAGTATCATCACTTCCCGAATCTTGGTACTGCATAGGCTATTTTATAAGGGTTTTCTTCATGATGAAGTCCCAGTCAGTTCAGGTGTTTGTCTGCATAGTACATTTTGATGTAATGGCCAGGATCCAGTGGGATGCTTTCAAAACGATCAGGAACAGAGATCCTGGTTACTCGTTAGCAGAGTCAGTATGATCCTGCATTGCAGTGCCACATGTGCACAAAACGTCACCAGCCGCTGCAACAAAACCCTACTCTCAAAGACCGAGAAATGCTCATGTTCCATTTTCCAGGCAGTACAGTGGACCCTTGTATAACAAACAGTTTGTATAACATAAAATTTATACAACATAAAATATTCTGGAGATAGGGGAAATTTGCTTAACATAATTATCTATGGGGCAAATCCATACAACATAAAAATGGGAGCATTCCATTTTCAATGCATTCCTATGGGGAATTTGTATAAAGGAAATTTTGCTTAACATAATTTCATTTCGAACGAATTAATTCCTTTATACAAGGTACCACTGTACTAATGATTTTGACTGATGCATTTCATTTTCTTTTGGCCAAGTCAAAAGTCTCTGATTCTTTAAGTATGCTCAATATTTCTTTTATGTTGTTCTTTGTCTTCGTGCTACCGATCCCTGCACAATGTCAATCTACTTTGAAAGTCACCCAATTTTAAATCTAGTGTGATACATGTATCTTGGGCAGGTGAAATATATGGAATGTCCAGAGCCAGTTGGACATGCCAACCTTTTAAAATGCCCTTTGGATTAAAGCCCATAAATGGGCACCCTATTTGGTTTTGGTCTTTCAGTGTTAGCAGCTCTTCCCATGTTCTGCATTTGTTTGCATATTTAAGAAAAGGACTTCTGTTCCTCTAAAAACCAGTTCATGTGTAAGCTTTGTGATGAGGCGTCACATGTGTCAAAACCCCCTCTCAGAAGATGTGCTTCCAACATTGTAAACATTCATTATCTCAACGACATCCTCTCCTAACTTAAATTGTCTTACTACTCTGTCCCCTAAGCACATCCAATCTCACCTGATTTCGGAAGCTAAGCAGGGTCGGGCCTTGTTAGTACTTGGATGGGAGACCACCAGGGAATACCAGGCGCTGTAGGCGCCTGGAGTAGGAACTGGCAAACCACTCCAGTATTTCTGGCAAGAAAACTCCATGGACATGGGGTCACAAAGTGTCGGTCACGACTGTAATGACACAACACACACACACACACTGTCTTAAAGCATGTTTCCTCCTTGTGTGAAGGCCATATAAGGTTGCATGAAAGTGTTACATACCTAGAACTATTGCAGTTCTGTTCAGATGATACATATTATACATTACTAACACATTAGTGTAGATATTTTGCAAATGGACCTTTGAATATTTTTTCAATGATAACATCATTGATATTTTATGCAAACAGTTGCCTTTTTAATGATTAGCACTGGGCATTTCTCTCTATCTATTGGACTTCTCCCAATTTCTTATGTTCCTCAGATATTACAAGTACTGTCTGGGAGGTCTATAGCCACTTCTTCCAATGTCGGAGGTGAAGGAGCTGATGCCGTTGTATAATTACCGTAAATGTAGTGAAAACATTGTTCCAGCAGTTACTTTTAGAAACCTTTTATTGTGCCCTTCACATATTCGTATTGACTGTTTATTATTTGGTCATAAGTAATGTTTTTGGAAAACGTGAAGGCGAAATTGATATTGAGCACTTAACAACTTTGTCCTCTGAAAGAAAAAAATTATTCATCCGTCAGCCCACAGTTAGTATATTCTCCTTATCTCTGATGTACTTGCAAATGTTCCTTTCCTTTCTGTAACGAAAGCTATGGCATAAACATATTGGCAGTTTTTTAAAAACGATAACATTCAGTGAAGATAAATTGGTCCTTGAGTTTTTATCTGGAGACGGCTTTCCCTCCTTTTGAAGGAATTTGCCCTTCAAAATAATTGCTCGATCCGAGCCAGGATAGAATCCTGTAAACACTGTCTTGGAAATAAATACAGTAATTGAATGTACAGAGATTGACTTCTCAGTAAACATGCATAAGGTCATACTTCCTGTATTATAATTTGCTTTAATAAATAGGGCACAGATTTTGTTGATGGGAGTCGAGTGCAATGTACTGCTTCTTGTTTATGAAAGTGAAGTAGCATCATGATGATTTTTGAAACAATGTACTACTGTATCTAGAACACGTCCTCTAAATACAGCAGATATAAGGGGACAAGACACAGAGGAAAATAAAACCTGATCATGATGTTGTCATCACAGCAAGAAGGACTGCACAGCTTCAGAGTCTAGCAACTTTATATGCATGATCTCTTGGCAGACTTCAAAGACAAGTGGAAAATAAACTAGACTACTAATCTTTTGATAATAGGAATTTTTCTCAGCATCAGATTTTCTGAAACAGGTTAATTTAGAGACAAAGTAGATGAAGAATGTTAATAGGACTCCTTATGTTTTGCCTCTGAGAATAAAGATTGGGCAGCTTGAGTTGCAGCCACTTTCTGCAATTAACTGGGATCAATGCCACTCTTCATTTCCTACAAAATGGACACTATCTTTTGTTTTTCTTTTCAGTCTTCTTTTCAGCCATTTCCCACATTTTAAAGAAAGCGGCATTTAGAGTCCTTTAGTGTTTCTGTCATAAGTTCAGCCACAGTTATATCTCATACTTGGCCCTAGGCATTGCAATTGAGGATTAAACCTAGGGTGTTTCCCCTTGGGGGGTTCCATCGCAATTGGGTAGTTCAATCTGTTGTGACTGGAACCCTTTCATTTATCCAGCCAATGTTAGACTGGTTAAAGTCATGATTAATGTCTTGTAGCATTCAGTATTTTCAGGGACTTTAGCATGAGTTTGACTTTTCTGTCCCCTAGGTGTGAATGTCACAGACCATGATCTGACTTTTAAAAGTCTCTCCGAAGTTCTTCAGGATGATGTTACTCCATTTGTAGTATCACTGAGGTCCAAGGAATGCCCAGGTAAGGATCCTACTAACTCCAAGAGATATTTTCAGTTAGAAAGTGGCACCAACCACGTAGGAAGTAATTCCTAGACAATAGCATCTATAGGCCTTTTCTGCACTCCTGGCAGTGAAAGGTTATTTCCATCCATGTATCTTAATGGTCTCAGTTGGTAAGTGCAGAGAAGCACTTCATTTTTCCTATGACACTCCATTCCCATTATATTTCAGTTTGCTATTAAAGCCAAGCACCTGTTTATATATATGCATTACCAGCATTTGCTCTAAGCTGGTCTTTGTTTTTTAATCTCTGGAAAATTGTTGCTGTGGGAAAGAAGGCATGTGAGAAACAATGTTTTCTTTACAAAGTATGTGTTTTTTGTAAATGTTCCAATGGTCTCCAGAAAAGAAGCTGAAATCTTCCTCACCTTGTACACCTTTCCATTGCCTTTTCAGAGCGACAGCTGTTCTGGCTGCATGAGTATCTCTACTTTTCCTAGCTTGCTGGTGGAGCTCTCGAACTGCAAAGGCCACAAATTTAAACTCAAGACTTTTCAGATACAATTGAATTACAGTGGTACCTTGACCTACGAATTTAATCCATTCCAAATGCATGCTCTTAAACTGAACTACTCTTAAGTCGGGGTACCTATCTAAAAAATTGAAAAAAAATAAGTTGAAAAATCAAAAAATGGAAAAATATATTTGTAAGTCGAGCAGACCATATCTAAAACTTGTAAGGCAGCAGTTAAAATGCCAACAGTTTTCCGGTCTTAAGTCGAATTGCTTTTAAGTCGGGGTACCACTGTCTACTGTTTTAAAAGTATTGAAAATAAACCAGATGTAAGCAAATATTGGCTTAATGTGATTTCCCTTTGGTGTACATTTGGGATTGCTTTTAGTTTTAGAAATCCAGATGTAAAAAGGTAACATGCAAATAAGCCCTAAAGTGGACTTTGGAAAAATGCCCTTTTCTATTTTCTTGTGGGATAAAACACAAAACACCTAGAATTTTCATTTTAAAAAAATAATGTGTATATTGTATTACAAAGGTATAAAATACTTGCTGCAGAAGCTGATGATTCAACTGATGGGCTGCCAAGTAGATATGGATTCATCTGAAGAGGAAGAGCACGCTAAAATTTCTCCAAACAGAATACGCTGCTCTGTGGCATCTCTGACTGATTGGTACAAGAATGTAACCAAGGTAAACTTTAGAATGACCACTCTGCACGGCATAATTCTATTCTAGATTCAGTGCCACCTGTGAAAGGCTCCCTCTTGTGCCCCAAGTCGCCAAATGGGGAATTGTGGAATGCACAAAGGCAAACACTGCTGGACAAAGCTATCCACACAGACCTTAAGAGAGCCATGTCAGATAGCTGTGGTGAGTTTTTCGGTCTGTTCGGCCGTGTTCTGGAAGGTTTTCTTCTTGACATTTTGCGAAACGTCAGGAAGAAAAACTTCCAGAACACGGCCAAACAGACTGAAAAACCACAACTATCAGATCGGTCGTGTAAGCCTTCGAGAATACAGCCATGTCAGAGTTAAGTCTGGGAAGGAAACAGAATTGATTTAAAATATTGAGCATAGGTTGGGGGCAGAAATTAAGAAAAAGATATATGTCAAAGTAGCAGTTTTACATTTTTATGTCACCGGTAAGCAAGGTACTGTTCTTTTTAGACAATAAATTTCAAAGGCATCTCCTCTTAAACTGGTATATGTTTTGTCCTTTTGGGAAAGAACAATAGAATAAAATAAAAATAAAAGTCAGAATTTTAACTGATGCTATAGTTTTGCTTGCATTTAATCTAGTAATGTGTGGATAGTAATCTCTATTCTGATTTAAACACATTTAACTGCTTATTTTAAAAAAGAAGATAAGAAAAAATAAATGGTACTGTAGAATAAAGGAGAATCCATACAGAATTTCAGCAGGAAAGAGTTGCTAGAGAGAGAAACGGAAATGCCTCTCCACTTGCAGTGGATTATTTCTTGATTTGGTCAGAAGGGTTTGTGTGTGTGTGTGAACTTAGTACCTTTCCTCTAAACTCTGACTTATTTACTGAATCTACCAAATGCAGTCCGGTAGAGTAGAGAGTGGGCTACAGGAAAACATAGCAAAGGACCACACTGTTTTAGAGCACTGACCATTGGTTATAATGTAGTCACTTTTTTGTGGAGTTGCTTTATAATTGGTACAGAGGCCCTCTCTTACCATGCTTCCCCCCCTCGTCCCACTTCTGATTGATTTCTGTATAGAAACATAAGAAATAATTTCTTGTGTTTCTTGAGCTGCAAATAGTCTTTCTCTTGTTGCAAGGAGCCTTGTCGAATAAATTGTATATTATCAATAATTGTAACAAAATCTATAGCCATGATTGCTGAAAAGGTTTTTGCTTGTTGTGCCAATTTTGTATTTTATAAATTTGTCCGGCTTGTGTCCTGCCCTTCTTCCATGAAAGAAACTCAACTCTTGTCTCCTATTTAGACGATTGCTTTCTGTAAGATGCATCTCATGCTCTGAAGGAGTGGCTGAAATCCAGTAGTAAGTGGCAAACTAGAGTAGGCCCATTGAATCAGTGGGAGTTTGGTGGGAGCACCCCTCCTTAAGTCCCCTCGATTCAATGGGGTTCTTCTAGTTGTGAATTGCTACTGGATTTCAGCCAATACATTAACTTTTCTCTTTTCCCAATCTGTTTGAAGGAGACAGATAGTGAAAGTCCATGCAAAAAAAGAATATTCTCATCTCGACACTGGGAGTCTCCTCCGGTTGTGGTTATTTTCAAGGATATAGAGAGTTTTCCACCCAGGGTTCTGCAGGACTTCATAGTCATCAGCAGGTAATATGATAGGGGGCGGATTTGTTCATGGTTTCTCTTCTGGGAAATGAATTGATAATTTTGATTCATTATTTCCTTTTTCATCATTTTTAAATAAACACAGGTTTGGATTGAAATTATCTTGTTTTGCCTGTGAAGGTTCAATTGGAGGCTGGGAGGACATTTCTTACACCCCGGACTTGCTAATGTTTTCTCAAAAAGGAAGCCACTGAAGCAGCAGTCCTGTGCATACTTAAAGTTTCACTGAGCATTTGGACTTGTTTCCGAGCAGACCTGCAGAAGTGCTGGGAGTTGTGTAGTTCACCACTGTTTATTCCCCAATAAATGTTTGCAGGCATGCAACCACAAGATATTTAAAGAGTGAAAGGAAGCAGGAAAAAAATATCTTACATTTCTGAACCACTGGGAGCTTGACTTAAAGCGGCAGTTCAATGAGAAGTGGTGTAGAAATCAAAGAATGATAGAATGATTCGTGGATAAAAGAACTGCATGGTTTTAATGTTCCTTCTGCTTTGTTGATGTGGAATACATTTATGGTACAGGGGACACATATGTTTTAAATGTAGTTGTCAAAACATTATTATACAAAGTTATGACTATGGTAGCAGCTTCCATAAAGAGGAAAAATATAATGCCATTGATGTATTAACCACCATACACTTACTGTAAAGGTTATATGTTTTGAATAACACCCATGTTCTGAAAATCTGCTTAGGACTGCAAAAACTGGGTGTGAAGTGTGTTCTGTTTTAAGTTTTATTTGGTTTGGAGTTACAATATGTGGATGTTAAAATATAATGACCAGAAAAAATTAAAATTTATTTAACTTATGACGAAAGGATGTTCTTTCTTTGGATTCTAAAACTGTGGTGGTTGCTTGCTATCTTATTTTGTTAGTTTTTATTGGTTGTGTTGATATATTCATTTTACTAAGGGGAATGGTGGGAGATGTGTTAGCATTTTATTATGTTATACTAATTTGCTGTCCTTCTTTTCTCTCCCATTCATTTAAGCCATTGTATACATGAATTTCCACTGGTGCTCATTTTTGGAATTGCCACCTCTCCGATCATCATCCACAAGTTGCTTCCTCATTCAGTTTCCTCTTTGCTTTGCTTAGAACTCTTCCAGTCTCTTTCTTGCAAAGACCACTTGACTAAAGTAATTGACAAGGTAATTTCCTTTAAATAGACTAAACAAATATTTGGTTACACTGTACAGCAAAATGTTAAACAGAGAGCAGCTATTAGTTGGTGAAGCAACATTTTGTATATGCCCTTTATAGGCTGTGAAGGCAAACCAGTAGATTTGAATCAGCAATATAGTGCACCTCCAGTGATTTCATTCAAGATCATTGTGTCAAGTTACTGTAAAAATCAATACAGTATGTGTGAAATGCTAATAAGCTGGATGTTTGGAAAAAAAAGGAGTTAACATACTGCAGTATAAAACAAAGCAAAGCATTCTGCATATATACTGCCCCATAGTGCTTAAAGCACTCTCTGGGCAGTTTACAATTTATTCATTTATTTTATTTTGTATTTATTTTAGAGTATTTTTACCCCGCCTTTCTCCTTGGACCCAAGGCAGCTTACAGTAATATACAGTCCAGTACAATTAAGACATGTTCAAGTATTGAGAACAGGGAATTAAGGGACATTTTACAGCATTAATAGACAACATTACATTAAAGCTACAAGAGAACACAAGCAGTTAAAAGGAGAGTAAAGTTCCATGTAAAGTTATGAGTGATGGAAACTAACATTGAAAACATAGTGTCAATATCATCACATAAGATTATAAGTCTATGTGATCCTATAAATTCATATGAAAGACACATAATAGGTAGTCCATCATTCAGGGAAAGCTTGCCTGAAGAGAAAGGTCTTTGCCTGTTTCCGGAAGGACAACAGAGATGAGGCAGTCCTGGCCTCTAGTGGGAGGGAGTTCCAGAGTCTGGACGCAGCAGCTGAGAAGGCCCTTTCATGGGTTCCCACGAGATGCACCTGTGAGGGTGGTGGGATGGAAAGGCCTCTCCTGATGACCTTAACACCCAAGTCGGTTCATACTGTGAGATTTGATCTTTGAGGTAGCTAGGTAGGACCCAGGCCATACAGTGCTTTGTAGGTCAAGGTCAGTACCTTGAGTAGTGCAGGCTACACCCCCCTCCACCAAGCTGGGTGCTCATTTTACTGACCTCGGAAGGATGGAAGGCTAAGTCACCCATGAGCTGGCTGCGTGGGATTGAACCCCGAAGTCATGAGCACAGTTGTAGCTGCAGTACAGCAGTTTAACTACTGAGCCATGAGGCTCTTATAAAGTGTATTATAATTTAATGTAATAATTTATAATAATTTGTTAATTGTTTATTGTACAGTATTTCAGATTTTTAGAAAGAAATGGGGTTTGATAAATATTTCATCTGACTTTTGAAGAGATAGTTCAATAGCATGTGTTGACTGGGTGAAATCACTGCTTGCTTAACATACTGCCACTGAACCCAACAGGACTTAAAATTCTTCCTTTTTTATTTAATTGCATCCGTTAACCATCCTGAGACCTTAGGATGGGGGCAAACTAGATATTTAAATAAATTACACATTTCCTATTAAATATTTATGCCTTCAAAGTTGTACAATGCTGCTTTTGCTGTTCTTTTTTAATCTCTCTATATATATTTGAACAGCAAGTAAGGGACTATTTGTTTTAAATAAATACTTTATACATGGTATAAATACTTTTCGTTGCTGTTTGCAATGAAAAGAATTCTGGAATATTTGGAACTTGAGTCATTGCAACTCGATTTTTTTTTCTTGAGAGATCAAAACGTTTCGCTACTCAGCTAAATAGCTTCGTCAGTGAAGTCCAGTTGCCATGACTCAACTTCTAGATAACCTCAACTGGATGACTGAGAATCTTCACAGACAATTCTGGAATATGTTCCAGGACACCCCACCCTGTTTTTTATGAAGTTCCAGCTAGACTTAAAAGGAGTCCAAAAGTACTGGATATCCAGGTGTATTTCCAAAGCAAAAAAAACCCCAAGTGTTTATCTTTCTTTTCTTCAGCTAATTCTGACAAGACAGTTTCCCTTCAAACTTGGTGAGAAGGTTCTGCAAGTTCTAATAAATATATTTTTATATCACGATTTCTCAGTTCACAACTTCATCAAGGGAGTTCAGGTAAGAGATTCCAAACTTGAAATACTCCCGCTTATAAAAAGATTCCTAGCACTTAACAGAACCAGAAGGGAAGGAGAAGGATAACCAAAAGTGTTTTGTCCGACATCTGGTTTTTTTGTGTGCCACGGTTTTTCTTCATGTGTGCTCCATTTTATGAATCCTTACCTGTAATCACAAACAGGAGGTAGGATAATAAGCTTTTGTTATTGAAGTAGTAGTTGAGGAAATAAGGGATGATGATACAGCTTGGTAAGCAAAAATTTTACCAGCTACGCTGCAGAGTAAGAAGAAAAAAACAGCCTTTCTGCCCTTCTTTTTGTGGTAGGGTGTCCCTGTAGTTGCTACTGAGGAAAGCCATAAGGACCATTTTTGATGATAGCAACAGCTTCCTCAGAAGGGATTCTTCACCTGGCAGTTGTGTGTTTGTCCAGTACTGCCTGTTGTAATCCCCGTATCCACGATAACTTTCTTGCAGCAACAACAACAAAAAACTGAAGTGGGAGGTGCAGCTCCCGTCACTATAACAACAAAAATCAAGGACAGGATGGTCCATTCTGTCTTCATAATGCCATGCTGCTTAGCAAATTACCTCACAGACCAATGCTATAAATTACATTTCACTGTTGTCACTGATGTTTGGAGAAATCATCTTAATTTGGGGCACAGAAGAGGGGGAAGAGAGAGAGAGAGAGAAACTGTGATAATAACCGTTTATGAGGTGCTTCATCATGAGGTGCCATCCATGGCTTGGGCAGTACTGAAAAATAAAGAAGCCACTCTAAAAATGTATTGAGGCGTTATTGGTCATCTCTGTCATTTTGCTGATGGAGGCTTTCCAGAGTGTCTCTCCCCACTCTTATCTGCTAGACCCAACAAATCTTACCAAGCAAAACTCCTCCATATATCCACTCCGAGGGAGGTCCTCAGCAAGGCAGAATAATGCACTGCTATTGAGAGAAGCCTTCCATAACAACCCCGCCTGAGGCCGCACCTCTATTTTCAGTCTCATCAACAATAGTGCCTTTATACTGTGTTGGTTGACGTGCCTTCGTGTTTATAGGTCCACACGTTTTGGTTATCTCTTTGCCAGTTTGTTGTGAATTGCCCAGAAAATAGTGCATTGCACGAATGGGGCGGGTGGTATACTGTATAAGGCTAAATAAATAAGTACATTTTAAAGGAAGGGCATTCCCTAATTGGATTTCATTTGAGTGGAATTAAATAATAAAAAAGGAAAAGGGAGAGTAAAAATGAAACAGAGAGCCAGTCAGGGACAGCGGATCAAGTGAAGTCGTGCAAGTCATTGTGGTTGTCTCATTTATTCAGATTTATCTTAAATTGAGGCATTTAGCCTTTATTAGCAGGTGACCTGCTCTCCTCAGTTGGTTCACAGCCTCACGTCCCCAGGTGTCCTTGGACTAAGACGCTCAGAAACTTTCGCCACTAGCTGTACTGGCCAGGATTTCTGGGAGTTTTCATCTAAGAACTTCTGGGAACCCAAGGTTAGGAAGCATTAATAAACTGAGAAGTGGCTACAGGCCCCAGAGCTTCATACAAGTGATTATGTTTTTACACCTAGAACAGATTACTTGGATACAATTTCCAATTTATTTGAGGACCGCACATAAATCTTACAGTACTGAAATGAAACAACAGGGAATTAATTGCTTCTCCTTCATGGCCTTCATGAAGCCACACAGATGGGTTTCCCGACGCCCACGCGTGAGGCTCCGGACTTTCCTCCGGAAACGTCATTAGTCTCCTCCCCCTTCTACTGTGCATGAGTAGGAGGCCTTTGGGAGAGCGGTTCTATCCTTTGTGATGGCGTGACTGCCCACCATCCTGTGAGTACGCTTGCAATCACCCATCTGTGTGGCTTCACAAAGGCCACGAAGGAGAAGAACCAGTTACTTACCTGTAAAGGTGGTTCTTCGAGTGGACCTTTGTGAAGCCACACGGCACCCGCCCTCCTCGCCTCCAGTTGTCACACTGTTTAGTACTTTCCTTACACCAGGCATGTCCAAACTTTGGCCCTCCAGATGTTTTGGACAGCAACTCCCACAGTCCTTTGCCATTGGCATACTAAGCTTAGAATTCTGGGAGTTGTGCTCCAAAACATCAGGAGGGCCGAAGTTTGGACATGCCTGCCTTGCACACTGCAGCTGGGAGGGAACTGAGGCATTGGGGTGGGGATCCTCCTATTCATGTGCAGTAGGAGGGGGAGGAGACTAACAACCTTTCCGTTGCTAGAAAAGTCCGGAGCCTCGTGCATGCGCATCAGGAAACCCATCTGTGTGGCTTCACAAAGGTCCACTTGAAGAACCACCTTTACAGGTAAGTAACTGGTTCTTTCTCTTACATAGAAGAAAGAATGAAAAGCAATAGAAATATTGTAAATCTGTGGAGCAATCTTTAAACAAAATTATACAAAATTATAGAAGAGATGGGTTATATGTATTTCTCTTTAATAACACATTCTTAATGTATAGGTTACAGAGTTGTAATCTATGTTTCTAGGCCATTCTATACATATTACTGGGCTTTTTAATATGTAATAGATCTTGTGAAGTATTGAGAATGTGTTGTTGAGTAACATAAACATTGGATCTTACATAAGCGGTAGCACCCTTAAGATTTCATAATTATTACACATTTTGATTATCTCCTTTTGACAGCTGTCTCTTCTGGAACATTTTTATTCCAATCCACTCAGTGTGTTGTGCTGTGAACTGCAAGAAGCTAAGGAGAGAGTACGTATTTTATCAGCTAGTCAGTGTGAAAATATTCGAAGACTGCCGTCTTTTAGAAGGTAAAGGGTGAGAGTATTCAGTCTTGTGCATCAGATGGTCGATGAACTGTGTAGTAGAAATGAGATTTTTTTCCCCTCATGGATATAATACAGTTTTCCAAAGTTAACAAACCAAATTGATGCTCCATGCTGTGTGGGGGATTTGGGGGAATTGTATTCCTTCTACCTTGTAAGAGCTCCAAAATGATAAGAACTAGAGGCTAAACATTTTGAACTGGCCCTGCTAAAATAAGTGGAAAGGTTCTATCTTGGCAGACCATTGCCCTATTACAAAATAGAAATGATCAGAGCATGAAACAAAAAGTTATACATGGGCAGTAGTGATTTTCCAGATTAAATTAAATTATTGGATAGATTAGATCTTGTTTCTTGAAAAACCAGCTCTGGCCACGGTGACACATGCCCTAGTGATGTCCCGGCTAGACTACTGTAATGCATTCTATGTGGGGCTACTGATGGAAAGGCTCAGGAAACTTCCACAGGTTCAAAATGCAGCTGCCCAATTGCTGACTGGGGCAGGGTTCTCAATACTTGAACATGTCTTAATTGTACTGGACTGTATATTTATCCCTCGTTACTGTAAGCCTCCTTGGGTCCTTTTCCAAGGAGAAAGGCAGGGTAGATACTCTAAAATTAATAAATAATAACAATCAGTTGATAATAATAATAATCAATTGGCCATATTTCTGAAGGATTCTTGAAGTTGCTGTGCAAAGAAGATACCTGTCATTCTTTTACTTGAGATGAAATCTCTAGAGGCATAGGAATTAGAAACATTAAATTTTGACAGATACTACTAAATTCAAAACTTAAAATAACTGGACAGGTTATTTCTAGGCTGGCCATGCACGATGCAGAATTCTGGAAGTTGTAGTCCTCTGACTGAGACGGTAGTACCTAAAGCATGATTCCCCCCCCCCCCGTTTAGTAATGATTTTTCCACATTAAACAACCGTATGTGGTATCTTACAGTGGATATAAAAACTTTACACACCCCTGGTAAAATGTCAAGTGTCTGTGATGTAAATAAATGTGACAGAGATAAATCATTTCAGAACTTTTTCCACCTTTAATGAGACCTATGAACTGTACAACTCAGTTGAATTGGTGGAGGAAGGAACAAGGAGTTCTCTCTGTGCTCTGGGGTATTTCTCACTCACTCTATACCCCAGAGCACAAAGAGAACTCCTAGTTCCCTGAGCTCCTTGCCCTCTGAAGATGCCAGCCACAGAGTGTGGCAAAACGTCAGGAAGAAAAACTTCCAGAACCTGGCCAAACAGCCCAAAAAACTCACAACAGTTCAACCTTAGTTTCATCAGACCATAGCACTTTTTTCTCACATGCTTTTTGGGAGACTGCAATGTGCTTTTGCAAAATTTAACCGGGCTTGGATGTTTTTCTTTGTAAGAAAAAAAACTTCTGTCTTGCCACTTTACCCCATAGACCAGACATATGAAGAATATGGGAGATTGTTGTCACCTGTATCACACAGCCAGTACTTGCCAGATATTCCTGCGGCTCCTTTAATGTCGCTGTAGGCATCTTGGCAGCCTCCCTGATGAATTTTCTTCTAGTCTTTTCATCAATTTTGTTGGGCCGTCCAGTTCTTGATAATGTCACAGTTGTGCTATATTTTCTCCACTTGATGATGACCGACTTCACTGTGTTCCATGGTGTATCTAATGCCTTGGAAATTCTTCTGTACCCTTCTTCTGACTGATGCCTTTTAACAACGAGATCCCTCTGATGCTCTGGAAGCTCCATGTAGATAGACCATGGCTTCTGCTGTAGGATGTGACTAAGAAAATGTAAAGAAAAGCCTACTAGCATGGCTGATCTTTATTTGGGATTCCTCAGAGACACTTTAAATGATGGCAGATTTATACTGACTCCTACTTAACATGAGTTTGAATGTGATTTTTTTACTGCTGAGCACAGCTACATCCCCAGTTATAAGAGGGTGTGCACACATATGCCACCATATTATTCCAGTTTTTTATTTTTCCTTCCTCCACCTAAAAGATTTCAGTTTGTGGTTCAACTGAGTTGTACAGTTCATAGGTCTCATTAAAGGTGGAAAAAAAGTTCTGAAATGATATATCTTTGTCTAATTTATCTACATCACAGACACTTGGCATTTTAATGGATTTGTAAACTTTTTATATCCACTGTAACTGGTCAAGTTGACTGTGAGATTCTGTGAGCTGTAGCCCAAGGCAGAATATCCTGAGGGATTCTGGTAGTTGTACTTTTTAGCAAAGTGGTAGAACTTAAAACATGAAACTTTGCACAAATACTGCTGATTTCCAGTCTCTGGATGGGCTATATTTCAACTGGTTTTCTTTGTTCAGTGAGGATTATGGGAGTTGCAGTCTAAAAAACATACTTCTATCTCGTCGTTATCCGAGGTTCCACTGTATATATAACTGGGAGTTGAGTCATGGCTACTGGACTTCTTTTTTGAGAGATATAAACGTTTCGCTGTTCATCCAAACAGCTTCATCGGTCTGAATACAGCTAGTGCAAGTAGTCCTTCTTATAGTCAGCTTGACCTCTTGTCCCCTGGTCTGATTGGCTCATAAGATGAACAATAGCCTGAATAGGCTCGTTAGGGAGACATTAGTGTCCATGGCCTTAAGGTAACCAATGGCCTAAGGTGCTGAAACCCATCAAGAATGGGTCGTTAGCTGTGACCTTGGTGGTGAAGGCTCTTTGATTTGCCTGGGTACTTTGGAAAGTACAGCCTGATAAGTAGCAGATAGACTATGCCGGAGCCCACCACCTCTGTTGAGGGAGGGATTTTCAATGCTAACATGAATGGCTTCCCTTACTCCTCTCTCAAACCACCTCTCTTCTTTGTCTAATAGGTGTACATCCTCATCTTTGAAAGAGTGGCCTTTGTCCTTCAAATGGAGGTGTACTGCTGATTCTGGTCCTGAGCTGTTACCCCTCCTATGTTGGGCCATTCTTCTGTTTAATGGATGTTTAGTTTCTCTGATGTAGAGGTCTGAACACTCTTCACTGCATTGGACTGCATATACTATATTGCTCCTTTTATGGTTTGGTATTGGATCCTTTGGGTGGACAACAACAGAGGTGGTGGGCTCCGGCATAGTCTATCTGCTACTTATCATGCTGTACTTTCCAAAGTACCCAGGCAAATCAAAGAGCCTTCACCACCAAGGTCACAGCTAACGACCCATTCTTGATGGGTTTCAGCACCTTAGGCCATTGGTTACCTTAAGGCCATGGACACTAATGTCTCCCTAACGAGCCTATTCAGGCTATTGTTCATCTTATGAGCCAATCAGACCAGGGGACAAGAGGTCAAGCCGACTATAAGAAGGACTACTTGCACTAGCTGTATTCAGACCGATGAAGCTGTTTGGTCCAGTAGCCATGACTCAACTCCCAGTTAAACGCACCTGGATGACTGAGAATCTTCACAGACGTATAACTGTATATATGCATTTACTAGTAAATGGATATAAAGGTTTTGTCCATTGTACATGCATTCTTCTAAATAGAATGAATTTCTTCATGTTCTATAATATTCTTTATATCTTTATCATATTCATTTAATTCTTGCCTGCGTTTAGCAAGCTACAGTCTTAACTAGACTTATCCTTCTGGGAAACTGTTCACCTGCTATGTAAACCAGAATACAGTGGTACACCTACTTACGGGTGGCTCTACTTATGAGCAATTCGACTTAAGAGCGGAAAACTGTTGCCATTTTAACTGCTGCCTTACAAATTTTAGATGCACTTTGCTCTACTTATAAATTTGTTTTTTTTTGTTTTTTTTCAATTTTTAATTTTATTTTTATTTTTTAGATATGGTTGCTCTACTTACGAGTTGTTCATCTTATGAGCTTGCATTCGGAACGGATTAAACTCGCAAGTAGAGGTACCACTGTATTAAGTTCCAGAATACCCTATTCAAGTGATTTCCTAAAGTGCACTGCTTAAAAACAATAGTATGTACTTTTCACATTTTCTTAAACTGACATTTCCTCTTGTTTTTTCAGGTTTGTTGAAAGTCAGGTATCAAGCAAGCAGACTGTACTGCTGACAGATGATGAAGGTTTGAAGGTAAAAGCATCTAAAGGGGATTAAAAATTGAAGATTAGATAAATCTTCTAGATATCTCTAGTCTTTCTGTGCAGAGTAACACAATATTACAGGTGAATTAAATTTCAGTGAAGTCTGACGTAGGGCACAGTCAATAACATAAGCCTATCTCAAGTACTGGATATACAGTACATCTATATTGCATTATTTATGAAAGATGGTTTTGGAGATTTCAAGTAGAAAAACTACACAGAATCTGCCAGGTAAACATGCTAGAGTGATGTTTTAACTCTGTTTGCACTAATGTCTTGTCATGTGCAGTGCTGTAAAGCCTCACTCATTTTACGCTTGAATACACTTATGAGTGTTTTCTCCATGAAAATATTAGCATGAATTACACACAAAACTTTTCTTATTTGGCAGTTTATTGGTACAAGCAGACAAAATAAAATCTTAAACCGTTTCTCACGAAAGGATATTGTTACTTTCTTTGAAATCACATTAGTGACAATAAGGCTTTATATGTTTCACAAACTGTATACTGTAGTCTCATGTTTATTGTGGGGGGTTACGTTCCCAAACAACCCACAATAAACAAAAATCTGCCATACACTGACGCCGTCACACACACCCTCAAAAGCTGCTTTGGAGAGTGATAGTGGCAGGGGTGGCCGGGGGGGGGGGGTGGGGGCCATCAGCAGGGGGGGTGGGGGTGCCATCAGCGGTGGTGGCAGTATGTGTGGAGGTCACAGATACCCCAGTATAGTGGGACCATGATACATGGACCATGATATAGAAGGGGATTGCTGTAGTATTTATTTATTTATTGGATTTTTATACTGCCCATCTGGCAGCGAGGTCACTCTGGGCGGTTTACAACAATTAATACATTCAAACAATTTATACAATAAAACCATAAATAGTAACACAATAAAATAGAAATAATATTAAAGTGACATAAAACAATATATTATTATTGGCAGGCTAATCAGTTAAAAATCAAGATTTAATGGGTGAACAGTGAGTTGCAATTATATTTGGGGGAATGCCTGCTTAAATAACCAAGTTTTTAATAGTTTTTTAAAGGCAGCCAAAGAGGGGGCCAGGCAGATGTCTGATGGAAGGTTATTCCACAGGCGAGGGGCAACGGCAGAAAAGGCCCTATTTCTTGTTTTCTCCTTTCGGGCCTCTCGTGGTGTTAGTTGCCTCAAACGCCGAGCCTGGGAAGATCGGGTATTATGGGCTGTTTTCAAAGGGAGAAGGCGCTCTGACAAGTACCGAGGTCCTAAACCGTTTAGGGCTTTGTATGTCATAGTTAAAACCTTGAAGTCGATGCGGAACCGAACTGGAAGCCAGTGCAGGGCGGCCAGCACTGGGGATATATGATCGTATTTTCTAATAAAGGAACACAGCAAACACAGATGACGTCCTAAAGTATTGGGCAGGTGGAAGCGTGATCACAAGATGGGGCTTTCTCTTCTCATTCTGCTAAAGCCCCCTCTACCTTTCAAAATGTGCTCTGGAGGAAAATCTTGAGGGAGTATTGAAGGATAATAAGTCTACTGATATCGCCACTGATCAGGTGGTGGAATTCATGGACTTTCTAGATAATTAGAAGAACATTAAGATCGTGTTGATGGAAAAGGAAATTATAAAAATAAAAGATTGGGCAAAAAAGATACATAGAAGGGAGCAGATAAGACCTATGTTACAAGTAGAGAAATTTTCCTGATTTAATATTTTGCAATTAGGTGATTGGACAAATATGGAAGAATGAGCAAAGACCAGGAAGACCACTGACTAAATTTGAAGAATTATTTGAAAAAGAGGGAGAATATTGACACCCATGAGAATAGAAGGGGTACTATTAGTCTGTTATATAAGATGTTGACACAGACAGGTAATAAAACAACAGCTCTAAAGAGAATATGGGAAGAGGAGTTAGTAACAGAGCTTAATGAAGAAGAATGGAATGTTTTGTGGAATAAAAGGATAATGAAAAACATGCCATTAAGGATCAAAGAGAACTGCTACAAAGTAGCATGGAGATGGTATTTAATGCCTGAGGGAATGAATCTCATTAATGAAACAAAGCCATCATGCTGGGAATGTAAAAAAGAAAGACATGTGGTGGTTTTGTGAAAAGAGGAAATAAAGAATATCTTGGATAAGGAGATGCACATGTCTGCAAAGAGAGCCCTGTTGAACATCTTTAATAATAAACAGGTAAGGAAGAGAGAGAGCTAATAATTATTATAACTGTAGCAAGGCTAATTATGGCAAAAAATGGCAAGATAGTAATCAGTTAAAAACAGAAGATCGGTATAAAGAAATGCAGAACATATCTATCAATGACAAATTATCTTGTGCTTTGAAAATAAGCAAAGGTGTATTTCATACCAACGATTTTAAAAGATATTTGAAACCCATTCTTGGCGTATGTATTTGAGAAAGGAAAAGGATATACTCTCAGTGAAGATTCAGTGTATTTCTGGAGAGAATGGGGCAACATTATGAAGGCGGAGAGTCCTCAGGTTAAAGTGGGTAGGCTGCTTTCAGACTGTGACCCTTACATCACTTATAGAGTTGCTAGGTTTGCCAAAGCTGCTAGAAAAATTCGTGCCAACTTTCTGAGCACAATTGCGGTGATCTGTGTAGGGGACTCCCTGATATGAGGTGGTATCAGTGCTCTCTTCTACCCCCTCCTGTCTGGCAAGAGAGGTCAACTCAAGAGAACCCTATTTATATGGCTTCCTTTTTTCTTTTCTTTTCCGTTTAATGTCATGATTGTTTTATCTATCTATTTTTTCTGTAATCTCTGATTGTGATGGCTTGTAGCCAAGACAATAAACTTTATATTGATTATGAAGGGTAATAACAACCAAGTTAATAACAGTTTATACTGTTATTACTGTTTTAGAATAGTCTTGAGGTTGAAGAGTGCATAGTCACATAAGATTTAGTAGTAGTAGTAGTAGTAGTAGTAGTAGTAGTAGTAGTAGTATTTTATTACTTGTATTTTGATTGGTATGTCTGGGGTTTATATGTTTGGGCAAGTTGTTTTTGCAATGTGTTGTACACCACCCTGAGTTCCCGCAGGAAAATTGGACAGTTAACAAGTACAAAAATAAATAAATAAATAAATAAATAGTAGTCGTCCTCATTGTAGTCGTCGTCGTAGTTTTTAATTGTATATTTCATTGCTGTTAGCATTTCCAAAAAGAGGCTTCAACTAGAATAGAACTATTGAACCAACAGGATTTACATTTGTTGACTTATCAAGTTCCTATTGAGTCAGTGGGTCTCCTCTAGTAGGATCTTAAATTGTTCTATCACAGTCAGCCAGGAGGATCTCATTGGCAAACTCCACTTGTAGTCTCATTGGCAGACTCTAATTCTACTCAGCCACTATCTCAGTCATCAGGCTTGGCACCTCTCAGTGTATTGTGGCTGTTTGCCAGCTGTTTTTATGAGATGAAATAGAGCCTCTCTTACTGTAATGTCTTACAGAGAAATGTGGCAGTGCTCTTCCAAACAGAAGTGCATCAAACCTGGCTAGCCTTCATGTGGCCGATTATGTGGCCAAAGGCATTTGGGTGCTACAGTGTGGTGGCGCGTGGCTTCCTTCTTTGGGAAATGCTGAGTACACAAGGACAAGAATGAGGCTCTCCCATTTGATGTGGAAACCCTCTATTGTGTCAGCACAGACAAGGCCATAGGCCACCTTTTGAGAACCTAGTCACAAGTACTGAAATATAGTTCAAACAATGTGACATCATTTTTCCAGTTTCTCAAAGTTGCTATCCTGAGTCTTACTCTTTCAATCGGTTGTCTTCCAAATGTCAGAAACTGTGTCAGCAAAACAAGTGGCCTTTTAAAAAAACAGGTTCACGTAACTCATCCTCTGTGTGGTCTAGATCTTCAGCAAAGGTGTCCTAGAACTCCAGACATCTTCGACTTGTCCCATTAGCATGCAGTGCCTGTCTCATTCATTAATCCCCTCTTGTTTCATCCTTCGTCATTGTCAACAAAGATCCTCACACCTCGTATGAATGTCTGGATGCATCATTAGCAACAGTTTCTTGAGGTTAGCCATTATATCCCAGGAGTATCCCATGGAAGTCAATTTCCTCCCACTGCTAGGAAGTTCACATCAAAAATTCTTCAGGAAGAAATTGTGGTCCTTTTATGAAGAAATTGTGAGTTATTATAGAGTTGTTGGTTGTATGCATTATTAAGCTTGATCCAGTACATACAGTGCAATACAATGCATAAATCCTGACAGAGGACTCCAAGAAGTAGCTGTCTTAAATTTGTGGTTCTTCTGTACCTTTTTCTTTCTTTTTTCTTTCTTTCCTTTTCCTATGAGTAGGTTTGAAGCTAAGTAGAAGAGAAAATGCCCAAATTAAAGACTTAAATCTAGTGTGCATTAAAATACTGCTCTACTGTCCTAGATGTGAAGGATTATTTTTGAAAAAGCTGCCATTGCCTCTTAAGTCTAGGGAGATTTGAGTTCATTTAGATCTCCTAGAAATTGTTCATCCATAAAATGATATTGTATCAAACAATGGCAATAAAAACACCAATGAGTCAGTGTTACTAGGACAAAGCTTTCATGAAGCTGAATTAAATCTCCCTTCTTTGGGAGTTGTCACATTTTATTTCAAAATTGTAATAGCAGCTGAGCTTAATAGAAAATCCTATCAAAAACCATCCAGTCCCATCAAGCAGCAAAAGAACATGCCACCGAATTATCTGTCAGAGGTATCCTCTTAAATTTAGGGGAACTGATGTACAAATTGACTTCCTCTTTAAATCTGCAAGGATCTGAAGACCTCCATAGTGACATTTGTGCAGTAGTAGGATATAAATTTAGATTAGATAGTCCTGCTAGTAGTGGATGAATGGCTGTCTCCTTGAAGCACTAGCCTTTTCATCTGTGAATTACAACCATTTTTGCCTGGTGGTTTTGCTAAAGCACTAAGTCTTCAGGCTCTACCCAAGATATATGTCCTTAGTGACTCTTATATGGAAGAGGGCATTAAGGGTTTTACTATTTGAATCCATGGCTTCTGTTAGTTTTTCTTGATGTAAAAACAATGAAACTTGTTCTCACTAGGAGAAAGGAGTTCACTTCAGATATATCAGGTGCCAGAAGAATCAGATCTAGCTTTACATTTGTGAGCACTATAGAGCACAGCATGCTGGAGTTGAGCTAAGGTTATCTTGAAAACCAAAGATGTTACTAGTCAATGTTGTTAATTCGTTAAAGCAATTTGTATTTCTCCTATCAGTAATACTGCCAGAAATAAAATCTAACAGACATAATTTGGAGTTGATTTGTATAGAACCTTTCAATTTAATTCTAATCATTTTGGAAATTGTTCAGCACAAATTGTCTGTGCTATCTTTGAAAATAGACCAGTATTGCTTCAGAATCCAAGGGCATATAGAAGAAATATATTCTTCAGATATTTAAAAATGTGTCCTCACTTTTAGAGCCATTGCTTCTAGCCACAAAACTAATAAATTTCTTCTAGCCACAAAACTAATAAACCAGTGCTATTGATAAGTATGTTTATTCTTTTTAAAACCATAGTATCGGTAGACCTGATTTTAGACTTTTCCTTTTAAAAAGCCAGGAGCTTCATAGCTCAAGCATAGTCTATTTATATCAAATTTTCTGCCTTATGTGGAATAGTGGAATATCCTAATACAAGAGTGAGTAAGTTGGGGCCCGTTTTACTTTGTTAGACTGAAGCACGTATCGGACCTACCCAATAAAGTTAGTGGTGAAGGAGGATGGGAGATGTAATCTATTTGACCTCTGGGGAGCTGCCAGTTGCCCACTCCATCCCGTAGATAAGGGACTACCTTGTACTATTGTTACAAATCAAAATAATAATAGGAAACAAGGAAGAATAATAAAACTTTTAACACTCTTCCTACTTGCCCAGATACTGAAATGTCCTTTCCATTCACTGGGAAGCAAATGATACATTTTAAAAAAAAATTTGAAGAGGATTGGACCAAAAAAGTTATCTATCATTTCTAGGGTCTGATTTTTTTTCTTACCCCTGGAGAAGCTCTCTTGTCTTCAGTAGAGAACACTAGATGGAATCTCTTGAGACAGCAGTGGAGAATAGAGTCCCAGTAACACAATAATGCAGGATTTTTAAAACCCGAATAAGTAAGCAAGGGAAGATGTGCATTCAGAAATTCTGCAAAACATAAGCAATACTTCTTTAAATCTTGTGAGTAAGTGTCTCATAGGTGAAAAGGCATCACTATATGTAGTTTATTTTGAATTCAAATTGTTGTTTGAAAATGAATCTACCAAATATTCAATTTGTGTTGTGACCTATAGTAAAGAAACATCACCAGTTTCATAGCTTTGACTTTCTTTGCCAACCACCATCTTAGGTGGAAATGTGTTTTACCTCATCCTTTTTAGTAGCAACTCGATATGTCTTCTCCTTTTCCAAGTGGATGGAGTCCACATTTTGTAATGTTAATAAATCATCTTTTTGAATCATGATCATGCACTTTTCTAAAAGGTCCATTTTTAAAGTATTGGATAAGCTGAAAATGCTACAAAAATTCTATAATTAAAACTGGATTTATGGAGGACTTTGTCCCATCAGGGATATATCCACTAGTGGTGGTGAACCTTCAGTACTCCAGGTGTTTTGGACCACAACTCCCACAGCCCGTTGTCATGGGCAGTCTTGGCTCAGAATTCTGGGAGTTGTGGTCCAAAACATCTGGAGAGCCGAAGGTTTGCCACCACTGCCCTAGAGTTTCTAATCCTTTCATTTCCCCTTTAATCAGAAGTTGGACCAAAACTTTTATGTGTTGGACAGGAAGGCACACGCGCATAAGCAAGTGGAAACATGTTTATCTAGTGGGGGCTTCCAGATCCTCCCTCTTCATTGCATTCTTGAAAGGAATGGAATAGGGTTGGGAGGATTTCAGTAGGAAGTTTGCTATCCTCCAATTTGGTTTTGTATTTATATATGTTTGGAGACTCTTTGGGGAGAGATTGAGACTAAATATAATGGATGATAGTATTCCAATCTTGCTTATAAAAGCGATGTTTATTTATTTATATTTCTATACCACCCCCTTAGTGCAAACTAAGGTAAATTTAGGTAAAGTGAATTTGCTGTGTCTGGCCCTGGGAAGCTTCCAAGGAATGTGCCCAAGGGCAGGTAATGCTTGCTTTTGGGAATTTAGGAAGTCTGGAATTTGGACTCATGAGCTAAAATTCTTCTTATGCAACTGCACCCACAAATATGTCATCAGTCTGGGGGATGATTTTCAGAAATTAAACATTTCCTGTCTTGTGCCTCCCTTGTTAACGAGGAAGTTTTCAATTATCTAAAATTGCTGTTGCAATTGCCAGCATTAGTGACTATTAGTAATTAGAGACTTGCTCCTTCTGTTCCACAATTCCTCCAGCTTCCAAACAATAAAAGAGCTGTTCAGCTTCTGGAAATGGCCCCCACTGAGGAGGTCACTCCCATTCTGTGAACGTTATGAGGATTGACTTCTCTTTGGCTTTTTGCTTTGGACACTATTGATGCCTTTTCAAAATTATTCTCTGGAGGACAGCGCTCCTTTCAAAGGCTTGACATTTCAAGTTGAGTCTGAAAATTGCAGACATAGACAAGCTTACTTGATATACCTAAATCCAATTGTTGGATCAACGGGGCTTACTTCTGCCTGGGCATTTATGTAAATACACATGGGCTGTATAATAGTACCAAGAGCTTCCACTTGGCTATTGTTTTGAATAACAGACTAATCAATAGTTTTGTTTTATTTTTCTTAGAAAACTGTGGAAGATTTATTGCAAGACCTGAATACTTACCATGAAAATTATTTCCCAATTCTGCGGTGTCTTCATGCAGCCACGTCTTCTCTTCCAAAACATCCATTAGGAAAACAAGTGTGTACATGTAGATAATGTTTTATCATCATCAATTCTGTTTTATGTCTTGCTGAGGTGGGCGTGGGGTGTGGGCGTGGGTGTGTTTCATAGGATGTGAATACACACAAAAGGAAATGCAAATTCACTTGTTTTGAAGCTGCCCTGCGGAATTTGGGCATGTGTGGTTTAAGTTACCATATGCAAAAAGAAGAGACTTTGTTTTGTTTTGCTTTATTTTGCAGCTTGCTTGCAGTTCTATATGCAGCCCAGTAGAAGGCACCATTACAGAGTTCTGCCTCACAAACAATAAAAAGGCTTCTTGCTTCAATTTCCTCATTATCTCCTTAGCTTCTTAAAAAACAAATTTTGCCCTCAGAGACAAGCTCCATTTCTGAACCTGTTATAAAGACAAACCCCAGGAATGTTTGTTTGTTTGTTTGTTTGTTTTAATATTTATATACCGCCCATCTTCTGAAGGAACTCCAGGCGGTTTACAACAATAACAGTAACAATAATAAACTAAATGATAAAAGAAAAAAAGCAATAATAATAAAAATGGAAAGAAAAATCATAATATAAACAAAGATTGAGGAGAACAATAAAAATAAGAAAAGTCTTGGGAAAGAGGCTTTGCTCCCTATAACTCTCTCTCTCTCTCTCTCTCTCTCTGTGTGTGTGTGTGTGTGTGTGTGTGTGTGTGTGTGTGTGTTCTCAGTCATCCATTTGAGGTTATCCAGGAGTTGAGTCATGGCAACTGGATTTATTTTCTTCTCTTCTGGGATTGCAATATTTTGCTACTCATCCAAGTAACTTGTTCAGTCCCAGGAAGGTTTGTGGGAGGCTTCCAGTTCATAGTTCACCTTAGTTTCCTCCCACCCTGCTCTGAATAGGGTTGTTAGATGGACAGGTCTGGTGTGTCTGAAAGTCCCACCTACGCAGCCCTTTTCAATACCTGTGGCCTTCCTGGTGCAGGTGTGAAGTGCTTCTGACTTTTCTAGGGATCAGTGAAAGGGCGTGCGTATGTGCATGAAGCAAGGGGGAAGGTGCTCAGTTGGGCTTGGTCTCAATACAGCCAAATTGAGGGTGGAAAGAAGGGAAGGGGGGTGGTCAAGGACTAGGCTGCTTTGTTTGATATGCTGGGTGTTAAACCCTCTCCGGGACTTTGAAGCAGTCTTAACACCAGCTTGCCTCCTGATACCATCATCTGGTGTATTCCATCTCACCAAAAAGATTCTCAGTGCCTGACAGACAACATCCTCTGTCAAGTTTGCATTTTTGCTACAATGCTTTGATAAAGATAGCAAGTTGCTATCGAAAGCTTAGCTTACATTTTTTTGTTTTAGTAGTGACCAATAAAGTTATCACCTAGTCTACTTTTGAATTTGTTCTTCTGGTCACATGGCTCAACCCACAATTTTTTCTATAAACTTTTTAAGGATCCAACTTTTAAAACTCAGAAGGTTCTGTGGAGGGGAGGAAGATCTACAAATTGGGAGTGTGGGATTCTGGGCCAATTTCACATTCCATTCCATCACGTAGTATTTCCCACATTTTCCCTCTGTGTAGTCAGGTTCTGATTCCCACTATTGGTAGAAAGGCAGCATACCAAACAAACAGTGAATATTATTTGTGAATATGTGCATATCCTATGGCTGTCTTGAGTTTGTAATAAAGACTTAGAGCACAAATTGCTCTGATTGTCTCCTGGAAGTAAATACCAGAAATTGCAGATTAGTTGGTAACTGCAGTTTAGTTGGTAAGGGGATAGAAAAATTTAAATTAAAAATTATTTAGAACTATTTTGAAAAATTAAAAATTTAATTATTTAAAATGTATATAAATAAAATTTAAATTAAAAAAAATCATACAGCTCACCTAAACTAGTTATTATTTATTGCATAGATCTGACTTTATCCATTATTTTTACATTTCTTTGCCATCCTCTTCAGCTGGCAGTCTGGGTCCTGAGCACTAAACATTTTATTAACTCGCAGTTCTTAAGATTTTTTATGGTATTAATCTTTGACCCCCAAATTTGACATTAGTGGGTTCTGAATACTGGTTACATTCACTAAGAAAACAATCTTTTGATAACCTGTCCTAATCCTTTTGGTTGTAAACCAGAAATGTGTTTTTTCCATGTTTATAAAACTTTCTTTTCCTTTTTTGCAGATCAGAGAGTTGTATTGTGATTGTTTAGAGAAAAGAGTTTGGGAAACAGAAGAATATGAATCAGCCATTCAGCTGGTGAGGTAGCCTTCTTTCCATTTCCTTCTGCTTAGCTGCATGAAACACTTCCATTTTGCTACTCCAAGAGGCCTTGAGGCTCTTAAAAACCATTGCCAAACAGGAAGCTTGTTTTTTGTAACTGGACGCATTGTTTCTTGTAGATAAAATGGATGTTTTTAATTTACATTTCTATCCTTCGTGGTGTTGCTGCCAGGCAGAACAGTGCCAACCTCTTAATTTTTCATTCATGCTAAGTAGTCCATGGATTAAGCTCTTTTGCTCTCTGGCCTGTTCACTGTGCTTTTATCCTCCAACACCCTTTGTCAGAATAGGTCTGGATGGCATTCATATTCACACACTTAATGGCGTGAACAGTGCTATGGAGAGTCTTAGGCTGAAAACAAGTGATCAGACTAATGTGGGATGTGAGAGCGAGGTGGGCAATAGGAGCCTTAGTTTCCCCTGGTCTAGCACTTGAGTTCCTTTACCTCTCTGGCTCTTTTAAATGGGTGGCGTTTCCCTCTGAAATACCAGGATTTGGATAGTCAACTTTGAACTTGGAGCATTTTGAAGACCCTATGACTGATTGTCCCTAGGGTTAGCCCTGCAATTAGGGAACATGAGACATCCACTTCAGAGAGCTGAGAATCCAAGTGGCAGCAAGATGTTAGCAGAGGCAGAGGCAGGTCAAGCCTCTTGCACGACGTTGCTTGCTTATTTATTTATTTATTTATTTATTTATTTATTAGGCTTGTATACCGCCCGTCTTCCCGAAGGAACTCTGGGCGGTTCACAACACAGGGTACAACAATAACAATAAATGAGTCAATATAAAAACAATTAATCAGCGATAAAACCAAACAATCAGAAGAAGCAGATGGCGCCGGGGGGGGGGGGGAATCAGTAACCAAATGCCTCTTGGAAAAGCCAGGTTTTTAAGGCTTTCCGAAAGGCTTGTAGGGACTGTGCAAGGCGCACATCGCTGGGGAGGTGGTTCCAGAGAGCAGGGCCAGCCACAGAGAAAGTCCGGGAACGGGTGGATGTTTTCCGGGCCTCCCTGGGCGTGGCCACCCGCAGCATGTGTGCTCGCGACAACCAGGTCGGTCGAGCCGATGTTGACCGCTGGGCGATCCGCTCCGCCAGGTAGTCAGGTCCCAGGCCATGGAGGGTTTTATAAATTAAAACCAAGACCTTGAATCTGATTCGGGACGCAACGGGCAACCAATGCAGACGGGCCAGGACTGGGGTAATGTGGTCAAAGTGGCGCCCGCCAACCACTAGTCTGGCCACCGCATTCTGTACCTGTTGCAGCTGCCGAAGGAGAGTCAAGGGCAGCCCCATGTAGAGCGCATTGCAATAGTCTAGTCTTGAGATCACCAGCGCTTGCACCACTGTCCTGAGGGAGTCCCAATCTAGATAGGGACTAATCTGGGCTATCTGTCGAAGATGGAAAAAGGCAGCCCTGGACACAGCAGCCACCTGGGCCTCCATAGAGAGTGCTGTGTCCAGGACTACGCCCAGATTTCAGACACTGTCCGATGGCCGGAGAGAAACACCCTCCAAATTTGGAAAAGGGCCTCCATAGCCAGATGGGGAAGTCCCAAAGAACATGACCTCGGTCTTCTCAGGGTTGAGCCTGAGCCTGTTGGCCGTGGTCCACTCCATAACCGCGTCCAGGCACTGGTCGAGGGTCCGGACAGCCTCATCTGCAGAGGTGGAAAAGGAGAGATAGAGCTGCGTGTCATCAGCGTACTGATGACAGCTGACTCCATATCTCCTTATGACCTCTGCCAGCGGCCTTAGCATTAATTAGCCTGCTCCCTTGTGGCTTAGTGGAAAGTGCTGTCTCAGTGTCACTGTCAAAGGTGCTGGTGGGGGGCAACTCACCTCTCTGTCCAGTTGAAACTGTCCTGTGAGTTGACCATTGGCATTTTGTTGTTTAAATCAGAATCTGGCAGGATTGATTTGGCAGGGAGCTGTCAGTGTCATGATTAGACATGGGCACGACTTAGCGAAATTCCCGTTTCCGTTCCTCGTTTCCGTTACATAACGGAAAAGGAAACGACAATTACTCCGCCAGAACTCGAACTCGAACCGACTAAAGAAAAATTGGGTCTGATTTGTCGTTGTCGTTCCTGGCATCGCGGCGATTGCGTGATGCCAAGCGGCACAGAAAAAAAGTTTTTAAAAGTTTTTAAAAAAACGATTCCCGGCCAAAAAAGCAGGCGGAAATATGCCTGCCTGAGTGAGGGCACCTACCAGAGGGGTGGTTTCGGGGGGGGTTCCCGGCCTCCCCCCCTCTCCTCCTGTCCTTCCTGGGCTCCTCTGGCGGAGTGGCGGCCGGCGGCAGGCATCCTCGTCGTCCCGCCAACGTCGCCACCTTGCCGGCTCGCTGCCGCCATTCAAGCGGCACAGAAAAAAAGTTTAAAAAACCCCAATTCCTGGCCAAAAAAGCAGGCGAAAATATGCCTGGCTGCCTGCCTGAGAGTGCACCTACCAGAGGGGTGGTTTCGGGGGGGGGGTCCCCGGCTTCCCCCCCTCCTGTCCTGGGCTGCTCTGGTGGGGCATCCTCGTCGTCTCGCCAACTCGCCTGCCATGCAGTGCGGGCGGGGGATCCAAAATGGGGCGGGTGACCGCAATCTTTTTTTTGAAATTGTGGTCCAAAAACACACCAAAGCACCACAGAAACATGCGAAAATTGCTATTTTAAAACTGCCAGATTTTTTACAGTAGCAGTGGGTTTTTCTTGCAACAAAATGTCTCCTGTCCTCCTCTCCATTGATTTTATTTTATTTTATTTTATTTTATTTTATTTTATTTTATTTACACCTGCGCAATGATGGGCTGGCCATGGGAGTGGACCATGCAAATTTTTGGAGCCATTCCACCAATCGCATGGCCGCTTGGCCAGGTTTTGACCACAGAGACTTCTGGGATGTGCCAATTGGGCATAAAAAGCCCACTAACCCTAGCCCGAACCCTAACCCTAAGCCTAAGCCTAACCCATATGCCAGTACACTGTCCTTCTAAGTGGGTCAGAGAGGCACCCAGAGGTGCACCCCAATACTCACCCTAACCTTACCTGTAACCCTAAGCCTAGCCCTTGCGCTAACCCTAACCCTAAAGCCAGATCTGTGTACTCGCATTGCACTACACGCAAGTACGCTTCCCTTCTTAGTGAGACACAGTGAGAGCCCGCATTCCCTCTCACCGACTGATGCAGAGAAGGCACCCCAAAGAGGGGTGCCTCTGCCAGTCCAGTGTCACTGTCCACTAAGCAAGTCTGCAACTTGGTATGCATATCCATATGGCTATGCATGCTATTTTGTAGCAGGTGAGGAGAGGAGGCACCCACGGGTGCCTCCAGGAGCCCGCTTTCCCTTCATAGCGGGCCAGAGGAGACACCCACCCCAGAGAGGTGCCTCCAGGAGCCCGCTACCACCCCCTAAACCAGTACTAACGACAGACGAAAAAACGAAAAATGAAACGATATTTTTTTGAAAAATTTCGCGAAAAACGGAAACGAGCCGAAACGGACCCGTCCCGAAAAAAGACAACTCGAAAAAAAATTTTCCTGGTCGTGCCCATCTCTAGTCATGATGCTGGGTTCTCTGTGACATTATGGTGGAACCGAATTAAGGGCAAGTCTAGGTTCCCTATTCTAGATTTGAAACTTCAACAGGATGTGTGATGGGAATACAATATTTTACCACCAGGCTGAGATCTTCATGAGCAGGCATGCTGCAAAACCTGTCCGTGGTTGTTCTGAAACTTGAGATTCCTGGTGAGGCTTAAATAAGCAGAGTGGGGTGGGGTGAGAGTGGAAAAGGAGTGATGAGGAGAAGTGGTTAAGCACTCTCTTCCCTTGTTTGGTTCAGTCTGAATCTACCCAATATGCTGTAGTTTTGCAACAGACAAGGCACAACAGCTAAGGTTGGTGAGCTCAGTTATCTGACTTGATATTCCTAAGCCCTTTAAGTACATTATAGAAGGAAAAAGCCACTGGCTTACAAAAGCTTACAAAACAAAGTGTGATATAGACAATGAACTCAATTTCTCTTCAAAATCAGCACGTTCCCCACCTCCAGTCTGACAAATGCATTTTTAAAAAGACCCTGTTTAGAATATATGGAACAGGTGGGTTTATATTCCACGCTTCTTTTAATGTGTCTTGGTTGCCAGCATAATCTGTCTCAATGATGCTAGAAAACAAGGGACAAGCACCCCAGCCCCTCAAGTTAATAGAAGCAGCACTGGTCTCACACTTGGACTGGCTCTAGGTCTCATAGCTTGCAGTTTTCTGGCTTTGTGAAGCATGAAGCAACATAGGGTACTTTTAACACCAATCTTAGCCCAGCAGGGTTTTGTTTAAATTATTAAGTGCAGATAATTTTAAATGGTTTTAAACTCCTGGGACTAGGTTTGGGCTTTACGCTTGGCGGTTCCCCCTCTTGACTCCCAAAGACAGGTGAAGATGTAAGATGCTGCCATCATGGCTTATTAATGACTAACAAGGAGACTGATATCTAGTCTCGTGTGCTCCCAGATGCATCTGGTGGGGCCACTGTGAGATACAGGAAGCTGGACTAGATGGGCCATTGGCCTGATCCAGCATGGCTCTTCATATGTTCTTATGAGTCATGAACCACAATTTCGGTCAGTCCAACCAGACCTTCAGTATTAACATTTTTGGGTCAACTGCAACTTGGATGTTAGATAAAAATCCACTAACAGGGGTCTCACAACAAAACACCGGCAATCTATGGGCTTCTTCAAAGACCTTGTCAAGGGGGGAGGGGGCAGAGGGTCCCACAATATGATTGTCTGTTCAGGCCACTGTCCATCTAATGAACCTATTCAGACCAGGGTGATGTGAAATCAAGGTGAACTATAAAATGGAGGCCTCACCACTAAGTTTCCTCAGACTAACAAAGCTGTTTGGATGAGTAGCAAAACATTTCAGTCTCACAAGAAAGGTCCAACTGCCATGATTCAATTTCCAGATAAACTCACCTGGATGACTGAGGATCTTCACAGGCAGTTAGTAGGGTCTATTTTTGTGAATCTCTTTTAAACCCGTAACAATGCTGGATTTTTTTAAAATTTCAGAATGTTGGCCAAGGATGAGTTGGTGGTTATTTTGGAAAAATGTGTCGAAATTCTTACATCTGCATCTGCACAACAACTGGGAACCTCTGCAGAGAAATTAGAAGAATACCTGGCCCAACTTAAAAATTTTGAAGGTATGTCCTAAGCTACCAGCTTGTGTGAACATTTTAAATGTCACCTTTAGCTAACTACTATTGTTACCAAAGAGCTCCATCAAGCTGGGGAATGCCTTAATATACAAAGCACTCTTTGAGCAGGATCTTTTGGCAGATGGTATAAATTGGGGGGGGGGGGATTTGGTCATAGTTCATTTTAAAGGTGTCTTAATTGTGAAATGAAAGGAGATTAGTAGTAAATTTTGTGTATTTAATCAATTTGTGTGCCGTCTACTGACTGAAGATTTTGTGTCCCATCAGCACTTTGCCATGAATTGGGAAGAAGGTAGTATTTGACCTCCCATGGTCTTCTGTATAAGCTTGGATGTTCTTTGGAGCAGTGTAGATGGGGACTCAAGGAGTTGCAGAAGAAGGGGCATCTTCTCTCACCAGCAACCCTCACTACTCTCCATTCATAAATCTTCCTTAGGATCAAAGAGCCTTCCGTCAGTTGAGGGATGTAATAAAATCCAAACTATAGCATTTCCAGAAATGTGGAACATATCATCAGAACTACCTAATTTTTGTCTGGAAGTTGAGTTATGGCTACTGGACTTCTTTTTTGAGAGATAGAAACGTTTCGCTTCTCATCCAAACAGGTTCATCAGACATAAGCTTCTTTTCTATCATAAAAAAGAAGCGCCCTGTTGCTCCCAGCTGTGGCTCTGAGGGCGGGAGAGGGAAGGATCGACCCCAGCCCAACACCACTCTCCTCACCTGCAAGCACACTCTGCCACCCCACTGCTCCCACAGCTCCAGGGGGGCTTAGGGAGGGCCCATCTTGCTCACCCTCCAAAACACGATGGGCAACGGTGGGCTTTACCCTCACCAAAAAGAACCATTGAAATGGGGGAAATGCACACAGGCAACCCTCCCCCCCCTCCCCCCGGGGAACTGGCAACCTAGGAGTCAGCTCCCCATTCCCACTAGGCACTCAGAGGGTTCTGGCTCTCCTTCCCAAGCCACTGGGAGTTGCGCTGTGATTACCAAGCCCGTCTCTGATCTGACGACTCACTATTTATTGCGACCATTGCACAAGCTCAGCAATGGAAGGCGGGGGGGGGGGGTTAACTGTGAAAAAAGGATATGTGCTGCACATGAAAAGGGTGGGAGGACAGGGGCCCAGGAAAGTTGAGGGGTGTGACGGTGGTAGCGTGGGTCAAGATGCTACAAAATGGTACTTCCCTTCCTCCCATACACCATGAAAGATGTGTTGGCGGCTGAGGCAGCAGCAGCAGCAGCTGCGTCGTGAGCTTTTGGATCAAGTGGGGAGCAAGTGGGAGGGGGGGTTCGACAGTGGCCAGCGGGTTGGATTCAGGACCCTGGCGGGCCTGATCTGACCCCCGGGCCGTAGTTTGAGGACGCCTGCTCTACAAAGACTTATTCCCCAAAACAAATCCAGCTAGTGAACCAACTGCCTTGAGTAGTAGTTTTCCAGATTCTCCCATGGTTCTTTTCTGTCTGTAACCCTGCATTTGATAATGGCCAAACATGAGGTTTAACTAGAGTAAAGAACTTGGTGCTGAAGCCTCAATAGCTGAGGGCTCAGAGACGTGTGAACAGAATTGCAAATATGGGAATGTGAAGAATTTGAGGAGAAACACACTGTCCATCTAATCAACAGGAATGAGTAGGAAACAAACGGATTAGGAAGATATAGTTTAGGTCTGTTGTGTTTGCACTGGTGTCTTGATTTTAATTCTGCAGATCTGTGCTGCTTGAGGCAGCAAGAAATAAGCTTCTTTTCTATCATAACGATTTGACATATTGGGAGGGGAGGAATTAACAAAAAGTAAGTGCACATGTTTCTAAAACAGTAGGACAATGTTTCATAGAAGGCAGAGGAAGTGAGCTGCTTAGTTTTTGAGAATGTGCCCAGGACGACTTAATGGAGGATTAAGTGATGCAGAAGGATTTCACAGTTTGTGGCATCGTATCTCGTATTCTTCTTAAAGTCCTTAATCTTGTCCTGTTTGACTATAGAAAGCTAATGTGGGAACAGAAACACAGAGAAGACTTGAAATGTTTCCCGGGCCATAATGGACCAGATCCTGACTTGTCTTTCTCCAAGTAGAAGTGCTCCTTCCATTTGGAAAATGAATTGCATTCCAGCAGAGACAAGGGATGGGGTGGCAGAAGGAGGATATTCTCAGGTTCCCTGTAGCCCAAAGTGCTATGCCACTCATTGTTTTGTAGAGGGTTCTGAATAGTCATGGGAAGTTCCATGGGCCTGCAAGGGAAGAAGAGGGAATTGGGGTTGGGGGGGGATTAGGCACCCCATCACCTTCCTCCAGAGTGCCACTGAAGGCAAGTCAACACCCAGCACCGTCTTCTATGACTGCCACGACTGCTTGCACCTTTCTCTTCTCTCTGTGGACCAGCAGTTGCAAGCCATCATGTTTTCATGCTGAATTTGAACCTCTGTTTTAATAGCAGAAGCCAGTGATGATCAAGACACATCTATATCCTCATTAAAAGAGCTTCAGAAGAAGACAGACCTCTATCACCTTCAAAAGGTCAGACTGCCTTAATGGATTGGTTGGTCATTGACTCATGAAAACATTACTATTTAATTGACTAGTCAATTTGAAGGGCATATTTAATTAGCACCTTTGGAGTTAAGACCGGCGAAGGAGAAGAGTCTTGTAGTCTTGAAATGCCAACAGAGCCAGTGTGAAGAGGAGGCCCAGATGTTCCTTTTTGTGTTTATTTGATTATTCTTGTCATATTCTGAATTCTCTGAGGATACCATTGCCACCGTTGGCAGAGAAGCAGGTGGTTGTGTTATCTGATTAATTCTGAAATTGGTTCTCGCAGAGTTTTTTGCAGCACCATGTAGTAGGTCAAGCTAAATTGCACGTTGCGTCTACTTGTTAGGTTAGGAATTCCATCACACTGGCCAGAGTTTATTTGAAGAAAATTGTCCAAAGATACACAAGAACCTCACACCCCACACCCAGCAGCCTCCTTCATACCTGAGCCATAGACAATCTCTGGTTAGTCTCCACATTGACTTAATGCGAGATAATCTACCCGTATATTTTATTTATTATTATTTATTTTGACTATTTTTACCCCACCTTTCTCCTTGATAAAGGACCCAAGGTGGCTTACAATAATAAGGGACAATATACAGCCCAGAACATTTAAAACATATTCAAGTTACGAACAGAGAATTAGAAGGGGCATCTTAGAACATTAAAAGGTAACATTAAAGCTACAAAGAGCATGCAAAAAGAAAAAAAAATCCATTGTGAGGGTTGGAAAGTAACATGGAAAACACTGGTATTCTTATGAAAACTGTCAATGTAATCATGCAGTGTGTTGTGTTGTTACAGTCGTGACCAACCCTTCGTGACCCCATGTCCATGGAGTTTTCTTGGCAGGAATACTGGCGTGGTTTGCCAGTTCCTACTCCAGGCGCCACATAGTGCCATAGGTAGTCTGTCATTCAGGGAAAGCTTGCCTGAAAAGGAAGGTATTTGCGTGCTTCCGGAAAGACAGCCCAGATGGGGCAGTCCTGGCCTCCAGTGGGAGGGAGTTCCAAAGTCTGGGAGCAGCAACAGAGAAGGCCCTTTGATGTGTTCTTATGAGATGCGCCTGTGAAGGTGGTGGGATGGAGAGAAAGGCCTCTCCCGATGATCTTAGCACCCGAGCCGGTTCATAATGCAAGATTCGATCTTTGAGGTAGCTCGGACCCAGGTCATTTTGTGCTTGTAGGTTAAAACCAGCACTTTGAATAGTGCCTGATATGCTGTCTCTGTAATCACCAGACCAATAATTAAGCCTTCTGTGGGTCAGCAAGGAAACAGGCAGAATCACGCCTACATCTCTCTCTACTGCCTTGGTCTCCTGATTTTATGATTAAGCTTCACAGTTCTATAAGACTTGCTATAAGAATATTCAGCCACCTAAGTAATGGCAGCAACAGCAGTTCTTGGGTAACTAGAAGTTGGATAGTAGAGACACAGCCATTCCGCCAAGTTCTAAATAGCCAGTGGACACCAGGGTTGTACTGAGTGACCTTCGGTCAGATGGGCAGTATATAAATATAAATAAATAAATAAATACAGTAATGCAGTTAAAAAGAAAAAAGAAACAGGCTGAAAACCAGCAGTAAATTGCAACTAGTTCAAAAGCCCATTGAATTAATAAGCCTTTTGAATCAATGGATCTTACATACTATAGGTGTTGACTCACCAGATCCCCACTGATTCAGTCAACCAACCCTAGTTGCAACTGGATTTCAGCCAGTAGTTTTGCTCAGATGAAAGTTCCATACAGTACTTTCTCTTGCTGTTGTAAAAACATGTAAGAAACGGGTGCATTTTAGGATCCAAGGAGGAATAGCTTGACATTCATGTGTTAAGTGATAATGCATTTCAAGAGTTGCTTATTTCAATCTAAAGCAAACATATCTTTCCATTTGTATTGTTGCTAATACTTGCGAAAGAGCAACAGTACCAGCTAAGAAACACATTATTATTTGGTCAACGCAGCTAATACTCTTTGTGAGTAATCTCTAGAAACTATCGTAAGAATAATTTGAGCTTTTGTCTAAAATAAAAAAGGAACAATCTCATTAGCATTGCTGAGAGATTTACTCAACAGGGCTTCCAACATTCCTTTTTTCCTTCATGTTCTTTTGATTTTAGACTCTGTTGGAGATAAAAGAGTCAAGAAGGCTTAAGAAACTAAGCAAATTTGAAATGCTCCGTTTTGAAATTGTTGACTTCATAGATGGGCTTGTGAGGTAAGCGCTGCTTTCTTCGTATTTATTTGTGTGTGAAACTTGTGCTCCATATTTCTACTAGGAAAGCAATGCTGGAGGCAGCATTTGTTGACATTCTTGCTCAGTTTCACATAGTGAATTTGCGTTGGTTCAGTGTCAAACTGCTCAGCTGCAGTGGGCTTTGCTTTGGAAGGAACAAACCCATGTGTAGATGCCAGTAATCCCCCCCCCCCCGAGCAGGGATCTCTTCTTTGCACATGTGGCTTCATCTGTGTGCCTTACACCCACACCCACATGGGTTCTTTAGTGACTAGAACAAATACAATTGCTGTGGGTGTGCAGGGGAGGTGAAGCCCTGCCCAGAACAGGGCAGAGTCACTTACACACACGCCTTAGAGAGAACCTTGGCAGATGGACTCTCCCTTCCTTTATATTTTCATATTCATATTTCATATGTCAGCTGATTTGATAGCCAGTTTGTAAGGATCACTTCCACACATTTTAAATGTTACTTGAACTTAAGATTTAAACTACACTGGAATTATAGAATTACAGTAGTACCTTGTATAAAGGAATTGTGTGTGTGCTGTGTTGTTACAGTCGTGACCGACTCTTCGTGACCCCATGTCCATGGAGTTTTCTTGGCAGAAATACTGGTTTGCCAGTTCCTACTCCAGGCGCCTACAGCACCTGGTATTCCCTGGTGGTCTCCCATCCAAGTACTAACCAGGGCCGACCCTGCTTAGCTTCCAAAATCAGGCAAGATTGGATGTGCTTAGGGCAACTAGGCAGCTCTATAAAGGAATTAATTCATTCCAAATGAAGTTATGTTAAGCAAATTTTCCTTTATACAAATTTCCCATAGGAATGCATTGAAAACAGAGTAAGCCCTAATTGCAACCATTTTTATGTTGTACAGATTTGCCCCATAGGCAATTCTGTTCAGCAAATTTCCCCTATCTCTAGAATTTTTTATGTTGTACAGATTTTATGTTATACAAACCATTTGTTATACGAGGGTCCACTGTATGACAGTCAAATGAGAGGGCTGGAAGAATCTACATAGCTTCCATTAAAGGCTTCCAAAGATCTAAAAGCAAATCTATATGAATTATGTTGGTAGAGTTCCATAGTTTTAAATCCATTGAATGATAGGAAATATATAGAAGGCCACTGGTGGGTGGCACTTGCACAGACCATCCACCTCTTTTTGTAGAAGGAAAGACTGCTTGCTTAACATGATCTTGATAGCAGCCCACTATCACACAGAAAACTCAAGTATCCAAACAGCAAGTAGGGCAAATTGGATAGTTCAAGGGAGAAATGTCCTACATGATGGCACAGGCCCAGTATCAGGGGCTGGGCGTGCTTTTTTCCAATCCCAGTTACATTTGCTGCCTGCAGCTTCATCAAGAGGAAGCAGACCTAGTTTCAGTAGCAGAGTATTGCTCCGTTTAGGCTGGATTCCTGCAGGATGCTCCAAATGGGCTTGGCTTTAAAAGCTGACTTGAGATCTTTAATTAGCATCATAACCCCAGTGTGCATTTTTATGGTGTACTAGCTCTTCGTTGGCTCAGTTTCTCGATGCAACCATTCCCACACTCTGGTACTTGCTACCAAGGGAACAACAGGCACCTCCCAGTGACTGCCACATGACACCACAACACATTGTGAAGTGGATATAATTTCTTGAGGAGTTAAGATGAATCCAAATTACAGTAGTCCCCTGTTTATCGTGGGGGGTTATGTTTTCCACCCACCCACAATAAATGAAAACCTGCAAATGCTAGACACCATCACCCCCTCGTTGCCATCACCGCCACTGTCTCCCCTCCTTTCTAAACCTGCCGTGGGTGCCAAGGAAAGAATGGCTCCAGTGACTCTCGGCCCCACCTCAAGGTTTCTCACCACCAGCAGTCCGGGTGACCATGCATTAGGCTGACCCAGCGAGCGACCCTGCTTTGCCCACTAGGATCAGAGTGTTGAAAGGAACTGCATTCGCAGCTGTCCAACCGAAGTGGGATGGGAGTTGGCGCACAGGGCCAGCCGGCCCCTTTCTTTCGCTTTCCCAGCCACGGCTGCCGTGGCTCGGCTTTCCACGGAGGAAGGCTTCCCTTCAATGGAGAAGGGGGAGGGGGTGGCGTGGCAGGGACAGCGGAGGCAACAGCAGCAGGGGTGGTGGTGTGCTGGATACCAAAGTGGGGGGCAGGGCGATGATGGTGGCAGTAGTGGGGGGTGGCAGATTCCATGATATATACCCTGTTTCCCTGAAAATAAGACCTCCCCCAAAAATAAGCCCTAGCAGGATTTCTATGCATTTGTTAAATATAAGCCCTACCCTGATAATAAGACCTAGTGATGGTCGTGGCTATGGTTGTGTGCAGGGCTGACATTCAAGCATATTATACTTAATAAAATGAGACATCCCCTGAAAGTAAGCCCTAGTTTGTATCTTGAGAAAAAATAAATATAAGACAGTGTCTTATTTTCGGGGAAACACGGTAGACCTCAATGTGGTGGGAAACTACTGTAATATCAGTCTGCATCACTTGTTTTTTTCCCCATGATGCTTTCCCAGAAAGTACCTTGTACCTGCAGAGATGCAAACGTTGCATGAAGTGATGTATTTCAATGCCGCGAATACACTTCGTGAACATTTGAACGCTGCCCCACGCATTGCCCTCCACACTGCCCTCAATAATCCATATTTCTATCTGAAGGTAAGAAATTAATATCTGGGCATAGTATACCCGGGGTGTAATTTTGTCAAGAACTTCCTGTCCCTGGAGTTCTTTATGTATGGAAAGCAGTGCATGTTGTCTGGAGCAGTGCCTTCCCCCCCCCACACACACACACAACACACACACACATGGGCTTCCTTGATTAGGTTCATTGATTCACAGTCAAAGGCTGGGGAACGTGCTAGATGTGTAACCGTGCAAAAACTGGCTTCTGTGTTGTTCTACAACAATCTGTCATAAGGTGGCTGTTCTGAAATACTTGTTAACCATGTCCGTTCATTATTTCACCTTCATAGGCTCTGGATCTTGAGTTCTTGGCACAGATGCTGCCGATGTCTCCTGAGACACCAAAAACAGGAGTACTATATATGATGATTAAAATATCTACGAAAATGTCTATTCTCATCTCGTTTGTTTCCCTCACAATAATAGATATTCCAGCATGTCAGTTGGGTAAACTCGAAATGAATATTTTATATGCTGGGAGGCAGAGTAAGGAACTTGAATAGAAAGAATGATGTTTTACAGAAAATATGAAAACAATTTGTCTAATTATACTTACTGCACCAAGGCAGGTAGTGGAACAGCAATCAATAAGAGCAAGGTTGTAAAAGAATATAAAATGTACATGTTCCCAGTTATTTATCTGAACATTACACATTGATCTGAATTTAGATTGGAAGAGCAAACTTAATTCAGTTTCCAGTACCAATGATGAAAGCCTAGTCACAGGTCTGCCATTTCTGATTAAAATACGCATCTGAAAATGCTTTGGGGAAATGTTTGTAATCTAAGGCGAAGCAGACTCTCTGCTGTTCTAGTATCCACTAGTATCTGACTATATTTTCAGCAAAGTAATTTCCATAATATGAGTTCAGCACAGCCTGTGCTTTCGTGAATTATAAAACCAGGATGAAAGTTCTCATGATAAATATCTGTCTCTAACTACAAAGCGATGGAGACAATAGAGAACCAACATCTGACTAACAGTCTGGGTACAGTTTCTCTTGCAGATGTAATCCATCTCTCAGCAAAGGTAGCCTCAGAGACAAGTTACAGAAAACGTGCCAGTCCTTGGAGAAAATTGGCTCCTTGCCTTCTTTTCTCCCATCACTTTTCCAAATATGTGGCTGAGCCAACAGCATTTGGACAGCAGGGTACCTCCTTTCTGGCTCCGTTGACTGAGAACGGTATTCATATATCCCCAGATGGGACTATTCATCCTCATGTTTGCCCACCTCCCGCTCTGGTTTTGATTTATAGCTTCTAACATTGCTTCTGGTTTACAGGACAGCAAGCAGAATCTTGCTTATCTGTTTTGCACACACACGAGTTTCTTGCGTGAGCTGTTGGAAAGTTTTCAAACCTTGTGCAAGGGGACATCAGGACGAATATAAATCAATGATTTTTTTTTTAAAAAAAACCTATTTAAACCACTTTCTAAATTTAAAAACTCACATTTTAAAATTTGAATCATGTAAAAAAAGCACAGCATAAGTAGAGGGAATGGATAGGATTCTACTCAGCGTAAGTGACGTGTACTGCAAAGATGTTACTCAGTTTAACGTTGTACAGGAAGACAGCTAGCAATTGACTGTCTACAACATTTGATTTACCCATATTTTTCCATCTATAAGACACACCCATGGATAAGACAACCCCCCCCCACTTTTCCAACCCAAAAATCACAGTTTCACAACTGCGTGTTTCTCCCCTCGGCTTACTTCCAAGTATACAATGACCCTCAATTTTTAGCTTAAGGATTTTAGACAAGCCTATAGTCTTATACACGGAAAAATACTGTGTGCTGTAATTCTTCTAGCAACAGGCTTCCTCCCCTCTCAGCTCTAGAAATGGAATACTGCCCCTTAGGTCTAAACAGGTCATTCACCAGCTGTACTCTCACCATCCTTCCCCCATTCACATGCAGAAATGGTTGTGCATATCCTGGCGATAGTGCTTCCATCTGTCTGATAGGTTGCGCTCGATTTGGCTTATAGGACCAAACAAGACAAAAATTGTCACTTTGAGTGAGGAGGAGAGAAAAAGCCCTGGACCGAGGCGGATAGAGGTGTGCACATGCATACCTTAGAGCAGGCATGTCCAAACTTCGGCCCTCCAGAGGTTTTGGACCACAACCCACAGTCCTTTGCCATTGGCAATACAGGCTTGGAATTCTGGGAGTTGTGGTCCAAAACATCAGGAGGGCCAAAGTTTGGACATGCATGCCTTAGAGGGAACCCTGCATCCCAAGCTAGTTTTCATTTGTTAGATTGATCCCGTGCCGTTATTCCATGAGCTCAAGGCTGTGTACGTGGCATTCCTCCGAGGCACTTGATGTTCTCAGCCCTATAAGATAGGCCGGGCTGGAAGAATGTGATGGTTGCCCTCTGCATTTTATAGCTGAGTGGTAGTTGAAGCCACATCTTAAGACAGGGGTCCTCAAAGTTTTCAAACAGCGGGCCGGTCCACCACCACTGGGGGCCGGATTACAGTCCAAAAGCAGCTGCAGAGGCTTGCTTGCTCACAAAACAGGGGGTAGGTGGGGGTTGCAATTGGTCCCAGGGGCCGGATTCAGGACCTTGGGGGGCCACATCCGGCCCCGGGGCCTTAGGTTGAGGACCCCTGTCTTAAGACTTCTGGTCCTGTACGTGAATTGCCACATCCGCTGTCTGGTGTCTTCTCCGGAATGTCTTGCTTTCCCAGCCTTGCTGCCTGTTCCAGTAGAGCTTACAGGCAGCAGAAGAGACCAGCCTTGTGTGAAGCAAGGCTGTCCATTATATGTCAGATGTGGTTTGGGTGACTTAAGGGGAATGGATAGGACTGACCGGATGCTACAGTAAGCCCTATCTATTACTGTCATTGCACTGATCAAGAAGAAAATGGTGCTTGTTGCTGGATAAAATGAAAAGCTGACATGACGAAAACATGTACTAGTTGCACTTTTCCACTTGTAACTGCTGGCCTGGCGTAAGAGCAGAGTCAGAATCATGCTTACATGCTTAATATTTCTAAAGGTTCGTTATTGCACCTTACTGACAAAGTGGCCTGTATTACAGAAGCACTATCTGAAGTCTGGCATGTGTCTTAATGTACATTTGTTGGGAAAGCGGAGCTAAGATGATGGGACTATTAGCATATAAATTAAAAATACGCTGCAAACCCATTTTCCCACTTTGAATTTTGTTTTTCAGAACGAATCCTTGGAAAGTGAGGCAGGAGCCATTTCTAAGACAGCTCCTGATATTTGCATCACTTACAAGCTTCATTTGGAGTGTGGCCGACTAATTAACCTTGTTGACTGGCTAGAGGTTTGTGAAGATGAACCAATTCGATGACTACTTCTGTGCTTTGCTAAATGCTTGACAGCTGATCATGTTTCCCTCGCTAAGCCTCTCTTGTGTTTCAATAGCTACCTTCTAGTTGTGCGACACTGCAGTTTCTTGTCCTGTTGAGTGACAAAAACCGCAATCCCTTTCCCCTTCCTAGTTAATCCTGGGCAAGGAGGGTTCAGAAGACCCATTGGGGCGGGGGCATGGGTCCCTCTTGGCACGGATAAGGAGCGCTGCTGTGCTCCCATCAGCAAGCCTTGCGGGTCTGAAATGAGATTGTTTTCATCTTCCCCTTCTCTGCCACTTACTGCATATACTCGAATATAAGCCTAGTTTTTCAGCCCTAATTTTGGGCTGAAAAGGGGGGCCCTCGACTTATATTCGGGTCAATACTTTTAGCCACTGAGGCAAGTGCTTGGGTTGGTGGCTAAAAGTCATTTTAAACATTGCATGCCGCTTCTCATGACCCCCCTCTGCATCACAGGGGAGTGGCGTGCAATATTTAAAATGACTTTTAGCCACTTGCATCAGTGGCTAAAAGTCATTTTAAACATCACACACCACTCCCCCAGCTCACAAAAGGAGGAGCTGCCAGGCCCTGCTGCATTTCCCACCCTAGGCTTATACTCGGGTCCCCAGTTTTGGGGGGCTAAATTAGGGGCCTCAACTTATACTCGGGTCGACTTATACTCGAGTATATGGTACATGCAGCATCTTCCTCCCCAAACACCACAGCAAAGGGAAAGGAACCTTAAACCTTTTCTTCTACGCAGAAGAAGAAGAAAAGCAGTCATGTTTTCATTTGCTCCTTTCTTTCTTTGGAAGCACCAGGAAGGTGGAGGTAGCACTTTCTCCAAAATAGCTCAACGCTCCAGAGAAAAATGCCTCTCCTTTTTCTTCTGAGACGAGAAAAGACTTGAGTTAGGGAAGCAAGGCTCCAGAAGAAAAAGACCAGCCATGCTTCACAGATCTTACTTAGGTGGGGAAAGAAAAGAGGAAGGCAGAAAAACAGAGGACCGGTTTCCCTTTGTTTTTTCCTCCTTAAATCCAGTAGGCGTGAGACCTGGCTGGTGCTCTCTCCAGAAACCCCGCTTCCTCGACAGCTTTGTAGGGGAAAGGACATACAATTGTGCGCTCGTATGTTACATTTTGTGGAAAACGCCAGCCACCTCCACTGATGTCCTTTGCGTCAGCCCTTTAAAAAGGGGGGAGGGAAAGAAAGGCAAACTCTTCCCTTTCGTCCCTTTTTGTCAGGTTTGAAAAAGCAAGAATGGAAAGCCTTGACTGGTGCTTCCTTCAAAATCCTTGGTTGTGGGAGGAAAAAGTGCATGTCATCCAGAGATGCTACTACAGTAGGACCCTGGTATCCACTAGCGATTGGTTCCAGGCCTTCCCATGGATAATGTAAACCGTGGATAAGAGAGAATGCCTGCCTACCCACCCACAAACTGCTGTTTCCTGACAGTAGCTTGCTTTATGACTGCTGTTTTAAGGCAGTTGCTTGCTTTATGGCCACTGTCTGTGACAGTAGCTTGCTTTACAGATGCTATTTGTGACAATAGCTTGCTTTACAGCTGCTGTTTGTGACAACAGCTTGCTTTACAGCTTGCTTTGTGGCTGCTGAATTATTTAATTTTTTCCTCTGCCAACCGTGGATAACTGAATCAGTGGATAATAATTCAGTGGATACGGGGCTCCTACTGTACATCCTCCTAGTTGGGGCTTGGCAATGTCCCACTGCAGCTGCATTCAAAATCCCAAGAGAAAGGAAAAGAAGCCATTCTCTTCCCCTCTGGAAAGCTTGTAGAAAGAGAGGTGGCACTGATTTCCCTTCCTGTGGGCTTTTGTCGATATCCAGATCCATCCTCTCTCATTTTAACAATTGAGTGGGTGCCGTAGGCGCCTGAAGTAGGACCTGGCAAACCACTCCTGTATTCCTGCCAAGAAAACTCCATGGACATGGGGTCACAAACAGTCGGTCACAACTGTAACAACACAACACGTGCTGTCTAGTGATGTTACTATAAGCTGTGTGTAGCATTTGTTTACACTGCCCTGTTAATTTTGTGTTAAAGTTTTGTTGGATGTTTTAAAAAATTACATTTTCTCTTAGGCTTTTTCTACAGTTATAGTAGCAGCTGAAAATTCAGACGTGACAGACCCAAAACAGGACCAGATAGATGATATTACTCAGTATCCTTCCCCTTTAATTTTCTAATCTTTACTAATTGTTTTTAAACATTCATTTTACTTGCTAAATATAACTTGAAGCTACAGAAGATCAAAAAGGGACCAGCAAAACATTTCAGAACATTTTGCAACTCTGTAAGACTACACTTGTTTTATTCAAGAAAAGCCCAAGCTTATACAGTAAATGGTCAGAAAGACCCATGTATGCCTGGGGCTGGGGGCTAGCAATAGAGATATCATGTCTCCCACTGGCAACCAGGAAAGGAGAACCCTGTTGTTTTGCAAAACTTGTCAAGGATAATGAAAATTCCTTTTCCTGTTTTCAGTGGCCATGAGGGGTGTCTTTCAGAATGGCCACACCCCTGTTCTGTTTAGTTCTCAAGAATTAAAGTTTTTATCAGCTACTGGAGCAACTCGACACACGAGGTTAAATTCTATCACCGCTTTTATTCAAGAGAGTCTGAGGCGGGTTTACAATGAGGAGGAAGTCCCCTGGAAACTCCATTGGTTTTTGAGTAGAAAGGTCGAGGACTGTAGTGTAACACTACAATTGTCTAAACATTTCCCTTAGACCAGGTCTTATTGAGTACACACAGTTCTAGATAAAAGCACTCTTTAGGGGCAGTCTCAGAGGCCGTGACCCCAGCAACCTTCTAGGGAGAGTGTCTGAACCTTTCTCGAAGGGCTGCTCTCGAAAGGATGGGGCACTCCATAAAGGTACGAGAGACAGGAACTGCAAAAGCTACCCATTCACCTTCGCTGCTAGGCGCCTTCTGAATAGAATTGTTGAAGAGGCAAATATTGCATCCAGATCTTGAATGGGAGTGAGCAGCTTTCTGGGATTTGAAGGTCTTTTACGTCCCTTAACTATATTGGGGCCTGCATTTTCCTGCCAAAAAAAAATTTTTTTCCCCCATATTTTTTTTACTCTGGACATTCATGAGGAATGAAATTTTTGCAGGGAAATATGGCATGTCTTTCCTGTGTGCTATTGTTTCCCAGTAGCATCACTGAAATCCTTGTGGTGGGCCAAATTTATTATCAGTGTGTGGAGGTGTGTGCTGCAATGACTGGTCCAGAATCCATTCCCTGTTTGGATTTTGAAAATTGTTAGGTCAGTTTGCATATATTCCCCTGAAAGATGGAAGCAGTTTTCCTTGACGGGCCATCCCCAAGTGCTCGATTCATTAGAGCAGTCTCCGAGTTGGAACTCTTGGGATTCATAAAACCTACCAAACAAAAAACAGATCACGTGGCACGACTGACCTGGGGTAGCTGCTAATATGCATTCCACTGAGAAGAGAAAGAAGGTAAGTAGTGTTTGAGACCTCATGGGAAATCAGGCGGTCTAGAAATGCAAAAATAAATGTTTGTGGCTCAAGCTACTGAATTGTATTGCTTTGTACTTTGAAAAAAGCCGCAGTTCTTATGCAGTAGATCCTCCTCTTCTGTGGAACAGGCCTGCTGATCTCTGTCCTGCTGCTAAGACTAAGGCCAGTGTTTCCCAGAGGGTGCGGGAGTTCAGTTCCTCACTGTGCCTCCTTGACCGGCTGAACTCGATCTATCCAGTCCCTTCCAGCTCTGCAGTTCAGACTGTCACGAAGACTGTATTGCCATGAAGATGAAAAGATTTACTGATGAGGAGGATTTATGTTCCTATTGATACAGTTAACTGTTGAAATACAGACTCTTCTACTCAAGTGAAATTTGACAAGAAGAGTTATGATTGTATTTTAATGCCGCTGTAACCCTGAATCACGATAAAGCGCTCTAAAGGTGTATCTGAAATATATTCATGTCTAGTCATGGTTGATTTTTTACACAAGTAAATTTGCCTTCACCTCCTATCCCTTTCCATCAAATGGCAGCAGATCAATAAAACACTATTCCGGCCTGCCTGCAGGATCCCAGGGAGATCTTAAAGATTTTAGTTTGTATTTTATCTTTGACATATTCTTCAATTATTTCATTTTGGCAACTGTATTTATGTCTGCTACTCTTCAGCTAGTCTTTGTATATTGTTCTAATTCTCACCTTTCGTTTTGCAGGGCACAGTCAAGTGGCTGGGGGTTTTTGTACCAGAAGATTAAATAAAACTAAGTATGGAATAAAATTTCTAGAATGGAATAAATTAGCCTTGTATGCTTTTGTAATCAAGTCATTGTTTAAAAGAGAAGGTTGTGCAGCATACATATAAAGACCTAGTCAGTAAGTATACATTATATAGGCCAGGACTGTCCAACTTTGAACAGGCTGAGGTCTACGTTTCAGGCCCAAAGTGCCTGAAGGCTACCTACTTATGAATTGTATCCGTTCCGAGCACATTCTCATAAGTAAAAAAATTCGTAAGTATAGCAGCGGTTTCCCATAGGAATGCATTGAAAATCAATTAATCCATTCTGGAGGGAACAGATTTCAGTGCATTCCTATGGAAAGGCTGACCATGCACACGCTTCCCTTGCACCCGCTCGAGCCGGTGTGAGCAGGTGTAAGGGAGGTGCGTGCATGCTTGCGCAGATCGCCCCTTCCAAGGGGCAACCCATACAACCATCCACATGTCTCCTTTGCACCCAGCTCAAGCGCACTGATCATCTGGCCGGCAGGGGGAGTAGGGGACTGCATCATGGCCCTTGAACTGCCCCGCTTGGTTGAGACAGTGGGCTGGCAGACCCAGAACTTTGCTGGGGCAGTGGTCGTCCTTTGGATGGGGAAGGGAGAGGTGGGTCCCTCACTTTTTTTATTGATGGCCAGTGGGCTACTTATAAACCCTTTGCAGGCTACTGGTAGCGCACGGCCTTCCTGTTGGGCAGGCCTGGTATAGGCCCTTCTGTCTTAATATTGAGCTGCCTAGATGCCCTAAGCACATCCGATCTCGCCTGATTTCAGAAGCTAAGCAGGGTCGGCCCTGGTTAGTACTTGGATGGGAGACCACCAGGGAATACCAGGTGCTGTAGGTGCCTGGCGTAGGAACTGGCAAGCCACTCCAGTATTCCTGCCAAGAAAACTCCATGGCCATGGACTCACGAAGAGTCGGTCACGACTGTAATGACACAACACACACACATCTTAATATTAGTCTCATTCTGTTATTTGAATTCAAAACTACTTTTTCAGTTACCATAAATAAGGGGTGTACAGTGGTACCTTGAGTGCCCCCAATTGCAAAAAATTCATAATATGAAGGGAAATTTGTCCGGGGCACAATGCACCCTGGGAATTAAAGTATTCTGCGCAAACCTTGAGATACCAAAAAAAAAAAAAAAAAATATCCTGTAGGATGCTTCGAGATACTTCCATTCCCAGGATGCATTGCACCCCATTTGATTTCGAATTATGAAAATTTCTAGATACAAAGTGTTGCGAGGAATGGATTAACTTCATAATCCAAGGTACCCCTGTATTTTAATTAGGAGTTTCGTGGTGTAGTGGTTGAACTGCAACATTGAAGCAAAGCCTCTGTTCAGGGCTGATCCCAACAGATTCAGGTAGCTAGCTCCAGGTTGACTTTGGATCCCATCCTTGCAAGATTGGTAAGGTATCTGGCTCGGGGGGGGGGGGGGGAATTGTATAGCCTGCATAATTATGTTGTAAACTGTTCAGCAAGTGGTTCAAGTGCTATGGGGTATATAAGCAACCCACTTCGCCTTATTAGTTAAGTTCTTTTTATTAATTTACAAAGTAGGATATAAAGATTTCAGTTAAGATGAAGAAAGACTGCATTTTTAGGACTACTGTATTGGTCTTTGAGACCCCAGGCCTTGAGTTTGTTTCACCTATGAGCCATATAAAACATGACACATTCCTGGAATGATCCTGTCACCCACACCTGCATTTTCTAGTTGGGAAAAGAAAAATATACATCCTAGCAGGTGTTTTTCAATGCGTTTTTCTCTATACCTTTTAAAGCCCTGATATTGCAGCTATCTCCGAGGATTTTGCTTCTGACCAGTAACAATTGTCCAAGTACACAAAAAGCTTCCTTTACACTAGATCTGAATGGAGGCATTATGCAACTTCCATTCATTCAACAGCCGTTTCCCACCCACTATGCCACTGCCTCAATCTGCTCATGGGTCATCCAGCCCTCTGAAGCTGATGCTGGTGAAAGATAAAATGAGATGTTCCAGCTGTCCCCATTACCAATTTGTATAACCCTGTTTGTCCATCTAGTCAATACCATCCACACATGACTGCAGCTTTTAAGGTGGGATTTTATCACCACCAGTTCCTTCCTCAAGTAATGACATCTGTTACTTGTTATCTTCATTCAAGGTATATTAAATAAAAGTGGAATTGTGGTTATTTATAAAATGTACAGTGAATGAAACTTGTGAATTTACAACATCAAACAACAGACATCTATTACTGTAAGCAAAAGGTTCAATAGGTTATCAGTTGAATTTTGGGCAGAATAATACACAACTATGGTTAACCAGAATAGCAGACCCTGCCACCAAGGGAAACAGATACTAAAAGACAACAACTAAAGCCATTTGGAGTGCTGGATTAAGTATCTCCTTACATTTTTGCAAGATTTGAGATTAAAAGTCTTTTTACCACTAAAAGCAATGCATAAGCATTGCTTTATTAACTCAATTTAATATTTCAGGGCTGGAGACGCAATGGTATAAAACACCACCTTTACTGGATCCTAGCCAAGAAATAATGGCCTATGCAGTTATCACTTTCTCATTACTCGTGTTCATCAAGAAATACACATAGGACCTCATGCTAACATTAGAGACCAATTTTGTGGAAGTTCAAGTGTATTAGGCAACTGATACTTCAAAATGATTCTTTAATTCTCAGTTGTGCAAGTAATTGTAAGCAACATGCTTGTTTCATTAAACACTTAAATTAAGAATTTGCTCTAATGGAGTTAAGTGCCATTTTCAATGCAAGGAACATAAACTAATATCTGCAGGAAAGATGACAAGGAAACAAGAAATATAAGTATTGAATTATTAGGAATTTTACTGCCCTCGAGTGACAGGACTCCCACTGATTCAACTACCATTGTAGCTTCTATCTGTACAGACTGCAAGCGGAAAACATGCCATAGCACCTCAGTATGTCAGCATGTTGTAACAGGCAATTGCTGCATTAGTTCATCTAAAAACAACCTTGAATCACCAATATTAGGTACATTTATACTTGTACCTCGCTCTTTGAAGAGCTCAGAACAGTTTACCTGTGCTTCACTGACAACTTATTAATCCAGGCCCATTGACATAAGACAACTAACTACACAGTGCTCCATATTTATACATGCAAAAACTCTTTAGAATGTGCAACAGAAAATAAGTAAAATCCTCTATCAGGCTGAAGCCAGTAAAACGAGTACAAGTGCAAGCTGCTTAATGGGAGGTTTGTAGAATTCGGAAAATCAGAAGGCTTTAATGATACAATAAAATTTAACATTTCCAGTAGTGTTAACCATGCTGTTAGTGAATTCAACAGACCCTCAAGTGTTGTCAAAAGTTCACATTAAAATATACCAGTAAGTTTTTAAGAGGCCACAATGTTTTCGTCTAGTAGTTACATAATTTTTTTTAGTTTTGCTTCTTTTTTTCCCCTTGCCTGATATTTTGGTTAGTATGTTACTGGTTACCTGTTGTGCAGATCCCTTGTCTCCCCTTTGTATAAGAGGAATTCATTAACCCCTTGCGCAGCCAAGCCCCACTGTGGAATCAGATGTATGCAACTGTAGGCTAGACTGAGTGCAGTTTACACTGTGCTTTTAGTGATACAGCAGTACCTTAGTTTACGAGCATAATTTGCTCTGGAAACATGCTTGTAAAACCAAAGCACTCTTATACCAAAGCAAATTTTCCCATAAGAAATAATGGAAACTCTGATTCATTCTGGGCCACCATAGACCACATACTGTACACACAAAATGCCAAAACTCTCAAAAGAAGTGGGCTAGAAGTCCACGTCCACACCATGGCATACGTTCCTGGCTGTGCAATCGTCTCTGCTTGGGACTAACAACTGGATTTAACTCTGTGTTTTTAATGAGACAATGATGAAGTGCAAGCCCTATATGCACTTGACTAGCTGCCCCATGACTGGGAATGGTTTGAAAAAATAAGAATGTTGAAAGCAACCTGCACCACCTTTGAAAATGTCCCTGGCTGGTACAAGGGAGACCTCTGTTCCTCTCTCCTCCTCCTGTGTTGGAGGCTGCCTTAGATGAAATGTTCTAATCACCCATAATCCAGCAGGGAGAGAAAGCCACCACTGGGTTGCATGTGGACATGTTACCTGCTCCAGTGCTTGTATATTAAGACATTGCTTGTTGATCAAGGCAAAATTTAGAAATGTTTTCTTATCTGTATTTTTATTTTTAGACACAAAATCTGAGTATTGCACCATCTGGAACTTTTGTAGTCCCAAATCACAATGTTCATTCACCCAGAAAAGAAAAAAGGCAGCTAGATGTCATCCAATTAAAGAGAAACCTAAGATTGCTCCATGGATATTAATTTCTTACAAGGAATTAGATCATACAAAATAAGTGTCGAAATGTGCTTTTTAACTGACTAAAATTGTGTTTTTAGATGTTCATAGTATTGATGCAAAAAACCAACTGTGGACCATATAGAATGTATCATCTATTTTTCCTGGGATTGCTTTCTGTACAGTGATACTGCAGATGAAGATTCTTGCCTTGGATTTTGATGGAGAATGAAGGCAGGTTTTCCTTGAGTAACTACAGTTTTGGTTTGTACAATAAACAGTTGTCGAGAATCAGGGACTCATCTTGGTCCTCATCCCCAATCTTGACTAGATCACAGTTAATTTCTGGAATCTACTGTAACATGTTTTCTAGCCTTGTAAGACAGTAAGTTAAACCAGAATTTCCACGTCTCAGGTAGACTACCAATACTTTTGCAAAGTTGGGCTGAAGTTTTAAGGTGGTTGCAGCAAAAGTGAAAAACAAGCACAGGAGAAATGAGGGCAGCTCATAGGCCTCATGTCACCTAGATATAGATGAAATGAAATGACGATCTCATTTAATGAGTCACCTTCAACAGTCATCAATTATTGCCAAGTGCATCAAAAATGTCTCTCTACAAGCATTAGCAAGTGTGTTAATTGATAAAGTAGAAACCCTCTAAACATTTTTTGTTTTTAATTTGAAGAAATGGCCATTCACAAAGGGTTGATAATGGCCATACCTGTTGGCAACACAGCAGTGGAATTACATGATCTGAAATTCAACTGGTAAGCTGCCTTGTTCTGTTTTCTTTCCTTAGCATTCCTGCCCCTGAACAAAAATCTCCACTTTGTCTTAAATCTCACTTGTCTACTTTATCCTGATAAATTTCTTTCCTTTCTTCAATGATTTTGTTCTTTGCACAGATGGGCTTTATTTGCCTTTAAGTATGAAGCTAAGCTGCCTGAAGTGCTTTTAAGAAGAAAGACAGGACCGAGATGTAGCAGTGCTTCCAATATCAGCTTTTTGGATCCGGTAGGAACTAGCATCTGAAGAATCCTAGCACTGACTGGCATCAAATAGCCCTCTTAGGCCAAGAGTAGCTGTGTTTCTAGATCCACACTGGCTTCACGTTCCATGGCTCATACTTGACAAAAATTGCAATGTAAATCTACATTTAGAATCCCATCCTAGCCTTTTGGAAATCATTTATTTACAGAATCTTATATACCTTAACAGTCTCTATTGATACAGAAAGTAAGAGGGAGAAGCAACAAAAACAGATGACTTATGTTTATTCTTCCAGACAGTAAAAGAATCTATTAAAGTAAGGCTGATTCTGGACTGCACAGAGGAATTCATTGCCACTTTAGGAACTGATGCATTTTCTAAGATATCTGCACATTTCCACACACCCTAATCCAATGGTTCTTAATTGTTCACTATTTTCTGTTTCTTCACTTAGCTTGGTCATGGAAAGGCATTAGAAAGAAGAGGAAGAGTTCCAGAAAACCTTTAACTTCCTGATACACTCTGCCTCCCTTTCAGAGGTGATGGGTCTTTCTGAAGTCTCTCTCTGCAACTTCCTTGAACCGATCTTCGTACTGCTTAACTAATACTCTATTCTACACCTATATTTCCTGAGTCTTATTAACTACATATTTCACTAGGTGCTTTTTAAAATGGCGGCAAAACCACCACATATTAGACACTCAAATTAGAAGTAAATGTTTTATTCGTTCAACTAAATTCCAGTACTACAAGGGCAGTAAAACAATGATACACTGAAAAATTGCAGCAATAAACAGTTGTTAAAGACTGATAGAATAAATAAAACCTACAAAAATGAGAAATTATATAAACCCATTCTTAAACATCCCCCCAAAAAGTCATGGAATACAGAAATGCCCTCCTTCACTATTTCACAGGCAGTACTGTGGGCTATTTGCGTAAAGTTGTCCAGGAGTTACATTCTAATTTAACTGTGAATACAGCTTTGCAGTGCACAGTTATGAAAACCACACTAACTTCCATCAGAAGTGTCATTCTACACTTTTATTTACATGACCATTGAAGGGCAGAGTTCTAGTACACCAGCTTTAATCCTTTTACTTTTCAAACTTATTAACATAAGCCAAATTGTAATGATACAGCAAATGAGACCACTGGTATTGACAGGTAGCAAAGGTCCACATCCAGGTGGTACTGACATCAGGGAACACTCCAAAACCAGTTGCTGCATAAGAGTGGTTGCCACTGACAAAAGCTTGAAATAACCAGTGTATACAGAGGAGGGAGGGGAAAATATGGCATTGCTGCAAGTCTTTAAAGGACAGCTTGCAACAATAAAACTGGGTTTCAGGGCTGCCCACATATGCAGAAATCATGATTCATGAAACATCTGAAAAGAGAAAAAGGGAAATGAAGTCAGAGACAACAGCTGATAAAATAACTGTTAGGATACAACTAGATGTTCTAGTGATTGCAACTCCACTCACAGGATGCTCCTTCCAGCAAAAAGAGGCAATTTTCACCCATCACCAATGCCCCTATACCTCCCACCAATACGCTGCACATTGGTACTATGCAGAAAAGTACTTACAACTTGCAGGCTGTTCTCCATATCGTCGCATGATCTGGTCATGCGTGAACTTCACAAAGGCGTCATACTGTTCTGTGGTAGGGGGAATACACAAAGTGAGGAACTATTCAGAGCAATCACATCAACAGCCTAAGAGTAAATTCCACTTACATTTTTCTGCTGGAGGAACTTCTCTCTACAACTAAGGTGGCAGTCTTCATCCCCTCCCACATACACACATATTCATCCCCTTACACCCACAAGATCTGCCTGCACAGAATAATCATCTGGTTTTTAAAATTGAAGCTTTAAAGTCTACAAAGGGAGAAAATAGGGACAAAGTCCCATTGTACAATCAGGTTTTCAGTGACATAACGTTGGATCACCTCTTAAATTTCTAATCTTTTAATCATAGCCATCCTTTTTCCTATGCTATCTGCATGCACAAATTCAGAATGTTAATCCTATACTGTATTTATGTGCCATCAAGCCAATTCTGACTTACAGTAACCTTTTTCACGACTTTTCTAGCTACAAAGGATTCAGAAATGGTTTACCATTCCCTTCCCACTCTGGACACATCCTGGGACTGTGCAGCTTCCCCAAGGCCATACACGCTGGCTCTTCCGGGATGTAAACTGGGGGAACTGAACTATCAACTTCTGGCTCCACATCCAAATGCCTCACTCAGATCTCACGCCAGTAAATCTCTTACTTAGTGGTGATTTACATGAATAACGTACTCCTTAAATGTTTTGTAAATTTACAGCTCTCAACCGCTCAGTACAATCTGTGCTTCTCTTATAACACCATCTTTGGCATCTTCCCCCAATGAACATGATAAATGAATATTAAATCATTAGTTACTGGTGATAGTTATTTTAAAAGGTTGCCCACAGCCATTCTCATTATGCCTGATGACTGAATGGCTGTTGGGTTTGGCATGTGGTGCCACTGGTCCTTCCTCTAGCAACGAACTTGAGCTGTTCATTGTGTCGAATGCTGCTTACAGTATTACTGCTTTGTATTCTCGTATTCAACCTGCCTTTGCAAATGAAGGTAACCAGGCTGAACAGCAACAATTGTGAAAAGAAGGTAGATAGACATGAGCTCCCAAAAGGCAGTCCTCCGATGCAAAGCAGTCCATTTAAATGCAGCCCTGTACAAAGTGGCAAGAACTTGTGCATCTGTGCCAAGCTATCCCTTGTATGAGGGTGGAGGAATGTTGGCTCATTATCATTCTGGGACTGCTGGAGCACAGCAAAGTAAAACGGGGCAAGTATTTGCCTTTCTTCCTTTAGAAGAAACCTATATGTGGGAACTCAAAAACCAGTAATCAGTACTAAGAAAAGACCAAATGTCATTCACAAGAGTGTACTATCACTGAAAAGTATCATTAGTGCAAGTTCATAATTTGTATTTTTCATACCTGCAAGTTTTGTGGTCAAGATTTCTTCATACTCTTCACGGATTTTCTCTTCACGTTCCTTGAGTAAGCGTTCACAGATCATTCCAACTTGTCTGAGAGTGAAGAGAGGTTGTTCTTTTTTCAGTGGCGGTGATGCTGCAGATGAAGTACCTTTGAACAAAGATTTCCATGGTTAACTCAGATGTATTTTAGACATTTTTCTCTCAGTTCCTTCCAATAAGTCAGAGCCAGGCAAAATAATCTTTTTGTTAAAAGAAAGACAGAAGAGATTGCCCAACTGCAACAGTATACCTACAAGTCAACAGTATCAACACATGCATAAAACACAGAGCGCCTGAGAATTCTGCTCACTGGACACTCATTTCCATTGATATTAACCCCCCCAAAAAACCCACAGCAGAATCTTCCATGTTGTTCCTCAACCCTTTAAAGTTTCTCACAGGGACAAAAGGGGAATAAACCTTTTCCCCTCCTCGTGTCTCCACTGTATCACTGTTTGCAGCACAAACCAAAGGAATTCCTTTGTTTGCTGAAGGGCAGGTCTTGAACCAGATTTATTTATTTATTTAGCAAGCTTGTAAAATATACCTAACTACATTTTTTTTTTGCCTGTAGGTTCTTTTGTCATGCATAATCAAACTGCTGGTGGATGGAGTTATATTGGCTGCAACATAAAGGGTGCCTCCAATCAGCAGCCTGTCAGCCTGTGCTCCAACTATGACCATCAGCACAGCAAGGGTCTCCCTCCCAATGAGAGGCACGTTTTATCAAAATGTATGGCTTGGACAATTAAAAATGGACTACTGGTGTTACAATGGGCAAGAGTTTCACACAATCTCAGAAAGAAGGCCCAACAGGCCTGGCTATAGCTCAGCTGGATCCCCAACTGCAGTCTCCATCCCACCTGCCTTTATCCAGCCCCTTCTCTTCCGATATGCAGGGCAACAGCAAATGTTACACAACCAAATGAGACCTTCTCCTCTTCTAGCTGCAATGTGTGCCTCCCAACTTTGCTCGGGTGCAAAGAAACTGCAGGGAAATCTATTCCACCACCTAGGCTCAAACCATTGGTGGATGGACACTGCTAGATTTCATCTACGGTCTGCTGATTCTGTCAGAAGTAAAACGCCAGTTCACACCCCTACTTTGTGAAGAGACAATTTCTTCATAAAACCCTTTAATGATACAAACCACTGACCTAAAGTTAACCCCACTCATCTGCAACTCAAATGTACTTAAACACTATGCAGATTTGTTCTTTTTTAAAAAACCTTCACCTGGCAAAGCTGGTCCAGAAAGGAGAAATGCTTGTGACTGTGCATCAGTAGAACAACAGGGATCTGTTTGCTGAAAGTTTTCTAAGTGTCTCCTCTTCTGCATGCGTTTGTACTCCTGTTTTATATTATACAGAATTTGCTCTAGAAAAAAGAGAAAACATATTAGTTATGTTTCTGCACAATAGCGTGACAAACATTTCATAACCCAAACACTAACCAGGCATAAAATATCTCTACAACTGATTTTCAAGAAATTATAAGCACAGAGAAAATGCACTTTGATGAATTATAATAAAACAGACATTAGAGCTAAGGAGTTATGAGTATGATCAATTTCTCTCCTTTAAAAAATGATTTTTGTCAGATTTCCAAGTACAGTACCCCATCCCAATGTAATCTTGCCTAAGACGTGACATTATCAAGAAATCATTTGTGCTCCACTCGTTTCTTACATTCTCCTAGAAACAACATGGGAAGCATTAATCATAGATTAGAATCATAGAGTAGGAAGAGACATCAAGGGCCATCCAGTCCAACCCCCTGCCATGCAGCCATGCAGGAACCCTCATCAAAGTACATTGTGTTATAGTTCCCCAACTCAATAACAGCAATGTTAAAGGCAGTGATCAAGCATGAACTTCAGGGATATGTAAAATCCTCCTTTATTACTGCAGGTATTTCCTCTACCACCCCATATAATGTCAATGGGTACAATCCTGTTGTGTAACCTATGTTTGCAGGAGAGTAATAGTGTTACCAACAATGGATGACTTTTTGTAATTAATGCATTTTTACTGCTGTTATATGGCTTTTCTGACTCCCATGTTAAGTGTGATCCCTTTCATTATGTAGAGCCCTGGGAGCTATGGGACAGGAGGGAGTCTTTAATAAACAAAAAACTTCTGCTGATAGTAATATCATCACAATTCAAAGGTGTAATTTAAATGTCCAGATTTGAACTAATGAATCATACACACAAAGCATCTGTTACTTTGATAATGGCTATCTAAATAATTACTGGGCACTGAGGGTGTGTTCACATCTACAATAAACAGAAAATGATCCACAGTAACACTCAAACACTGTATGGAATATAATTGAGGTCTAAAGTTGGTGCATGTACCACAGTGCCTTAACTAGCTAAAATCAATTAACAGGCCACTTGTTTCTCCACAGATGTTCTTTTTTAGGAGCTAAGAATCTAAAGGACTTCAGAATACCAGGCACCTAGTAGCAATATGTTGACCTTAAGAGTCGTCTGTACTTTTCTTTTTAGATCTCCCATGTTACATTGTTCTATTTCTTCAAAATATTCCATCTATACCCAATTTCACACGTAACTTTCACATGCTTAGCTATGAACAACTACCATTTCATTACTCACTACACATCTGATATGTTAATAAGCCACACATGCTTCTAACAAATTGCACAAATGGCAAACATATCAGCCTCTAGAGGAAATAACCCCACTGTAACCCCACTGTGCACCTTGACTGTTTTGATAGAACAAGAGGCTATCTCAGTCAAACTCAATAGCCAAAAAGGACAAAAGAAAATATGCCATTTAATCAAAATTAGTTATGAACAATATGCAGCAGCTTTGATCCAGCTATTCCACACAATTAATGGTCTATATTAGTGATGGCGAACCTTTTAGAGACTGAGTATCAAAGTGTGAACCCACTAATTTTTCACCAAGTGACAATACAGCAATTTAACCTGAACACAGGTGGATGTGAAGGGGCTATGTTTGGTGGCCAGAGAAAGGGCTCTGAGTGCCACCTTTGGCACCCGGGCCATAGGTTAATCAACAGTGGTCTATATGTAAGCCCTCAAAATACTTTTAATACCTAAAAGAAGGAAACTGCCATGTATTTGCAGCAGTCCTGTTTCTAATGAAGTGGATTTCAACCCACGAAAACTCCACAGTGTGAGTGGCAGCTACTTTTTAAAGCCTCACGCAAGACTTTTATCAACAGCCAAATACCTATTGGTAGCCCCAACTAGAGAAGACTTCTTGAATTAGTGTGATGTACATAACAATTGATTTACTTACTATTCAACAACTAAATTCAAAGGATCTAGTCTAGCTGGGATTACAAAAAGGGTTCTGGCTGATCACCATTTGTCATGCTACAAAGATTTGGACTGTTTACTTTGTTGGATATATTCTACCAAACACTTTATTTCAGTCCAATGTCAAGATTTAGAGGAGGCAAAAAAAAAACCCTAGGTGTTTTGATAATTTCTACAATACATTTTAATGCAGCCAAAAGCTGCACAGGCAGAGGCTAAGTATTCTCCATTAGGCTTCTTTCTTTCGCTTTTCCCACTACATAGATTGCCCTCTAAACCCTGCTGGAGGACTTTTCAGGGACATATTTGCCTATACAAGCAGTAGAGGGAATGAGCAATGGCTTTCACTTGGGCAACCTCTGACTCAAGCAACAGATTTAAGCCTGCATTTCAAATTTCTCTGCTACTACGAACATTTAACTGGATCAGTAAGACCTCCCAAGGGATTAGTCATTGTCATGGGAAGACACACCAAAGTTAGTAGCATGTGAGATGCAATATGATTAGCTAATCATGAATGATTACATACTGCTGAAGTACTCCTCATCTTCAGTATTACTTAAGGGACATAAACTCTCTTGCCATCTTAATTGCTCTGTAGTTGCAACTGGCAATTCATAGCAGAAAATGAGTCAACCCGCAATGATATGAGCTAGGCTACATATCAGTATGTTCCTGATTCAAATTTCACCTCTGCCGCAAACTGACTAGCAACCTTACAAGCCACAGTCTTTCAACCTCATTCTATGTGGAGGGCAAGGCTGACATTCTTTAGAGGATTTTCAAAACCAGTTTATTGCTTACTAACAGTCATATACCACTTTAAAGGTTCACTACAGCATTGTCCGTTTATCATGCCACATACCACTTTGACAGGCATTATGTCCAAGCAAGGTATACAGAGCAGAGTTTCAGTGGAAGTGCTTTATGGATAGATAGGACACCACATTGGCACTATGCCAAGTTATGTCTGAGCAACTATTTCACAGGATTTCTGCCAGTCAATACTAAAAAGCAAATATATATAAAGGAAGTATCAATCTCATAGGTATACAGTGTATAGAAAGAAAAATGTCAGATAGTTGTGAGCAATAAAATAAAACTTAATTTTTGTTTTTTTAAAAAAAAAACACAAGAGGAACATCTTAAACGTCTGCTTAAAAAGGTATTGCTAGAAAAAACTCAGTTCCAGAGTTAATGGTTTCCAAAAGACAGAGCAACTATATTTTAAATGCCCTTTTTTGACTGGCCAATAGACCGGACATAGTGTGCCACCAAATGGATAAAGAGACGGGACATGCCCATAAACCATGAAGCAGTTCCAATAGTCAGTTAGAAATAGGGTGGATTTGATTAAAATCAATTTGTTTAAAATCACAGCTTAAATTTTAATACAGTATGACCACCATATCCTCAGGGATCAGTTTCAGGATCCCCCGTGGATCCTGAAATTTGCGGGTAAGAGCAACACTCTTATCCGAACATAATGGTGGCAGAAGTGGTGGTAGCAAGGATAAAAAGAAAGAAAAAACTTTATTCCCTCCTTGCCGCTGCCATCGCGGCAAGCAGGGGAAAAAATTAAAAATAAAACTTACCTCCCCAATGCCTGCCGCCACGAGCCAGTCAGGCACTCCCCAGAGGTGTGGAGTGGGGACTCACCCGCCTGCCCAACCAGCCTTTGAACTTTTGGGTCGGGTCCCAGGCAGTGGATTGGAAGTTTTGAATTTCCTGCTCAAACTTCCGATCCACCGCCCAGGACCTGACCGGGAAATTCAAAGTTTCCACCTAACCCCTGGAGAGTGCCTGCCTGGCACAGCGGCGGTGAGAGGGAGGGCAGCAGGCATTGGCAGTGGTTAAGTTTTATTTTTCATTCCCCCCTCTTTGCCCCCCACTGATTACCAACAATAACTGAATCCGCGGATAAGGGGGTTGCACTGTAATCAGATTTTTCTTGCAATTTAGCTAAAAAGATTTTATTGAAATTGTGATTTAAATAAATTCATTTTTTTTAAAAAAAGGATTGAAACATTTGGATAGCTCACAGAGTAATGATTTCAGGAGCAAAAAATGCATGCAAAGTTCTGTCTATATTCAGAGCTCGAGAATATGTGGGTGTCCAGCTGTTGTGACACTTTTAATTCCCTCCATCTTCTAGCAGGCTTACCAGTACAACAGGCACTCATAAGCGTCAGGAAGCCCTCAGGTTCCTCATTCCTAGTCTCTATTATGCCATTTCCACTGCAGTGACTGACTAAGGGCTTTTCTGTAAACAGAGAAACAGGAAGCAGACAAATAACTAGGGCTGGGAAAAGTCATGTACTGAATTTCTGTGCCAAGGAATGTTAAATTATCTACAGTCAAATCCAGGACACAAGCCTGATTTATCTGCTCATTGAAATCTGACATTCCTGGGTTTCAGAAGAAAATGAAGTATGCATTCACAGCAATAGCCTTGATACAGGGTAACAGCAATAACCCTGGCTGTCACTAAACGAAGTTCAGCACAAGGAAGTGCCTCTGATGAAATAATTCTTAATGCAGAAGGAAAAGATAATCTACCAAATAGCAATAGGCCTCAGTGTCCTTCTGTAGTCAAAAGTTTTGGATGGATGAAAATTTATGTGCAACCCCATACTACTGTATGGAAATGCCTTCTACTGTTCCATTATCACAGAAAAAAATTCGTCAATTTAAATATCTGATATAGGGGCAGGTTACTATAGAAGCAGCAGAAAACTGGTCCTTGAGTGATGGGTTGCATCTGAAGTTGGTCATAATAAAAGGACTATCAGATAAATAAAAACATATGCCAAGACTATTACTGCAAGTTTTGCATGGATTAATAAAAGCCTGAGGGCTTGTTGTCATATATAAAAATGTAAAGTTGCCTGATGTTGAAAACATCTGGACAAAACTGCCACTGCAGACACTTTGTTCTCATCTTTGCATATCCACACTTCCTATAATTAAGAATCATAGAATTGGAAGAGACCTCAAGAGCCATCCAGTCCAACCCCCTGCCATGCAGTAACCCCCAAAAGTATCCCTGATAGATGGCCATCTAGCCTCTGCTTAAAAACCTCCAAAGAAGAAGACTCCACCATTTTCCATGGCAGCCTATTTCAGTGCTGAACAGCTCTAACCCTCAGGATGTTCTTCCTAATGTTCAAATGGACTCTCTTTTCCTGTAATTTTCCAATTGTGGCCTCCTTTTCCAAGGAGAAAGGTAGGGTAAAAATACTCTAAAATAAATAAATAAATAAATAAATAAATCTCAAGATGGCCGAACACCTATGTTCCTGAGGCAACAGCTCTCAATTGCTGTCCAAAGGGGGAATGCCTGCTGTGTGCTTGGCACTCTAGGCCAGCTGACTAGAAACCATTGCTCCAAGTCCTAGTCTCTGAAGCCATGGAAAACAAGCCAGCCCACTCTTCGATATGACATCCTTTCAGATATTTAAACATGGCTATCATATCCCCTCTCAGCCTTCTCTTTTTAAGACTAAACATCCCCAGATCTCTAAGCCGCTCCTCATAAGACATTTCTTCCAGACCTTTAACCATCCTGGATGCCCTCCTCTGGACCCGCTCAAGGTCAACATCCTTTTAAAACTGATGAGTGCAGAGCTGTATGCAGTACTCCAGGTGGGGTCTGACCAGAGCAGAATAGAGTGGAACTATCACCTCCCTTGCTCTAGAAACTATGCTTCTGTTGATGCAGCACGAATTGCATTGGCTTTCTTGGCCACTGCATCACAAGACTCCCAGATCCCTTTCACAGGTACTATTCTCCAGCCAGGTGTTTCCCATCCTATATCTGTGCAATTCGTTTTTCCTGCCTATATGCAGGACCCTACATCTGTTGAAACCCATTCCATTTGCTTTGGCCCAACACTCTAATCTGTCAAGGTCATTTCGGATTTTCATCCCATCCTTTAGGGAATTAGCCACCCCTCCCAATTTGGTATCATCTGCAAATGTAATCAGTCTAGAAAATATGTCATACCAGTAAATCAACTGTACTTCCCCTGCTTCTACTGTCATTATACTGTATTTTAAAGAGCAAAGCTGTTATAAGGTAAACAGGATTAGCGCTGATCATATAATATGAATTCATGCTGCTATATGCCATTAGACAATAAAATACGCTAGAATAGTTGACAGCTTATTAGAGGCATGTTCCAAGATCTTAAGAAGCACATACTTATACAGTACTCAAAAGTCTGTACCACACAACTTATGCTCATTGCTACATGCCAGTCATAGAGAGGTGAACAAGCTACCCTAACTGACTGTAAAATCAATTTTGAAATAACTTTGTTTCAAGCAAAAGAACAGCAACAAAACCTTCAGCCGGCTTTTCATTGAAGAGATAAATCTGCCTCTGGGCTTTAACAACTTTTGACTGCACCCAGGGGTTCACATGATTGACAGGATTTGCCATTCATGATAATTTACCAGAGTATGTTAGATTAATTAATCATGGCAAATCAATTCCAATTTATGGCAGTCCCTTCCCGAGTTTTCTAGACACACATCTCTCCTCTTTTACCTGCAACTTATATTCATATTACATTTAGTGGGACTGACACCTAAGTACGTGTGTACAAGACTGTGTATTGCCTCCAGCAATACACAGCCCAGGCAACTCAGTCTTCAGTCAAAAGAGTCTAACATCAAGGCATTGCAATGACAGGTGATCTCACCTTTTTTTAAAGACAGGCCTACCAACAGAAACAGTACAGTAGGTTATAACAGTGTTAAGCTTGATTTATTAGAAAATCTAGTGGGAAAAATCATTAAAATTTCCCAAATGGAAAAAAACCACTTTCGATTCCATCTGAGTATCATCTAAACACTAGGGCTGAAATTAAATGATTTACAATTAGAAGTACAGTATGTCATTTCCTTCAATAAGAACAGCAGGCAGAAAAACAGCAGCAAGTAGAAAGGAGAAACCTAATTTAAACAAAACTAAAGCAAAACAGCAGCTGTCCAAACAACATTCAAATTACTCAATTTAGGATTTATTCTGAATATTTCCTCTCTTGCTTCACATCTAATAGTGACAATTTATCTGTAGTGAGTTTGTACTCAGCTAAGTTACTACTTCAATGACACAACATCTATTCCGAGCAAGATTCTGGTTCACATCAAGGCAGCTGGCCTCAGTAAAACCAGAAAATTCAACAATTACATCCAGTTTCCTCTCCAATTAAAAATAAAGCTGTTTGAAATCAATTTTATATTATGTTTCACAAAATCCAAAGACATTTGATAGTATTTATTGAATTGTTTCAAATGATTCCTTTGAGCCTGTACTTACTGTCTTCAGTCCTATATTTAAAAGGTAATGCACTGACAACCCTGTTAGGAACAAATGAAAGATCCCAAAATATACAGATGCATTTGCCCCTTGTTAATTCAGAAATCTTCTAAAACTGCATTTTTTCTATTGCTGTTCTTCCATTTTATTAAATGTACTTTTCATGATTAAACATAATCCTCAGCATGAACACAACAGTAATACCTGGCTGGAACTGATACAGCACTAGCACTCTCTAAGGTGAATGTTGTAAATATCTGCTATGTCTTAATCTATTTACCACTATTCCAGCAAAGGGGTGGGGGCAGGGGCTTGAGGAAAGTTTTGAATGTGTCCAAATGTAATACTGGAAGAAAACAGCACAATTCTATGCATTAGATGGGACTCACAAGTAAGTGTACATGCAATTTCACATAAACACCCTTTATTAAATGGTTTTCTTTAAGAAAATACTTAGGTTTGATTCATTCCAACTACTGGAAACACTTCTGAGATATTTACAGATAGCATTCTCTTTGTGGTGTGACTGAAGAAATAAACTGCATTTTCAAAGTTAAAAAAATGCCTTAAGCCAGGCAAGGTAGAAATTTTGTAACAAATAAACTAAACATGCTAAATCAGACCTCAAGGCAAATTTAGGGCAGCAAAACAACAACAAAAAACTTTGCAGAACCCATATCCTAGGCTGCATCCACAGTCTGATATAAGGCAGCAGGCTAAAGGCACCTGTATTGTATGTAGAATACAATAGTCGAACACCCTATACACTACAGATGTCCCCTTGGCAGAATTCTGTGCAAAACAGAAGAACCAGCCTCTCCTCCAAAGTAAGCTCTTAGGGACTGGACAACCCTCCAGAGTTAATCTTTTAAACACAAAGGTCTGAAAGGGAAGGGAAAGAAATTCCACTGAAGCCTTCAGTAGAACACTGGATTTAGCCCTACCATTTTAGCCAAGTGACAAGTATCACCAGGGCTGGCAATTACAAATAGGAAGGACACCAAATTCATTCCAGGTATATCAGAGCCTCTGCATTTTTATATATCTATCTATCGATAGTTTTATTTATTTATTTATTTATTTATTTATTTATTTATTTATTTAGAATATTTTCACCCCACTCGTGGCTTACAATAATGAGAGACATTTTTATTAAGGGTATTAACATGAAATCCCTAAGAACATTTAACCCACCCAAAGAGAGCACTAGAAGCAAACTTTACATTACAACTCTTACTGTCTGTACTCTGTCCACTTAGAAAATTCACTATAACAATGTATTTAAAACTTAGCAATGTACCTCAAAAGCACAAGTACACTGTCTTGTCAAATAATGTATACTGCTAAATCAGATCTAAATGATTGGTCTAGTTTTACAGTTATACTTGAATATATTGCAGGTTTTCTATGCACTAATTAATATTCTATAATGCACTGGTTATAACTAGATTTTAATAGATATTAATAAAAATAGAAGTCTATGCCGTAAATAACTGGAACACTTTCATGTGACATAATCTACAGAACAGGATTAATTCAAATTGTATTAGGATAATCATACAGAAACTCCATATATGGTATTGTTAACAATAAAGGCATTGCTAATACCCCTGGCCAACATATAACTTTGAAACCAAGTGAATTATACATGCAATGAAAGCAGTTTATTTCACATTCTAGAAATATCTCTAATAAATAGTCAAACATTGAAATGTACAGTATTATTTTACTGCATAATAGGGTCTCTGCATTCTGAGACAATAATGATTTGGTTAGACTCTGACAGGTCCACCATTCTATACACTTCAGTACTTTTATACCCTTCACATTGAAGGACAGATAGAGTAACAGCTCATGTCACAAAAGGATATACTGTATATACTCTTAACTACAGTATTAGCATTTGCAAACTGTATGCTTCCTTTAAGTGCTGTTAACTGAAAAATTTTTAACCCAATACTATGCTTAAATATTCACATTGCTAGTTGTACTTCCAGTGGTCACCCATTTTAAAAATTGGCTATTAAATTATACCTTACCCTACAATTCTAACAGCATTCAGCTGCTTTATAATTCACTAGAGATGCAATGCTGAAGATACAAAATATGCTCCAGTAACTCCAAAAGAAATTACTGACAAAAAGGTGCTTAAGGAGGAGTCATTTATTCAGCCACATTTCTATACTCGCATTAAAATCGATGACAATATGCTAAGGTAAATTAGGGCATTGAGTCAATACTCAATCTCATAAATGTATTTTTAAAAATATAGGCTCATCACACAGAAAAATACTGTATCAGGACACAGAGTGATAATTTAGTAACCAAGTGAGTTTTAATTAATTTTCAAAAAATCAAGATATATGTACCAATTTAGTAGATTTGTTCTATGAACTACAACCACCGATACTATGCAGATGCAAAGCATAACTGTCACACATTAGGTTTTTAAAAAAAAACATTGAGAAAGGCAAGGAAATTACTCTGCCTACTCTCTCAGCTGATTTTATCAACTGACCCAAAGGCCAAATTCCTAAAATACATCCAAGGTCAACTGAACATAATGAAACCTACATTACTTAGAAGTGTTGAAAACCCGCAGCAAAAAACAAGAGAAAGTAGATTCTTCTTTCAAACCGAAAAACTACAAATCATCTGCGTTAATACTGTTTCAGATGGTTGAGGGATGCCACACAGTGGGCTAATCTTTAGACACTGGTGGGTAACAATGTATTGATTCTGACATTAATTCTCTAGTTATCTGTTGGGGCAAGAAAAGACCAAGGAGCAGAAATATCCTGCTTTATTTTTGCTGTTTAAATGAAATAAAAAAGGTGTTCTGTAAGGGACAGATGTTGATCTGCAGTCCCCCCCTTTTCAGAAAAGCCTTTATTGGGCTAATCGCTACAAGAATCTCCCAGGCAGCCTTAGAATTACAGTAATACCAGAGGTGTGCGGAAGAAGGGGGAAAAGCGGGGGGGGGGGAGAGAGAATCAATTCTTTTGTCGCGGAATCAGCCTGTGCCAGCGCACAAGCGGCCTAGTGCGGGTGATTGATGACAGACCCCGCACCCACTCCTCTCCCCTCCTCCCTTGGTGTTTGAACTGGAGGAGGAGGAGGGAGGAGGAGGAGGCGGTGCCGCCCTCTAAGGCTCAGGCAACAGCCTCACGCCCAGAGTTAATGGCTGCAACAAATCGATCGCCTGTACCAGCAGGAGGAGAGAGAAGGGCAAGGAGAAGGGTGGGAAGGGAGGGGGACGAGAGAGACCTTCCCCGGCCAAGAGCTCGCTGTCCTCTCTCTCTCTCCCCCCCCACCCCCACCCCCTCCACTCCACAACACACGATCACCTCTGAAGCCTTCAAAAGCCTCCCCTCCTCCACCCGGGGGGGGGGACTCGCTCGAACCGCTCCCTCAAAGGAAGAAAAGCGCCGGGGGGGGGGGCGGAAGAGACACCATGCCGGCCCCCGCCCTCGTCGTCGCAGAAGGCCGAGGCGCAACTTCTCCCCGCCCTTCTTCAAACACACACACACACACACACACACACACACACACACACACACACACA
>JAHTLZ010000122.1:16175743-16196540 GCA_023846285.1 Phrynocephalus versicolor | reverse complement strand
TCTTCTTCTTCTTCTTCTTCTTCTTCTTCTTCTTCTTCTTCTTCTTCTTCTTCTTCTTCTTCTTCTTCTTCTTCTTCTTCTTCTTCTTCTCTCCCACCGCCTCCCTTGCAATGCTTGAGCGATTGGGGTGGCCGAGGGTACTAGGAAATCAATGAAAAAAAACAGTGAAACATCGACGCATTGATGTATCGACGGATCAGGAGTGGTATAAAAAAAAAAGAAAATTAATAAAAAACCGAGGCCACACGCCCCTTTTGGGAGTGAAGCGGATGTGAAGCTAAAAGATTCCCGGGCTCTGGCAGGGGCACCACTCGCCCCGGTTGGAGCACGGTTAAGGGGGCGTGGTCGGGGTGGCATCGCAGCCAAAAAGGAGGGGCGTGCGGACTGAAATGATCGATTCGCACAGAAAGGAGGGGCTGCCGCGAAGCGAGCGGTTCATGAAGTAACGGCCATAATGTAATCAATGTATGGTACGTGGCGGCTTCGCGTTACGCTTCCCTTCCCTTCTTAGTGGGTCAGACGTCAGAGGCACCCAGAGAGGTGCCTCCCAGAGCCCACTATCCACTTACCCCAACCCCAACCCGAACCCAAACGACAAACGACAAATGGAAACAAGAATTTTTTGAAAATTTCCGCGAAGAATGGAAACGACCCGAAACGGATCCACCCCGACAAACGATAACTCGAAAAGTAATTTTTTCTGGTCGTGCCCATCTCTATTTGTAACGTGAAAACGGGACTGATATATGATAGCAATATTCATGTGAAAGTTAATAATGTGAAAGATGCTTTTTTAAAAAAGTCTCATTTTTCAAGGCCAAACCACACATTACAAACACTTATGTATTTCTGTAGCATGACTGACTGACTGATATCTTTAATGATTCCTTTCCTTATGTTGCTTGAAATTGCAGACTTGTGTGTGCTGCTTTCTTTACTGCACATATACTTGGCAACCAACTGAACAGGCCAAAAGGAAACAACTGCCACCAAGAGACTGGAAATAATGAAAAGTCTTTTCATGTGGGACAGTCACTTTTAACATACATGCCCTGCTCTGTCACTGAGGTAATTCAAGTAACTAAAGCTGGAAAGAAGAGATCCATATAGTAACATGAAGATGGAGAACCTGCAGCCTTCCAGATACTGCTAGAATAAAATGCCCATCATCTCCAAACACTGACATGTGGTCTAGGGCTGAACCCGACCCGATTCTTGTAATCCAAGAATCTCTGGCGATCTGTTTGTTCCCCCCCCCCCCCCCACACAGTGGGGCATAAACCCTACTAAAGCCAAGGCCCTAAGCACATCCAATCTCGCCTGATTTCGGAAGCTAAGCAGGGTCGGCCCAGGTTAGTACTTGAATGGGAGACCACCAGGGAATACCAGGTGCTGTAGGTGCCTGGAGTAGGAACTGGTAAGCCACTCCAGTATTCCTGCCAAGAAAACTCCATGGACTGGAGTCATGAAGGGTCAGTCACGACTGTAATGATGCAACACAAAGCCAAGGGAAATTACTCTGATTAACTGGAAGTTGAGCCATGGCAACTGGACTTCTTTTCTTGAGAGATTGAAATGTTTTGCTGCTCATCCAAACAGCTTCGTCAGTCTGGTCAGTCAATTTCTCAAGAAAAGAAGTCCAGTTGTCATGACTCAACTTCCAGATAAACTCACCTGGATGATTGAGAATCTTTACGGACATATTACTCTGATTAAGCAATGTACAGTTGCACTGCACATTGTAAACCTTCAAAAATTATTTAGAGAATAAATCATTTTGCATGAACAAGATCTGCTTCTCCAAGTAAGCATCAATGGGACTGCAACTAGCATTGGGCTGTTTATTCTCTGTGTACCTACCAATGTGGCAGTAAGACTGCCGTTGGCCAACCGCACAAATACTGGAGCTACTTCATTCTCCTTCTTAGTTTAATTAGTTATTGTTGTTTTATGCTGGGGTGCATACTTTGTTTTAAATTGTCTGTATTGTATTGTTTGTTTGTTTGTATTACTAGGCTGACCTGGTTCAGCCCCTGTACACCACCCAGAGTTCCATTAGGAAGATGGGCGCTATAGAAGCTCTCATAATAAATAAATAAATAAATAAATAGTCCTTTTTCAGTTTTGCATATTGCTAGGAATAGGCTGAAGATCTCTTACATAATAAATAGAATGTGAAGGTTGGGTTTTATGGGAGATAAAGGACATTCATGACACTGCTAAGGTACAATCCTGTTTTATCAGTGAAGTTCTGAACAATAAGAATTATTATCACCTTTAATCCTTCTTGGTATCATTACAGTACCCTTTGTTCTAATCCTGGCTTTGTGGAGGCTCCCAGCAAATTTGCAAGGACTTAGTTTAATCCTGACTGAGTTCTAATTGATGTCAATTGAGCATTTACATGAAATATTACTCTACTCCATTTAAATCCATATAGTCATGGTGTAGGAAACAGGAGGAGGAGGAGAAGGTGATGATGGAGGCAGGCAAAGAGGATCACCAAGCATGCTCTAGTAAGAACTCTTCTGCTTTTTCATATCTCTTCTTAGCTTCCCTATGGAGAGGAAGAGAAGAGTGAAGGAAATATATAAAGAAAATGGAGGCCAGTCCTACCATCACGAAGAGTGAAGGATTTGTTTCCAGAGTGGAGAAATATTAGTTTTTCTTAATATAACTCCCAAATCGCCTCAGGCAGCATAACCTCCAGTGTCCATTTTGGCTGAGACCATTCCTCCTTTTTTATTGCCTTCGGTGACAAAGGAAGTTACATTTTGGATTAAAACTCATAATCCACTAGTCAAGACGGGCAATGGCTGTGATGACTGGGAGAATCTAGGAATTGTGGTCCAAAGAAACTGCTGTGCCAGCCTCTACTGCTGGGGGCTCTGGAAGGGGCAGTGCCATCCTCAGGGCCTCTCCTCTGTTGGAGGACTAAGCTGTGTGCTCTCTGTGGCCTGCCTTATACCCATTAAGTCAGCCTGCCGTCCTCAGGTGAGGTGGAAGGTACTGCCTTATGAGCAGCAGCTACCTTGAGTCCCATCGCTGGTAGGAAGGTGGCATGGTAGTGCAGTAAACAGATAGACAGGCAGGCAGGCAGGTAGACAAATAATATATATCAGCCAAACAGAGTTGCTGAGATAGATGGAGCCCCAAAAGTAACCTATTCCAAGTCCTCACCAATGCAGGACATCCACAGTTAAAGCAGATATCCTGACTGAGGGCTGTCTCACCTCTGTTTAAGAACTTCCAGTGAAGGAGATTTTGGCCTTTCCCAGAAAATCAGTTCTCTCATAAGATAGTTTTTTTTTAATCTTCAAGAATATTTTGTTGAAATCTCCTTCCCTGTAATTTGCCTTGTGGTGCAAAGACTGCTCACAACCTGGGTTTGATCTCAGACAGCTCAGGTAGCCAGCACCGAGCGGATTCAGCCTTCCCATATTTTCTGAGGTCAGTAAATTGAGTACCCAGCTCATTGGGCCTGTGTGTGTGTGTGTGAATATGTAGCCTACACAATTAAACTGATAACTTCCCAGAGAGTACTTTAAGCATGATGAGGCATGTACAGAAACCACATATTTTGCTTTTGCTTTTAATTTGAATCCAGTGCTTTGGTGCACACCATTTTGAGCTGTAGAAAAAAAAAAAAGCTTGGTCTGCTGTCCAGAACTTTAAAAACTACAGAATATGGCTGCTATATTACCTTTCAGTTTCTTCTCCAAGCCAAACATAGCCAGCTTTTCAACTGTTCATCACAAGGCTTGTTTGCCAGACCTTTCCTTCAAAATGGGATGAGAGACTGACTCAGAACACTTCCACCTGCCACACCTGGAGCTTAAAGCACTATTTAGGCAACCTAGGTTTGTTCTACCACAAATATTTGGAAGACTAGTTTAATCCACATTTGTAAGTGAATAGATGCGGGCTGCCATCTTGTTCACCACCTCACACATAAAAATGTCTCATGCTGATCCTGAAGAAGTAATCAGATTCTGCTGAGGCTGGACTGTTTCTTCCATTCTTTATTGGGCCAATAATCACCAACTGCCCTGTGGTAAGGAACCTCATTAATTGTTAGTTTTTAAGTTATCTACATATTATTGCATTTTTATTTTATGTGTAAATCACATGGAAAGGATTTGGACTCTGCAAGGTAGGATCTGTTTTACTGCCCTGCTTGAATATTTCCTTTTTTTGAAAGGCCTCCTATTTTTTTCTTTCATTGCCATATAAGCGTTAGGACACATTGACTGCAAATCATGGCTCTCTCATCCTGAACTGTGAAAATAACCAAATGAATGTCACAAATATTTGCTAGTTGGCGTTATCGTAAACAAATGTTTACATTAATTATTTCTGTGCACATCACATCGAAATGCAGTAGTCAGATAACAGAGATCAGGTGCCTGTTCCCAAGGTCTCCCACAATAACAGTGGGATATAAATAATGGTGTAAAAATGCCTGTGCCAAGGAATACAAGTAAAATTTAAAGCAGCCTCTTTTGTTTGTTTGTTTTATACTGTCATATGTCTGATTGTCACCCTCCAAACAAGCACTGCCAATCCAAAATATAATGCACACCCAAATGCATTTCCAGTTAATCTAAAATTCCATCTATTTCTTTTGGACATTTTATTTCAACTGTAAAAAAGCTCTGACAACATTGCTTGAGGCTTATACTGTACTCATGCTTATGTTCTCTGTTGCAACAGCGTGGTCAAAGACAGGATAAAAAGTCCATAACAACAAAAGCCTCCTGAGTAACATTTCCATGAAGAACAAACACTTGAGTGCTCTCTTGCTTCTTTATCAGGGATGTAACCATGGCAACTGTTTTCTTTTCCTGTAAGTTCACGGCTATCTTTCTCTGTCATCCTGTTTGACAAATTTGTTCCTGACACTGCCTGCCTGTTGTGGCACGACCAGACCAACCGTTCAGAACAAAAGTGGCAGGCCCAGGACTCACAACAAGAATATGATACCTGATATCCTGTGGGAAATACCTTGTGGTCAGCTGGGAATCTGATCACGGTTCCCCCCCCCCTGAAATGTGTAAAAATTCTGATACAGCTTCTTAGTGTCCAAGGAGTTGCTTTTGTCCATCTGTATTTTCCATCCTTCTTGTTGATAATGTTTCCATTTTAAACATTAATGGAGGGTGAGGAAACCAGCTATGGTTCCCAATAAGGCTCGGTTCAATGGGATTTAACTCCAGCTAAGCCTGGAGAGGATTGTCACCTAACACAATACATCAACTTCCCTACTTGGCAGTAAAGTCCAATGAGCACAACACAAAGGCTTTCTTCTGAGTAAATATACATAATATAGTGCTGTTAAGCTTTAAAAAGGCCCTCAATGTGTCATGTACATGCCCATATTTCTAGCTTTATCTGGGCAGGGTTGTTGTTATTGTATGTGGTTTGTTGTTATAGTTAAATTACTTTTTTCTTTCTTGTCTCCCACTTATCATGCACACAGAGAAGATAGGTGGTTTAAGAGAGGAGCCAGGGAAACCACTCATGTGTGTATTGAAAATCCCTCTGTCAACATAGGTGGGGGACTCAGGCACAACCAGTCTGCCAGTTATCATGCTGGCCTTTCAGAGATTTATTTATTTATTTATTTATTTATTTATTTATTATTTTAGCATTTCTAGACCACCCTGATTCTCCCAAAGGAACTCTGGGCGGTTTACACGAAAGCCAAATAAATAAGCAGCAATTAAAATTAATAAAACAACAAATAAATCAAATGAAATAGTAACAAGCAAAAGCAGAAGCCTGGCAAGAGCCTAAGGAGCTAAAGGGTAGTGGGAAATAAATAAAAAAACAGGAGGAACAGCACAACATATGCTTCTTTAAAAAGCCAAGTTTTTAGTGATTTTTAAAAGATTATTAGGAGCTTAGCTTGGCGAATCTTGAAAGACAATTTGTTCCACATATCTGGGCCGGCCACAGAGAAGGCCTGATTACGGGTACATACCTTACAGGACTCCCGAGGGGTGGCCACCTGGAGCGAGAGTGCCAACAATGTTCTAGTGGGCCGGGCCGACACTGGATTTTGGGTGATCCGCTCTGCCAGGTACTCAGGTACCAAGCCAGTGCAGGCGAACCAGAATTGGGGTTTTTTACAGATTATTTTGAGTCCGTGCTTGGCTCGGAACCAGCGTCCAATAATTAAATTCAAATAAAGTAAGGAAGCGCAAACACTGAACTGTTCAAGTCTGATTTATTAAAGCCAAGCCAAAAGCAACAGTCAGTGGTCTCACCCTGGATGGTGTGAGTGAGCCCTGAACATTTGTTTAACATGAGTTTTTATACATTCAAACCAGTTCAAGGCTTCCCTCAATTAGCATTGGTGGGTCATTGTTCACAGTTGCATCCAATCTCCTGTGCCATCAAGCTCTTGATGGTCCAAATCCTTGAGTCAATGTTCCATAGATTGGTGTTCTATTGTTCAACTGGGCCCAGTCTGGCAGAGACAGGGAATGTGGAACTTCAGACAATGAGACAATGTCCTGTCCCTCAGGCACAGTTTACCTTGGGGATAATCCCCTCATAGTTTACCTTGGGGATAATCCCCTCATCCAGGTGTTCTGCCACTTCCTGGAGTCATGTACTTCAAGTTAATTTACACTCTTAATTTATTCCAGTTCCTATAATTTATCTAGCTAGAATAAATGTTTTGGAGCCTGGTTTCTCATGGTATCAGGGTGATGCAGTCAAATCAGCCCGCCCTAACCACCACTTTGGCCGCCACATTCAGCACCCGCTGCAATCACTGAAGAAGGATCAAAGAAAGCCCCATGTAGAGTGTTACAATAATCTATCCTCAACATGACCAGCGCCTGCACAATCGTCCTCAGGGAGTCCCATCGAGGTAAGGGCGAATCTGGGCGATAAGCTTAAGATAGTAAAAGGCTGACTTCGAAACGGCTGCCACCTGACAGATCAGAAGCACTTTGTACCTCCACAAGGAAGGCCATAGCTAAGGGTTCATACTTAAGGGGTGTTAGGATGGGTTGCATACGTGGGATTTTCACACACCCCAGGCTGTTGAACATCTAATGGGCCTATTCAGGCCATCATCCACCTAACAGGGCTATTCAGGTCACTGTCCACCTAACTAGCCTCTTCTGACCAGGGTGATGTGAAACCAAGGTGAACTATAAATTGGAAGCCATACATCATCTTCCCTCAGACTGACAAGGCTACTTGGATGAGTAGTGAAATGTTTCAATCTCACAAGACTCAACTTCTGGATGAAATCTAAAATGCACCCTTGAGCTGCTGGGAGTCCCACAAAACAAAACACGCATATACCAGGTACTTGTATGCCTTTCTATACAAAGTAATGGCACCACTTGACTGGGTCAAGAGATTTAAATCATTTTTGTTCACATAGGATAGCATGACTAAAAAATCCTTGTTTCCTTACTTTGTTACTTTTCTGGTTGGTAACAAAATGAACTAATTAGTGTTACACTCTGTTCCTGGTGAGAAGGCTAAGAGATCATCACACTATGGCACACTCTTTTTCTGTGTGCCACGCAGGATGTTCTGGACCCTATAACCTTGCCTACTGCCCCTGGATGCACTGAAGATGCTGCCCTGTCAACAATGTTAAAGTAGTCTTCCTGGAGTTGAATTCTTTGGGAAAATGGTAGGTCCATGCGGTATAACTGGGGGAGACAGCCTTTTGGACAGGCATCATATATGCCAATATTTATAACAATAGAACCAATTACCTCAGGGGGCGGTGAGTAGTCCAACACAGGAGGCATTCAAGAAAATAATAGGCAGCCAGCTTTCAGATCCCCATTGATTTGGATTCCTGCATTAAGGAGCAGGTTGGACTCAATGGCCTTTTAGGCCCTTTCCAATTCCATGATTCCATAGGTAGGAATTTTTCCTCAGAAGGCATTATAGAACTGATACTATACTAATCACAGTACTAAGTAATAATAGAATTGAATTTGAGGTAATTGAATAGAGTTGAATTTGAGGTAATACTGTATGGACTTTGCCTGAATGGGTGTATGTTGTCATACAGTTAACACAATAGAGAATTTGAATGGCGTTGAGAGGGTAAACAATTCCTTTAAGCTTACAAAGCAAGAAGAAAACAGGTAAAGTAAAGAAGCAATGCCAGATGATGTGGAAGATGAGGTCTCACCTCAGTACCAAGTTGACTTAGTAAATATTTAATTTTGTTTCTCCAATTCAGAGTTAAATATTTAACTCTGATTTGGGGAAACAACATTTCCCTTTCAATTTCTCTCCAAGGTCAAATTACTATTATTTTTTTGATTAACAGTTTAAGTTAGTCAAACTCAGGTCCTGATCATTGGTATGTTAGCCTACATTTTTCTTAATTAAGTGGACATATTTATTCTTCTTGATGTGACAGAATGCTAATGAAAAACTGTATCATTAAAGCTGATGAACTAGTCATGGTGTTATTTCTGTATTACATGACAGGTGCTAAGCAGACATCCCTGAAGACTAAAATTCTCTTCTCAGAGAACAGCTTTCTTGTGTCTTTTGCTAATTCACCTTATAGTATACAACCCTCCTTGAGAAGCCAATTTCTTTCACATTACCTTCCTTTGGAGCAAAACAAAAGGAACTGGCACATCCACTAGTCGCAAGAGCGCACTTTCCTAGAAACAGAGTTGGTACAAACCATAGGAGAAGTTAAAGATCTGCAGACGTGCTCCTGAGGAAGGCTTTGGCTGAAATTTGTAGAGTTTGATTTTTTTAAATACTCATAGACCTGCAAATCTATATATTTATCTCCTACATCCTGGGACTTGTTCTCTCTTTTGCACCCTTGTCATGATCTTCCTTTGTCCATCAAAACTACACTTTTATTACATTTTTAGCTGGATCTTTTGGTAACTCAGAAACATGCTCCTTCCAGGAATGAGAAAAGCAGATGTCTAATAGTTATAGAAAAGCACCAGAACCCCAGGCTAGACAACAGGTGGAATTTTATTAACCATTGTTCTTGGAGAGGTCCTGGTTCTTGATATTCGAGGGTCTCTAGCAAAAATAGAACGAAGACTTGTTTCCAGACAGGTAGCTACAGTATATTATGTCTTTTGCTGTGGGTTGGGAGGAAGAGAAGTTTTGTTGCAAATTAAAGATTACATTTTACTTGGCATGTGCTTTCATGGACTGTAGCTCACACCAGATGCAACAGAATATATTTCCCATATATGTGCAATAACCGAGATTTCTGGAAAAAAAATGATCTTGCTGTTTCTTCAGCTTAGCTTCTTCTCTGGATATTAGCTACAAGATATTAATATATTCTAGGACACACTACTTTCAACAAGATGGAACCAGCATCAACCCATAATGTTGGACAGACTTAGATATATGGATTGTTTGTCCTGAAAGGAGGAACAAGGAAAACAATCCTTGAAGAAATATTTGTAAAGGTAGTGGGAGCAAGTAGGGGTGTCTCTTGATCTGAAGAAAAAACCTACCTGATTGTAGGCCATTATACTGTACCAGTATCTGAGTCAGAACATTTGAAGTCTTATTCCTGATATATACTTCCATTCCTCCCTTGCTTGAGGGTGAAACTTGACATTGGGAATATGCATATTGCCTCCAATCTTCTGGTTTATGTCCCACAATAAGATCCCCTCAGAGATAGGCAATCAGAGGTGCAATGTGACTCTGTTTACTTTCTGACCAATCATAAAAGACAGCATAGAAAATGCAGGATATGCAGTCACCTCTTCTAAAAACATGTTAATCACAGTATCTACTTTGAATCTCAAATCCAAACCAAAGCAGCTGTATCACATAGCCTAAGCAGGGACATTTTCAAGTCCTGTATACCTGTACACCTCTCTGTTATATGTCAAATAAACCACTCCTAATAAGACACCAATTGACGGCCACTGTCTTTGGAGCCAGGTTCCTTATAATCTCTAAGATCCATAATAGAGTTTTGGGTTTTCATCCTCTTTGGGACAATTTAGGCAGCCTTAGGTCTCTGGCCATTTTGCTCAGCTGACTGAGAAAGGGGTTAATGATAGTGGCAAGGCCAAATGCTTGAATCTTATGCTGAGGGCAGGAACAGATGGACTACCTGATACCTTAGTTAATATTTATGTCCCAAATAAATGTTTTGCTTGGCTTTAGGTTAGTTGCTGCATAAATACACCACAGGGACCAGGAGTAACAATATTCCCCCTCTATTCTCCCCATCCCACCCCCCACTCCAGTCTTACCCATTTTGTTGTCTTTTTCTTGACTAGAGAATGGCATTTTTACAGAGCTAATGCAAGATGCTTAGCTGCCTAAGGCAGAAAATCCCTTATCCCCTTCCCTCCTTCCCTACAACTCCTGAACATCAAGGTAGACAGTGCCAATTTATTTTAGCACTTGAGGCAAAAACATACCACAAGTGCATCTTTCTTGGAATAAAACAATACAGCCATCATCACTGATTGCCCTTTCATAACAAAAAGTCTTGTGATACCATAGAGACTCACAGGTAATCAGGTATATTATGGCAAAAGCTTTCAAGGATTGTAGCCCAGTTCTTCTGATGCATCTGAGGAATTGCGCGCTAGTCCACGAAATTTGTGAGATGATGTGGACTGAGATAATACATCAATTCATAACAATTTTTAAAGTCTTTAAGGAACACCAAGGGTTGCCTTTCCCTGCTACTATTCCTCTGGAAATTTTGCATTTACGACATGCAAAATCACCTGCCAGTAGCAACCCATTCATTCTGCTTAATGATGAGGATAGCTTGTTTCAGAGGTTTATTACAATGGACCGAGCTTTAATATTTGTGACAGTTATCTCATCATTCATGGGGATTACTTGCTGTGTCTGGATTTGCCTTTATTATTGAAAAGACAGGTTCCAATTGTCTCCTTTACCAAGGATAGGCATGATCTTCTATTCTTCCTTCTTGATGTATCACAGTCCCTTGTTTATCCCTGTTTCTCCTTTGAATAAGTTTGGAGATAGCTATCTAAAAATGTCACTGTTCTTCAAGGTTTAGGCCCTTTCCCAGATTCCTAGAGGTTCATGGCAGGAGAGTCAATGAAGGTCAATAGGATGCAGTAATTAGACCTGGGGAGCCCTTCTGTAATGTGGTGCCTGCTGGAACTGATCACCCAAGATATCAAAGTAACTTCCCCAGATCTCGTGCCCTCCAGCTGTACTTCTGTAGCCACAAAGAAGCACTTTTCTGTAATTCACAGTTGGCTGTTTCAGAGTATGTAGTGTGTTTGAAATAACCATTAGGTATTAATGGGCCAGTGTTGTGCAAGTCCATAGCCACGTGGCCAGCATGGCTGGAAGGAAACACTCTTTTACTTTCCCGCTTTTAACGGCAGAACGATCTCCCTAGAATCAATATGTCCCTGAAGGTTCTCAGTCATCCAGGGGAGTTCATCTGGAAAATGAGTCATGGCAACTGGACTTCTTTTCTTGAGAGATTGAAACATTTCAATCTCATTCTCTGGATGAGAATCTGCTCATCCAAACAGCTTCGTCAGTCTAAGGAAAGCTAGTTGCGAGAATACCTATAATCAAAGAATTATAGAAAAAAGAAGTTTGAAGCTTGAAGGCCATTGAGTCCAATCCCCTCCTCAATGCAGAAATCCAGATCAAAGGATATTTGCTGGGTAGATGTCTAAATTTATCTTGAATGCCTCCAGTGTTGGAGCACTCACCGTTTTTGGGCGTAATTGGTTCCATTGTCATACTGCTCTAACAGGGAGTTTGTCTCAATAGTCCTGATATTGAACCATTATCTGGCTTCCTGTAACTTGTCCCTGCTGTTCCTAAACTCTGGGTTGAATAGATCCTGGTACTCCTCTAGATGATAGCCTTTCAAATATTTAAAAAACACGATCATATCTCCGCTCAGTCTACTATTCTTAAAGCTAAACATGCCCAGTTCTTTCACTCTTTCTTCACAGGGCTTGGTTTCTGGTCTCCTGATCATCCTTGTTGCCCTCCTCGGAACTTGTTCAAATGTGCTAGCATTCTTCTTGAAGAGGATGCTGGACAACAGTATTCAAGAGGAGGCCTAACCAGTGCTGAGTAAATTGGAATTAGTACCTTATGGAATTTGGAGACTACACTTCTATTAATGCAGCCTAAAATAGCATTTGCCTTTTTTCTTATGACACCACACTGATGGCTCGTAGTCAGCTTGTGATCCACAACAATTCAACAATTCCAAGATCCTTCTTGCTTGTAGCATTGCTAAACCACGTCTTCCCCATCCTGTAACTTTGTATGTGATTACTATGGCCATGTTTTGTACCTTTGCCGCTACATGTTCTTTCCCCCCCTTTTAAGATAAATGAAAAGGTGGGGGAAAGGGGAATGTTTGATACTTTTCTGCCCCCCTCCCTCTAATTGTTAATATCCAGTCTTTCTTACTTTGCAGCGTGTCAGCTAACCCCATTACTCCACCTGCCTGGTTTTTCTCCTCATTTCATCTCACAATACCTCCCGTAATCCAAAACAATAAATTTGAAGTAGTAGAAGAATGGCCTACAACTGACCTCACCTCTAATGATGGAAAGGCAGTCTATTGAAAATACAAACTCTTCCTAATCCAGCTACTCTGCTGTAGCCCCATCTCCACTCTGTTCCCCCTTCTGCACACCATGCCTAGCTCTTTCACTCCTGCTGGTCTTATATGGGGCATAACCCCTTGTCAATAGGACTGAAAAAAATTGTTTTCAGAAACTGCTTGTACCCCAATTTGTGGAGGTGCTGTTCTGTTGCAAAATTGAAAAGTCCTGATTTTAAAGGAGACTTAGGAACACAGTGGCTCTGAACACAGGGCAAGCTTATTCTGTTTTCTTTTTACTGGTCTGCCTATTCGGCATCTTAAAGTGGCTTCCAGGAAAACAACAATGAAATCATAAAAAACACAGGCTTTCATTTTCTGGGTTTTTCTTTGCTTTTTCTGAAAAAAATCTGTTAGAGAGGACAATCCCATCTGGGTGAGTTCGAGCTTTGCAATTGCTAGTCATCTCCAGCACAAGGTAAAAAATTCCCTTTTTTCCTCAAAGGATTGCAGGGCCTTTCTGTGAGACGCTCTGAGCTTTCTCAAGCTCCAGGACTGAATCAGGATGCTCAGTTCTCGATGTAGGCTGATAGATAATAACTGAAAGTTGTTGCCCAAATTTTAGGAAAGTACTGTACACTCAAAGATAAAGAGAGGAATTTCATGGAGGGCTCTATGTGTGTATGAGAAAGAGAGAGAAAGAGAGAGAGAGAATGAATGAATGGCTGCATACATCCAATCGTGCATGCATGTTCTTGTTCACAGACATGTGTGCACACATGTGTGTGTGTGAACGCTACTAATAGATTTTGCAAGCCCATCATACCTCTACCATACATGAAAAGGTCAAACAATGCTGGAGCTGCAAGCCACTCTGAACCTAGGAACAACCTCTTGCTGATAACAACCTCTGGAATGCAGAGCTGGAAGAAGTGGTGACAGCTGTCAGCCTTGACAGCTTTAAGAAATGATTAGACAAGTTCATGGAGAACAAGGGTATCAATTTTCGTTCATTCAGTGGCTATCATTATGGATGCCTAAGGACAACTTCTGGGTTGGAGAGAGAGACAGGATAGCTCTCAATGCCATTTGCAGGTAATCATAAGCAGGGTATTCTGCTTGGGAATACCCTGAAGCAAATAGTGAGTCACTGTGTGAGACAGAATGCTGGACTAGATGGGCTGTGGCCTGTTCCAGCAAGGCTGCTCTTATGTTCTTATGGAAGTGACCCTGAGAATAATCAAGTCCCACCCCTCTCAAGGAGGCACAGTAGGAAGGAAATTGAACTCCCAAACTCTGGCTCCACAACCAGAGACCTAAGCCACTGAGATATCCAGTCATTCTGTTAACTCATGTCTGTCCTGAGCTTGCATGTTTCTCCCTCCAATGATTGACCCACCACCACCACACAGGGGTTCCACAGATTAAGCCAGGGGTGTCCTAACTTTGGCCCTCCAAATATTTTGGACCACAACTCCCAGAATTCCAAGCCTAGATTGCCAAGGACAAAGGACTGTGGGAGTTGTGGTCCAAAACATTTGGAGGGCCAACGTTAGGACACCATTGGATTAAGCAGCTTGATTCTGTTTGCAAATCTCTAGGCAGGGCACATTTTCAAGACACAGAAGCTGAAATCCTGTTGCTTGGTGTAGTAGTAATTCATTTTACAGGAATAGGCCCATTCAGTCAGTGGAGATTTGGAGAGTCAGCTTCTCCCTAAGTTCCATTGATTCAAACAGTCCTATTCTTACTATGAGAAAGCGGCAACTAAATTAGGCCTATTTGAATCAACAGAACTTAGAGATGAGCTGACTCACAGAGTCTCTACTCTTTCAGTGGGTTTAATCAAGTGAAAATTCACTGAGCTAAGCAACAGGATTTAATCCAGGCATGTCCAAACTTAAGCCCTCCAGATGTTTTGGACCGCAACTCCCACAGTCCTTTATCATTGGCAATCTAAGAGTAGAATTTTGGAAGTTGCGGTCCAAAACATCTGGAGGGCCGAAGTTTGGACATGCCTGATTTAATTCAATATCTTCATCTGCTCAATAATTTTATACTCTTCGGGGAAGCCATTCATGTGAGCATTGAAACCCCCTTCCTCAACAATACCTATCAGGGTGTGCTTTCAACAATACCCAGACAAATCAAAAAGCCTTCACCACCAAGGCCATAGCTAACAACCCATACTTTATAGGTTTCAGCATCTTAGGCCATTGTTCACCTTAAGGCCATGGATACTATTGTCTACCTAATGAGCCTATTCAGGTCATTGTTCAGCTTATGATCCTATTTCAGACCAGGATGACTACAGGTCAAAGATGACTATAAGATGGAGGACTCGCACTAGCTGTATTCAGACTGATGAAGCTGTTTGGATGAGCAGCGAAACGTTTCTATCTCTCAAGAAAAAGAAGTCCAGTTGCCATGAGTCAACTTCCAGATAAACTCACCTTGACGACTGAGAATCTTCACAGACTCTTGAAAAACCTTTGGTGGCTTACAGCAACACTCTATTCACTGAAGACTCCAGTTCCTTTCATAGATTGGGGCCTAACAATAGGATCCTGTATGTGCCTACTCACAATTACTTCAAATGAATTTATATCAAAAAGATTTGTGTAGGATTATAGCCTGACCTTACAAAGAGAACCCCTATTCACGTTTCCTGTTTCCAGGAGAAAACGGTTAGAAGATCACATCTCAACTCTTAAAAACAGCAATTAATAATGTTATTATACTACACATACTAATCTATTCAGTTCCATTTATTTTTTAAAAAGAGCTAAAGGCAGTTCCCAGCAACAACAGTAACAACAATAAAAGCCAAACAACAGCTTGTAAAGCAGAGAATTTAAAACATATCTTACCCAAGCAGACAAAACAAAAGGAAGGAGAAAATGTGTTGGGAGTTTTATTTGCAATCTCACATGCTGTCTGTAATTTGTGAGACAGGGAGGCATTTTCCTGGAGTGGAATGATTATCTATTAAACCAATTGTTCCTTCCAGCCTTTGATTGAGTGATTTCCCCCTCTCTTTAGTCTGCTGAGGGCAGTTGTCTGTTTGCTGTTGAACTGTTTAGTTCATATACAGTATGTGCAGTAAAGAAAGCAGCATGGACAAGTCTGTAATTTCAAGGAACTGTAAGAACAGAAAAGTTATTTATTTTTTCTCCTTCAAATGTCTCAGAGGCAGTTGTTGAAACTTTAAGTGCCAGTTAATGAGAAAGGGGTGGACATTGGAGAACATGTAGCTATTTTCCTCTGTAGATCTCAGTAGCTCTACTGTGTGGCAAAAGGAATTTTACCAGAAATTCAAAACAATCAAAATGGCCACCCAAAGCTATTCTAAACAGACATAGGAAGGAATGCCTAAAGACCTACCACAACAGGGCATGGCAGATCTCACGCAGAATGGAATTTCTCAAGCTGGGCATTTTCCTCATCAATATTTCCCATTCCCTACCCCCAAAATCTGGAACAAGAATTCAGATGCTGAGCAAATCACCGAGGGAAGAACATACAGGAAAGAGCACTGCATGTGCAGGATCAATAATCATAAGGAACAATTGAAATGAACAAAGAAATAACAAATAAAAGAAATAAACTAAAAGGATTGAAATCTCCCAACCTTTTACGTGTCTTGTATCATTTTTTTTTAATACAAAGAGGTTAAAAGTAAGAGATAAAATTATGCAGACGGAGATGCAGGATAAGAAAATAAAAGAGGAGGAGACCAAGTGTCAGAGGAAGAGGTTGAATATTCAGATGCAAAAGAGGGTGTTGAGAATCAAACCATAAGAAAGAAGCTTATAGGAGATGTAAAGATGGACAAATCTATTACTTGTCAGTAGAGATGGGCACGACTTAGCGGTATTTCCGTTTCCGTTTCCGTTACTCGGTTCCGTTACTCTACGGAAACGGTAACGGGAATTACCCCGCCAGACTTCGAGCTCGAACCGACGAACGAACAATTTGGTCTGATTTGTCGTGCTCGTTACTTGCATCGCGCGATCGCGCGCGATGCCAAGCGGCACAGAAAAAAAGTTTTTAAAAGTTAAAAAACCCGGTTCCCGGCCAAAAAGCAGGCGGAAATATGCCTGCCGTGCCACAGGGCACCTACCAGAGGGGTGGTTTCTGGAGGTCCCCGCCCGGCCTCCCCCCCTCCTCCATCCTGGGATGCTCTGGTGGGACTCGCCGCAGGCTCTCAGCAACAAGCCGCACGGCACGAGTCTCGCTGCCGGCTCAAGCGGCACGGACGGCACAGGAAAAAACTTTTAAACTCTCCCCCCACCCATTCCCGCACGGCACGAGTCTCGCCGCCGGCTCAAGCAGCACGGACGGCACAGGAAAAAACTTTTAAACTCTCCCCCACCCATTCCCGCACGGCACGAGTCTCGCCGCCGGCTTAAGCAGCACGGATGGCACAGGAAAAAACTTTTAAACTCTCCCCCCACCCATTCCCGGGCCAAAAAGCAGGCGGAAAATGCCTGCCGTGCCTCAGGGCACCTACCGGAGGGGGGGTTTCTGGTCTGGAGGGGGGGTCCCGGCCTCCCCCCCCTCCGTCCTGGGATGCTCTGGTCTGGTGACTCGCCGCAGGCTCGCCCGCCGCAAAAAGCCCAGTCTCGCCGCCGGCCGCCAAAGCGCAAGCAAGCGGCACGGGCGGCACAGGAAAAAACTTTTTTAAACTCTCCCGGGTCTCCCCCCCACCCATTCCTGGGCCAAAACGCAGGCAGAAAAATGCCTGCTTGACTAAGGGCGCAGGGCACCTACCGGAGGGATTGTTTCTGGAGGGGTGGTCCCACCTCCCCCCCATCCTGGGCAGCCGGACTCGAGTTGCCATGCCATGCGGTGCGGGCGAGGGATCCAAAATGGGGCGGCGAACACAATATTGTTTTTGAAATCGTGGTCCAAAAACACAGGCACAACAGAAACACGCGGAAATTTATAAACTGCCAGATTTTTCACAGTAGCAGTGGGTTTTTTCTTGCAACAAAATGTCTCTCCTCTCCTCCTCTGTCCTCCATTGATTTTATTTTATTTTATTTTATTTACACCTGCGCAGTGCGCAATGATGGGCTGGCCCAGTGGCCTGGCCAGCCATATGGGAGGGGACGACCATGCAAATTTTTGGAGCCATCCCACCAATCGCATGGCCACTTGGCCACTGAGACTTCTGGGATGTGCCAAAAAGCCCCCTAAAACCTGCCCTAGCCTCCTAACCCCCTAACCCTAATCCTTGACTCCTTACCCATACGTCACAGACTGTCTTCTTAGTGGGTCAGAGAGGCACCCAGAGGTGCAACCCAATAGCCCACCGTAACCTTACCCGTCATTAGCCTAACCCTAGCTCTTGCACTAAGCCACCTTAGCCCATAGCCAGATCTACTTGCATTGCACTACACACGCAAGTACGATTCCCTTCTTTGTGGGACATGGCAGGTGCGACCCAGTCATCCTGGATGGTGGGTCATACCAGGGGACTGGTCTCACTGCCTGCAAATGGTATGCATATCCATATGGTTATGCATGCCATTTTGCAGCAGCAGCAGGTGAGGAGGGGAGACCCCCATGTTGAGGGGTCTCTTGGAGCCTGCTGCTGCTGTCCCTTCCTAGTGGGTGAGGATAGGAGGCACCCACAGGTGCTTCCAGGAGCCCACTTTCCCTTTATAGTGGGCCAGAGGAGGCACCCACCCCACAGAGGTGCCTCCAGGAGCCCGCTACCCCCCCAAAAAAACCAGTATAACGACAACGAAAAAACGAAAAAATGAACCGACTAATTTTTGCGAAGTTTCGCGAAAAACGGAAACGAGCCGAAACGGGCTGCTTCCGACACACGACAACTCGAAAACGTCATTTTCCCGAGTCGTGCCCATCTCTACTTGTCAGGACAAAGATCAAACGGTTCTGAAAACATCTAAGATGGCAGGCGGCAGCAACAGCCGTTTGTGCTGGTCGCGCTTTTGCGCTTCACTATTTTTCTTTTACTTACTGCCATGGCTTATTTTTTATGCTTAATTTTGGCGGGCCTTGCCAGGGCTCTGGGGGGATTCTAGAGGGGCTCGTTGAGGACATTGAGGACGTTGAGGGTGCCGAGCACTGCGCTGGAGTTACAGAGGACTGAGAACTGCCAAGAGCCGCCCAGTAGCCACTGAAGTTTCACTACAGGTTTGAGCTGCGGATGGTGGCTTTGGCATGAGCGTCCCTCCCCCAGACAGACTCTTTCCCCACCTCTACCTGACCCCTCAATGGGCCTGTATGTCATCTTGGGCTGCCAGTTCGGCTGTCTTGTCTGGCTCGAGGAGGCTCGGCTTGGTGGGGGCATGTTCAGAGTTGAGGCGACATGGCGGGCGTTCACCTCCTCCAGCTGCCCGCGTCTGATTGCTCCCAGGGAGCAGCTCGGAGCACTGCAGAGACTCGTTGGTTCGCCTTGGGGTTTGTGTCAAGATATGTAAAAGTTGATAAAACATATGTTATGTATATTTAACAGAATGTGTAAAGAGAATTGTAAAATGGAGGCAGTTAGATTCTGCTGTGTCATGATGGTAATCCACAAGTGTTAGAGATAAGTAATCACAGGCATGTTAAGTGATGAAGTGCAGGTGGAACTGATTGTAACATCATGATTTGTAATGGTTAGATCAGATTGCATCAGATTGTTAATTAGTGATTGCATCAGATCTTATGAGTACTGATAAGTATAAAAAGCACTAGCTTGCCATTTGTATTTGGGGGACTGTTATGGTGAGAACAGTTCACCCCACTCTGTTTGTCTGTTTGCTATATTGTATATAATGCTTGGTTGTTATGCTGTGTATATTTTTGTTGTATATATGAATATATGAGTTTTTACTCTATTCATTGTCATTGTCTATCTGTTAACCTAGCTCTGCAACCCTTTATATCAATACTGACATTTTATCTACGTTACTGCTGCACTGCTCAGTGGCAAACACATTTAATTATATATTATATGTAACTGCCCATTCAATATAGTCTTGTGACATTTCAGTAGTATAGAGTCTGCTGACAGTTTGTCATCGTTTGCCGCTGCCTGTCTCCTTTGGTGTTTTGCGGTGCTGTCTCCATCGCATTCCTGTGACTGCGAGGAGCTGTTTGAAGGCTGTTGTCATCGGTCATCGCCATCTTGGCCTCCTGTTCAGCTTCCTCTATTGAGTCTTGCCGCGCCCTGGATGTCATCAAGGCGGCATCATGGAACGTCAGTTTGGAGGCACACTCGATAGGAGGGTGGCGGCTGTTCTCTTCGGATGCCAAAAAGTTTTATACCTAGTTGACTCTGGGTGGGGCCCCCAGAGGGACTTTCTGGGGTGGCCATTATTTCACTATGTCAGTTTCACTGAAGGATACTCTTCTCTTGTCCCCGCTGTGCTTCAGATGCTGAGCTGCCTCCCGACTTGTGCCAGGTTCCACCCTTTGATTGTTGGGGATGGGAGACCTGCCTGCACGATCTGGACTTTTGGGGATCTATCTACAGCTGGTTTTTTCATCGCTGCCCTGTGTTCTAGTGAGTCGCTTTGTCGTGCAGTCTATGGCCTTTCTAGACCCACCATGTCTCCTACCATCAAGAGACAGTCATTGAATTGAACTGAGGTCTCCTTTGGGGGGGGGGTGTTGGTTACTTGTTGAATAGGGGAAGGGCACCTTAGGGGGCAGATTTATGGACTCCTGTGGACTGTCAAGACCATCTATTGTATCACCTGGACCTGGAAAACCGATTGAGATTAACTGATTTTATATGGCCCCCTCTTATTGCCGCCACCAGTTTCTTGGCTGTCCTGTTTCTCTCCCCCCCATTTTCCATCTGTCGCCCTGGCTGTTGTGCCTTTTATCATGTTATTTTTATTTTTATATTATTTTATATTATTTACTTAGGTTGGATTTAGTTCGCTTTATTTGTTTCCATTTGTATATTATTATTTGATTGTTATATTTTATACAGTCATACCTCGTACAACGTAACACTTGATTTGGGGGGGGGCAGATTTTTTTTTCCATTGTACGGATTTTTTGCCACCTTCGTCCACCACCGGCGGGCGGGAGGGCAGGGGAGGGGAGGCCGCCGCCGCCGCCGCTGCGCCCTGCCGGCTCCCGGGAAAGGTGAGACGGCGGGGGGAAGATAACGCGGGGGTGGGAGGGCAAGGGAGGGGAGGCCGCCCCCGCCGCCCCCGGTGCGCCCTGCCGGCTCCCGGGAGAGGTGAGCCGGCGGGG
>JAHTLZ010000122.1:16136852-16158690 GCA_023846285.1 Phrynocephalus versicolor | reverse complement strand
AGAGAGAGAGAGAGAGAGAGAGAGAGAGAGAGAGTTTCAGGCACCTCTGGAAGTTGTCATGGACCAATACTTTCCTTTCAACAAGAAGCTCGTGTTGGCATTTCACTTATGCTGCTGGAACTCTACCAGCACAAAAGGGAAAACAGGACAATGCTGAGGCACAAGTAAATATGTATTGAGGTCAGTTTCCGTGCCATTAATGAAAAACGAAACAGAAAAACCAGAAAATTTCCAGTTTATTTCATTTCATTTTTCTTTAAAAATCATTTTATTTTTCGTTTCATTCTGAAACAAAATGAAAAATGAAAAAAAAATCATTTTGTGCCCATCTCTAAACGTGACTCATGAGACCCAGTCAGAAATAAAGCTCACATCTCAAGGTACCCAGCCTGGATCTACACCATTCTAGCAGAAAGAAGAGTGAACAAGGTTTGGGGAAGGGGCAGCTCCCACAGCATCAAACTGGCAACGAATTTTGAAAAGAGGTGAAGTCTCTTTGGCCCTGAAGTATGTGTGCCTGTTTTGCCGATCTATTCCATCAAAGGCAACAATGCTGATTACTGCCCACTGTGTAAATCCTTGACTTCTTGAGGTTATAAGGCGATAAAAGTAATTTATAGGTTGAAAAATAAATAACACTGCTGCCTTGGGGTCTGCTAAAGTCTTTGCTCAAAACAGAGCAGTTAGATCCCCCCCCCCAATTGAGCTAGTCTGATAATAAACACACAAGATTGTCCCATCCCCTAAAGAGTTTCACATCTTTTGTTTTTCGGTGACACCATTATGCTTTTAGAACTAGGAGCACATGGCAGGGGAGGCAGGAATCTGATGAGGGCATGCAAACAACAGATACCTGGAAAAACAAAAGGGGGAAAATGAGGACAAATGAATAGCACTTGAGGTTATTTCCCTCCTGCCACAGGCTTCTAAGTGCTAGCTCTGTTGAGATTCGCAATTGCACTGATTCGACCACAGCTTCAATAACAAAATATCTCCCACAAGAAAATAAGCAGGAACTTCTACAAGTGTGTGTGTGTGTGTGTGGGTGGGTGGGTGTTGTGTCATTACAGTCATGACCAACTCTTTGTGACCCCATGTCCATAGAGCTTTCTTGGCAGGAATACTGGAGTGGCTTGCCAGTTCCTACTCCAGGCACCTACAGCGCCTGGTGTTCCCTGGTGGTCTCCCATCCAAGTACTAACCAGGGCCGACCCTGCTTAGTAGAGATGGGCACGACTTAGCGAAATTTTTGTTTCCGTTTTCGTTTTTTGTTTTCGTTATGTAACGAAACGAAAAACGAAAAACGGTTCAAAAATGGAACGGAAACGGAAACGAAACGACTAATTTTGAGCCGTTTTTCGTTTTTCGTTACTGGAAAAGCACTTAATGGAGCTAAATGGGAAGAAACGAAAAAAATTTCGTTTTTGTTTTCGTTTTTTGTTTTCGTTATGTAACAAAACGAAAATGAAAAATTTTGAAAATTAGCTTACGAAAATGGAAATGAAACGAAACGGAACCCTAGACGAAAACGAAAATGAAAACGAAAAATTTTTCTGAGTCGTGCCCATCTCTACTGCTTAGCTTCCGAAATCAGGCGAGATCGGATGTGCTTAGGGCATCTAGGCAGCTAACTTCTACAAGGACCAGGAGCAAATGTGTCCTGGACCCACCCCACCCTGCCCACAGTCCTTTTCCATGGACATTTCCAGTGAAGATGAGCTGGAAAGCTCACTTGCAGGTGATCAGGAGGTGCTTATGAGCTTTGTTGAGCATGGGCCCTCAAGGCAACTGCATGATCCATTGGAGGTAGCTCTACTCCAGAGTCAGAAGAGGAGCCTGGAACAGCACAGGCTGGAACCAAGAGCTCCACATGAAGTGCTCACTTTTAAGGGAGGACCTCTCAGGAGTAGAGGCTCCTTTAAGACATATAGATAGTCGGGTTCCTTGTTCCAATTATCTAAATGTCTATGGCCAAACTCTGGGAGGAACCATATCATCTCAGCTATATACTGTATATTCCTTAGTTTTGTATTGTAAAACTGTCAGAAACAATGCATTCCCTGAATTCCAAACTCCACCTGTTGTGCTCCTTGTATCCTGTCCCTGCCAATGACATCTGTATATGACCTTGCCTCTTGAAGTTCTCTCTTGCAATCTCCCTACTGTCTGCTGCTTATAATTGGGCAGGTTAGACCCTGGACAGCTATTGTACTTGAGCTCTGGATTCTCCTCACTAGCTTACTGTATGTTATTCTCTGTCAGGACTCTGTGTCCTTCACCTTGCCATTAGTCTCTGGGTTTTCCTTGCTTATATATATTTGTGGTACAGTTCCTTGCTACTGGAACCCACTCACCTGGAAACATGGAACAACGCCTCAGACTAAGACCTCAATATTTCCACCTTAAAGGAAGAGATATGGTGTTTTAGTTCAAACAGTCTAGCTAATTCCCCGCCCCCCTTGATAGCCACCACACTTGTGTGTGCAGCAAGAGGAGGAGGTGATCCATACCCAGATCTTTGGTGATAAGTTTTAAAAGGCATGCTTGAAGCGTGCAGCTCTTAACATGATTAATCATCTTCACAGCACCATCCAATATGACTTTTAAATCTTGTGCCATCCTTCTAGTTGCCAGAGAATACCGATGGATGACACATTAGCTGCTGGTGGCATTTCCTGCCATTTGCTTCCTCTTAGACACGGCTCCCTTCACTTTCCCAACCATTGCAAATATCCACATATTTGCTCCATTCAAAATAATTTTTCTGTACACATTTGTTGATCGCTTTAAAAAAAAAATCCATTGCCAGTGGTATAAGCTTCAAGCACTTCACTCATCAAAAGTTCTTCTATTTGTATTTCAAATGGATACCTCACAAACACAAGGCGAACAGCAAGTCCTGCAATGTCGGTACTTTCATCAAGCTATAAAAAAAAACATTCACAAATTTTCATTCTTCTTATAAGCTTGTTCTCCACAGACTCTGAAATTGTGTCAATTTGCTTCCTTATAGTGCTATTTGATAGCTGCACAGTATCAATCTTCTTGGCCATGTCTCGACCTAACATGCAACTTACAACATCCTTCACACAAGGTTTAATCAGTGTTTCGGCAATAGTATGGGGCTTTCCAGCTTTTGCGATATGTAAATGGCTTAGGACCTAGATACCTGAAGGACCGCCTCCTTCCATATGAACCTACCCGGCAATTAAGATCAAGCCAGGGGGCCCTCTTGAAAGAGCCATCCCTCAAGGAGGTAAGAGGGATGGCTTGCAGACACAGGGCCTTCTCGGCAGCTGCCCCCAAGCTATGGAATGCCCTCCCAAGTGAGATCCGCTTGGCGCCAACATTGATGACATTTCGGCGCCAGGTAAAAACCTTCCTGTTCCAGAAGTTTTTTAATTGATACAATTTAGATTGTGGGTCTTCTGATGGCAATTTTAGTGTGATTATTTTAGTATAAGGTTTTTATTATTGTTTTAATTATTTATTGTTGTTTGATGTTTTTAACTGTTTTAATTCTTTGATTGGAAGCCGCCCAGACACCTTTTGGTAGTGGGCAGTATATAAGTTGTAAAAATAAATAAATAAATAAATAAATAAATAAATAAATAAATAAATAAATAAATAAATGAAGCTTCAGTTGCATTTTCATTATCATTATTAGAAGTTATCTCCCATCATGGATGACCCTGCCTGAAGAGATAAAGTGCAGCGTTTGAAGATTTCTTTACTTTTATGTACTAAATCAGTATGATTGCATTCCAGATGTCTTTTTAATTTGGATGGAACCAAGCAGTCATTAGCAGCAATTTTATGACAGTTAACACATTGTCCTTCTGGTGCCTGTTTGTTCCTAACTGGAACAAAGCCAAACAACGTGAGGTAGCTAGGATCATATTTTCATATTTTCTTCGTATTTCCTTTTGGTCGTGAGTTGCCTTTCTGCGAGCTGAGGCAGACAAACTTGGATGGCTTTGGCTTGCAGGCATCTGCTGGGATATTTTGTCTCCTCCAATGATGTTGGTTGTCATTGAATAAGTTCCTTCAGACGCTTCAGTGAGTTCACCACCTTTCCGTTTTAAAGACCCAGTTTTTAGCCAGTTGTCCATAATTCTGCAATAAAAGTAGGGACTCAAATAAATTAAAAAAATCATTCCACTGTAGGCCCCTCCCTCATGGTTATGTGGCTGATTTTGATTACATCTGCTGAGTTAGTACGTGTGATGCATTGCAAAGTCATCAACCTTGTAACTTAAAAAACTGACCTCTCATCAAAACATTTTTAATTTTATAGAACCATGACGAAAATATAAGCATGTACACAGTCTCTAGCCAAACAGTAAACATTATATTCACCAAATAATCAGTCTCTTAAAAGAAAAGAATGCAAATTTACCATCAAATCCACTGGAATTTTTTTTTTTGCAATGACAACCCAGTACGATTCGAAACAAATGACACACTACCACAACATGGCCGACAAGTGGCAGATCTAGCATAGACAAGGCGATAATGGTGTTGCCATGTTATAAAAATGGATTCTACTGCTAAATTGCTAAATCTTAGTGAAAATTAAATAGTATTGCCACGGCACCCCTAGCGTATGCTCATGGCACTCATTTTGGGAACTGCTGGTCTACAGTACATCAAAGAGGAGGTCAGATGAACAAAAGGGGAAACATTCAAGCATCTCTCTCTCTCTCTCTCTCTCTCTCTCTTTCTCTCCCACACACACACCATCACTACTACCCTCTGCAGGCTTTTCTGTGCAAGACATGGTCACAACATTCTCCATTTCCAAGGCATTTATGTGTTTCCACTGGAAGGAAAGAGATAGCTGTGCAGAGCATTTATGCAAGACTGCACCATTTCCCAGTCCATCAAATCCTTCCCCCAGAATATAGAGATAGCATGCCCTGATTGGAGCAGACAACCTTAATCCATACATTTAGATTTTAAAATGCGAAATCTGCACACTGTGCATCTCAGTGTGGGTAAATTAGACTATGCTATCCATACCTTGACGGTACAGGGCTTCTGTTTTGGGGCATTCATGTTGATGAGGAAATTTGCCACCTTGCAGGACTGCCTCTTTGGTTCTATTTGCAATCTACCTATATATATATTAAATAAATAAAGGGAATTTCACTATGCTGTAAGTCTCCAGTGATGTGAAATGAAAAGAAACTCTGTCTACCACGGTTGAAGAATCTATTACTGCTCATAGAATTAAGGAGTCCTTGAGGAGTTAAATGAACAAAACAAGAACATATGTTTGAGAACAAGCCATAATTCCCAACTGGGTCAAGAAGTTCTGTGTGTAGGTTAGTATATTGTTATGCAGCACGACTGACCTGAATCTTCCTTTCTCACACCGATGAGTCACTCGCCCTGTTCCTAAGCACCAAGGCTGCAGTAGATTTGATAACATGTTGATGCTATCTGTCTTCTTCCAGAGATCATCTGAAAAAAAAACCTCAAGAGAGGTTATAAAACAAATTAAGGAGAGTGATCACACAGTTAAGATTACACAGTCTGAGGGGGGTGGGGAGGAGAACAGCAGATTTTATAAGCCACAGAGAAATTATTCAGGGAAGCAATTATTTGCCATCTAAATAATTAATATCATTCCTACTATTGCAACAATGGCTTCAGAGATATTTTCTATAAGACTCCACACTATTAAACCCCTTTTGTGTTATACTGCTTTATTTTGTATGAAATCTTCAATACAAATATTACAGACAAGATAGATGTTTCTACAAAGGACAAAAAAGTGCCAGGTATGTACTTGTGTATATGTTGGTGCTGATTTTTTAAAAAATTAATCAAGTATTAAATTTATGCTCGTCTAAGGAGCCAGAGTTGTGTGATTGTCAACTTCCATTCAATGCCAGTATCCTTGTCTTTGAGCTAAACAAAGAACTGGGGTTTGAAAAATTGATTCCAACAGGCAAATAATAGTTTATTTCTTTTGCAAAGGTGCTTCTGTGTGCCAGGCTTGATGGGGAAGAAAACTTGCTACAGCAAGTCTATGGCTATATATAGATTTATAGAAATCTATATCTTTATCTGGATATATCACCTCTTCTAAGATTTATTACTTCCTCAGTTACTGATACTTCCTTTTCTTTTTCTTTTTTTTGCTCAGGTTTTAAAGCTGCCAATCACCTCAGAAAAAGGAAGCCAAGAAATAAATACAACTGCGAGGAGATATTATTCATGACCATGTCATCAGAACACTCTTTCCAGGGCAGATAAAAATGAGCTCCTCTTCAAATGTAACATTAATATACTCTAATAAAAAAAACCAAATTACTCAAAACATTGTAGCACACATGACCTTCGTGAAGAAAAGGGTGCAGAATAAGCTATCTTGTGCCTTTAATATAGAACAGTGCAGGAGGGTGGGGGCAATAATAGGAAGAATGTGAATTTGAATTGTACTTTGTGAATAAACATTTGCAAAGACACCAAGTATTTTTAGCTCTCTCTCTCTCTCTCTCTCTCTCTCTCTCTCTCTCATGCACACTCACTTGCTCACTTTAAAAAAAAGCTCCCATTCTTTTCAAGTTTGTCTTTGACTTCTTACTGCATAAAGAAAGGAGAGAGAAAAATCAGAGCACTTGCTATGACCTTCGTGCTGACACATTGGTGACATTCAGCCATTACACCAGGCCATGATTTGTTATTAATAGTCAAACGTACATCAGCTAGCAAACCATGGTTTGGGAGAGGTCCCACACAAGCTCAGGGTTCTGATAAATAGGAAAAAAGGATTACCAATCAATTGCATGCCATTCTCAGATACTGGAGTGGCAAAAATCTGAGACCAGAGGGTGGACCCTTGAAATACAATAGGAAGGGGCCTTTGGGACATGATAGAGGTAAGGCAGTGAAGGGTTAAGGAGGAGGAGGGTTTATTGCAGATTTTTGCCACTACCTGAAGTCCTCTGTAATAAAGGTCATAACTTTATGGTGAATGGCATCATGGAGGAACAGGTGCAGATGGGTACACAGTCTACAAATCCACATCATACACAAATATCAAACCATCTCCTCTTGTTTACAATGAGATTTATCTCTCTTCTTAAAAACCAGAGGAGCACAGCCGTTCCTTGGAATTTCTGCTGGCGCCCTTGCAAACTAACAACCACATTAATGAGTCTGAACTACTCCTTACTATATTTTTTAGCATAATTGCAACATCATTCTTGAAGATGCAAGTAAAATCCAATGGATACGCCTGCAATTAGAGTTGGTAACCTCCGTATACATATTGCTGAGCTTTTACGAAATTATATTTGTATTATTTAAACTCTGTGCTTGAAATACTGCTTTAGAACTTCACAAAGTGAATTAGGGACTGCTATTTTTGGATGCCCATCTGAACGTGGTGAAGTTCCAGAGAAGCTGAAAGGGGGAGACTAGAGTTTATTAAAGGCCTAGACTCCCAATAGGGTCACCCAAGGTAGAGTGATGAAAGCTGTGTGGCACGATGCCCATCTTCTCCGGCCAGCAGAACCACTTACCGGTTGCCACGTGCCACCCTGGGCCTTCCTCCTGGGCAGCATACCACTCTGGGAAGGAGTCAGGCCAAGCTTCCTTCCACTTGCCGCAGACTGCTAGTTTTAGAAGAGGTGGCCATTTTAGTCTATGCTAACAAGTAAAAACAGAAAAAATAACATTAAAAATTAAAAATAAAGACAACAAACATGTGGTGGGTCCTTAAAAACCAACTGCGATATTTATGTGAGGTTTTGTGGACTAGTCCACTCCCTCAGACACCTTGTCCACAAAATCTCACATTAAAATATAACAGTTCGTCTCTCAGGAAATCTAGTTGTTGATGTTCACAGAGGCAAAGGCACATGGCAGGGACTTCTTTTTCAGTACAGATGACTAAGGGTGCTGTGCACTGCATTGCATGTGGCAAAAGCATGCCAAATATATGTATATTTCTTCTGTAACAGCCACCTGGTACGGTCCAGCTGCACAGACATGTACTGTACTTGAATGCACCAGTTAATCTGAAAGACACATTTCTTCTAGGCATTTTGATTATCTTGTGCCTCCAAGGAATAGATACCCAGAAAACGTTTGAGTAACACTCCTGGCCATTGCTTTGTGCTTGGGTGAGAGGTGGTTAACTGATGAAATGAGTCAGGTTTGTAGGATTTTCCCCTGCTTGCTATAGTTGTGAATGATAGAGAGCATACACTGGTATTCTAGAGACCAGCTTTGACTGCTGACATTGGCGGTATCAATATGCACAGGCTGCCCTTTGCTATGTAAAATTCGACATCCTTTTTCCTGCTGGCAATGCGGACATGATGTTCTGCAGCAATATTGGGACATTTCCTGGCAGTTTTGGATTGTGGATGTAGAAGCACAGTGCATTCATAACGGCTTGCAACAGCCTGAGGATGGTGACACCTGTTTCCTAAAGACACCGTAAGTTGCCTTATTTGGGCTGAAAATCCTCTTGACGTAAGTTATGGCATAACAAGGGAACATCATCGTGACATCATCAGATGGGATGTATTTTTCAGAAATAAAACATTTTCAATTCCACTCCAACTTCTTGAGGCTCCCACAGGATCTCTTTCATCTTTGGGACTCCACCAGGGTCTGCATGACTGAGGAAAATATTTAATTATTGGTAAACAGCAGCAACTGGATGACATGGCCACTGGTGGTAATTTTTAGCAATTCAAGATTTCTCCTGTTCTGTGGTGCCCAATGGATTCCCAACATAGAAAGGACATTCACAGGAGCCTCAGAACAGCAGAGAGTTGGGAGTGAAAATGTTTTGTTTCCTAAAACCCACCACGGTTGATGATATCATCAGGATCTTTTTATGCCTTATATGACATTACTCATGGCCACAGGATTTCAGCCACTGAATCAGACCACAGGTCCATATAGTCTTATACCATAGCCACTGATAACAGCAGCTCGCTGTAGTTGCAGGCAGGACTTTTTTTTCTCTAGGTCTACAAAGAGACCTACCATGAAAGGAACACACAATCTTTTGCATGTGAGACGTGTTTTAAACTCCCAAGTCTTTGCATCATAATATTAAACTCAGGCTATGGATATCAACGTGGGTTCTGTGATTCCCCATAAACTAGACTGAATGCGCTTCCATGCAAATGAATATTGCAAAATATGCCATTTCTTGTTATGCAGAGCAGTTTCCCTTCCAAAGTTCAATCTTCCTCTGGTACAAAATAAAGAGAGTTCATTTGAGGCAAATGAAGAAAGGTGATTATAAAGTGATACAATGAGTGAACCAAAACAAACAAATAAGATTCTGAGAATAGAGGTTTTTTTTTTTTTTTTTAAATGGCCCTTCCCTACTTCTAACATCTGTACCATGTTCTGCTTCAGGTGGGTAACCATTTTGTTGGTTGCTTGACTAAATTTGCTGCAAGTGCCAACGTTTTTCATTTTAACTTGAGCTTTTCTCAGTAGGAAAGAGGGTTGTTGTTAGAACAACAAATAAGATTTCTTGGCTGTACTTTTTGCATAATACAGTAGTGGGTGGAAATGGCAAGTGCACAGAACTTTGCTTGCCTATCCACCTACAAGGCATTGATCGCTCCCTTGGTTTTTGTTTATCCAGCTTCTCACCTTTAAAAAAAAATCACATAAGTGTATGAAGTAAAAATTGATCCAGAAAAAAAGAGCAATTCTTTTTTCTTTTTGCACCTTCACACAAACAATAAAAATGGCATCCTTTAATAACCTTCCCAGTTTTATTCAATAGCCTTCTATGAGATATTGAAGGCAAAATAATGGGGGGAAAGAAATATCAGCCCAGGCTAAAACCACCTGGATTACAAAAGTTGGCTTTGAGAGTCTTCCTTAATATTCTTCTCCTTTTCTTTCCACCAGAGGATTACAGAGGTAGGGATTTGAGGAAAATGCAAGAAAAGCAATATCCTCAGGCAGAGAGTAATAAAAACATCACCAAAAATGCCTGAAGCAAACAGATCTGGGTAACATTAACATACTCTAATAAAAAAACCCAAATTACTCAAAACATTGTAGCAAACATGACCTTCGTGAAGAAAAAGGTGCAGAATTTGAACTTGGGCTGATATGTGAGACCCTGGGCCTAGAATGCTTATTATGCATTGACCCTGTGGCCATCTTTGAGGCACCACCCATATTTTAGACCACCTTTCTAACTGTCCTTCCCTGACACACTCTAAGCAGTAACATTGCCCTGCCTTTTTAAAAAATAAGTTGCCCACTCCCGCTGGAGGATTAAGGGTATTTGTACACGACCCCTAAACTCCGCAGCAAATGGCTGCCAGCTCTGGAGCTTACAATTGTTTCCCCACCAGCTCCGGAGTTTGCAGGAAATTAAGTGCGACCATGCCCACCTAAGTGCGTCCCAGCGCACTTTTCATGTACCTGCTCTTGGAGGGTGAAAATCCCCAGATCCGGATGTAATCTGGTGAGTGCCGGGCTCTCCTCGCTTCTGTTTTTTTTTTGCCTCCTGCCCCTTTAAGAGAAGGAATTAGGATGACGACGGGGCTCCGGGCGGCTTCGGAGGTGAGCCTGCGTTTTTTCCTCTCTTTTTTTCTCCCTCCCCTCACGCAGACAGGAGCAAGGAAGTGCGGAGGGGTGGGGACGCAGGAAGAGCAACGAACCCCCAAGATCTCTGGTCCGCATTTAAGTGGCCAGCGGATCTTAGGGGTCATGTGAAAAGAGTCTAAGATACTATAACATGAAAACCACAGATTAGATACCAGCTGAACAAATCTAAATTGAGTTTCTTTTTAAAGTGGTGTTACTTGTAGACGTGAGACACATTTGAACAGAGAGTGAGCACCAATCTGGGTAAAACAAATGCCAGGAGGTGATGAGGAGAGCAAGTGACTGTAAAGGCAGAGAACAACTATTTCTTTGAATACATCAGGAACAGGAAATCATCCAGAGAGGTGACACAACTGTTAGAAGTGAAAGGCATGAAAGGAATACTAAACGAGGGCAGGAAGACTATGGAGAAGCTAAATGAACACTTTGCTAAATGAAATGTACAGTGGACCCTTGTATAACAAACAGCTTGCATAACATAAAATTTGTACAACATAAAAATTCTGGAGATAGGGGAAATTTGCTTAACATAATCTCCTATCGGGAGAATCCGTACAACATAAAAATGGGATCACTCTGTTTTCAATGCATTCCTATGGGAATTTGTATAAAGGAAATTTTGCTTAACATAATATCATTTGGAACAAATTAATTCATTTATACAAGGTACCACAGTAATTTGTTGATAAAATTTCATCTTTTTGACGTAGCTCCTCTGGTCCTCTCCCTGAAACACACACATACACACACACACAGATCTTCTCTCACTCACTCACTCTCTCTCACACACACACACAGAGAGAGAGAGACAGAGAGAGAGACAGAGAGAGAGAGAGAGGGAGAGGGAGAGGGAGAGAGACAGAGAGATTGAGAGAGAGAGAGAGAGAGAGAGAGAGAGAGAGACAGACAGACAGACAGACAGACAGACAGAGGTAGAGACTCCTGTGGACACAGATCTGTTTCCAGAGGCTTCAGCAACTAAGAGGAACACAGAAGCCACTGGGGTGTGTGTGAGTGTATCTGTTTGTTTTAGGGAGAGCACTGGAGGAGCTATGTCAAACAGATGACATTGCATCAACAAATAAAATGTCGGCTTCCAGGGACCATCCATGAGAAACTGCCTTAGCAAAAGCAATTGACTACACCTAGTGGACTTTTCTAAATTTTATCCCAAGCCTCAAATGAAATGCATGGGTCTTCTGCATCAGCTCTCCCCCTTCCCTGGCCAAGAAGGGGCCATTAGCCTCACTGAGCTACATGGAGAGGGGGTGTGAAAGTGTGTATGTGAGCTGTGACACGTTGTTTGAAGGACTGGAACAATAAAAATACCACCTTTTAATTCAGATGGAGCCTCAGAACATCTAAGCTGCGGGCCTCAACTAAGAAACTACCTGGCACATTTTCCATCTTGCCAAGGACTTTACATCTATGAAATAACTCCTGGCAACTCCATCTTTTGCCATGTTGGTACAGCTCTGAGGAAGAGGGTTTTGCCCTCGAAATATCAGCAATTTTTTTTGTTATTTTTCTACTAGCCTAAAGGTATCACCTGTTCTACTTTTGCATTTGGTTTTTGTGATGGCTACATGGCTCCTTAACTTGTTTAGGAAAAGTATGAAACCATTTTAAAAACAAACATTAAAAGAGTCTTGATCAGAGCGAACTGGAGGGTAACAGTGCAACATTATGTTTCCAAAAAAAAGGGGGGGATGGTAGGAGGTCTAGGAAATTAAACACTTGTCACATCAATTCTTACCACAGTGAGAAAGCACAATGAAAGCAAGAACGATGAAACATATCAAGAACAAGATGTTTGGCTGAGGGAAAATCGAGTTGGTTTTTTTGTGTTCTGCCAAACTTGTAGAATTATGTGAAAATATCGACAAGTGTTGATACAAATAATATGCTATAGTTCATCTTCGCCCCAACTTTTGTCAAAGCCTCTAAACTTTAAAGTAAACATAGCACTCAATGGATCAGCAAAGAAATCCTCTTATAGGCGAGGAACAGATTAAAGCCATCTTCCCCAACTTGATCATGATGTCTAGGGCGTGATGAGAACTGTACTCCATCATATTTGGAAGCCACTAGAATGGAGACGGCTGGGTTAAAGAACAGGAGGTGAAGGGCAGAGATACAGAAACACAGTGGAGGGAAGTACAATGTAAGCAAAGGGTGAGTCAAAGATCTGTACTGGAAGTGCTGCTATTTAGCATGTAAAAACTAGCTGGTGTCAAAGGTTAGCAAAAAGGTAGCCAAGTGCACAGATGACTCAGAATTAATCAGAATGATAAAAGTCAAAGCAGACTGTGAAAAAAAATCTCCAAAAGAAACCCTCACTTCATGAGTGAATAACAAAATGGCAAATTAAAATCAGTAGATGAGTAAATGCAAAATAATGAACAGTAAGGGGTGGGGAGAGGAAATCCAATCCTTGATTTCATATCTAGTGATGCAATCTAACCTGGGATTGTGGTGGACAGCTAAATGGGAACACCAATCATTCTGCAGTTAAAAAAAAAAAATGGGGAGGGGGCCAAACTAGGTACAAGTATAGATTTGGAAGATATGTTTGATTTCCTATCTAGCATCCAACTGAACCATTGTTGTTGCTATTTGCCATCAAATTATTTACGACATTGTGTGAACCTATGAATTAATGACCTCCAGAAGGTCCTGTTGGCAGAAGGTTAGCTGCGTGGACATGGCAAACTAGAAGGCATGGTACATTTATAGAGTCAATCCATCTTATGTGAGGTCCTGTTTTTCCCCTGTTGCCTTCCACTTTTCCTAGCATCAATATTTTTCAGTGCATCATACCTTTCATGATATATCCCAAATACAATAGCCTCCACTTAGTCGTTTTAGCTCCTACTGATGCCCGTTAAGCTCATGTCTACTAGAACATTTCAGATGAACCCCTCTCTGCATTCCACGTTCCTCAGCTGTTGCATCTGTGCCATCTGTTTATCTGTTCACCCTCTGGAGTTTTGTGAACCGCCCAAAGTTTCTGTGGGAAAGTTGGCCCAGTCAAGAAATGCAATAAACAGACAAACAAACAAAATAGTAAACAGAGATATCACAGTATGGATGACCTTGGTCTTGGTCTCCAGCAACAAGTCCTTACGCTTGTGGACCTTTTCTAATTCCCTCATAGCCAGCCTCCCAGGTCTCAGCAGAGTTCTGGAATCATGGAATCATAGAACACTGAAGTGAGAAGGGATTTGAGGCCACTGACTTCAACCTCCTGCTCAAGACAGGAACATAAATAAAACAATACCTGCCAGGTGGTTGCCTAAATTTCTCTTAAATGCCTCTGGTTTTAAGAATGCTCACCACCTCCCAAGATAATTGGTCGAAGCTTTTCCTGACCATAATCTGGCTTATGATAACTTGACCCCGTTATTATGTATTCTGCACTCAAATGACTGAGAACTGATCATGCCTCTCCTCTGTAGTACAACCTTGCAAATATGTGAACAGTACTATTATACCTCCTCCCAGTCTCCATTTCTCAAGGTGAAACATGCCCAGTTCTTTCAGTCTTTCATAGGAGGGCTTTGTTTCCAGTCCCTGACCATCCTTGTTGCCCTCCTCTGACGTTATTCCAGTTTGTCAGCATCTTTCTTCAAGTGAGGTGTCTAGAACTGCACACAGTACTCAAGAGGAGGCTTAATCAGTGCCGAACAGAGGGCAACTTTTGTCCTTCACAGGTTTTGGAGGACAGTGTTCCCATTTATTGCTGCCTAAAATAGCATTGGCTTTTTTTTTTTTTGCAGTCCCATGACACTGTGGCTTCATATTCAGCTTATGATCTACAACGATTCCAAGATTCTTCTCAATCCTTACTGAGCCACGTATTCCCCATTTTGTAACTGCACATTTGGTTCCCCCACCCCAGGTGTAGGTAGAACTTTGCACTAGTTAGCATGTTAATCAGAATATCATGGAGTTCTTTGTTGAAGTTTTCCTGAAGCTGATATACTATATTTACAGCATTCCTACCATCCAACAGGGAGGTTATTTGATTTAAAAAAACCAACAACAGATAAGATTAGTCTGGCATAATTAATTCTTGACACACCCATGTAACTTTTAGTTATTACTAATTGTCTCAAAGAGCTTGTAGAGAGACCACTTTATAGTTTGCTCTAGAGCTTTCTCTGGAATTGATGTTGGGCTGACAGTTCTGTAATTCCAAAGTTCCTCTTGTCTGATGTCTTTGCTAACTGTGTGTCTTTCTTTGTTCTATCATACAATAACTTCCTGTCCAGAGTATAGCCTTGTGTTGTGCCATTATCATTACAGTCGTGAATGACCCTTCGTGACTCCATTTCCATGGAGTTTTTCTTGGCAGGCATACTGGAGTGGCTTACCAGTTCCTACTCCAGGCACCTACACCAAATATTGTGGCATAACAAGTTTCTTTTAGAACAATCCATAGCTTTTTGTGATATACATTTTCAAAGGCTTTAGTGAAATCTCTGAAGCACGGCCAATTTTCTTCTGACACTATTTAGTATCCCTCAGTAGTTAACATAAATTTGCAATATGATCCCTAGTTCCTTATTGTCAAGAATTTATTTATTTATTTATTTATTTATTTATTTATTTATTTACTTACTTATTTAAAACATTTCTATACGGTCTGACTTAGTGACATGCACTACCCTTGGAGGTTAGCAATAAATAAAACCGATCCCATTCACCCAAGCCCAAACATCTCACCCATCAAATTAAAAGAACAAACTGAAAATTACGAAATTATAGTAATGATGACAGTAAAGGTAAAATCCAACCCTGCTACCACCTCAGGGAAGGATTTCTATAAACACTTCCTTAAATATCTTCAACAACCTATTAAACATATAACCAAGGAAGGGGAGGCCTAATGGATCTCCAATGGGAGTCTGTTCTACAGAGGTAGGGTGACAACTGAGAAGGCCCAGTTTCTTGTGACAACCTTATCAGCATGGCCTCCTTCGAGAACAAGGCATGGTGAGATTGGGTGGGAAAAGCAGAAGTAACAACTGACAAAGACTGAGTTTGACTTGCAAATGTTATCTTTTTTTGGTTCTGGGCAGCCTGGCAGAATGTGGTGAATGAAGCTGGGATGTGATGCAGTCTTTTAGGACCTTTAAAATGGCCTTTCATTTAAAAAAAAATGTACCACACAGATTTACTACCTGACAAAGCCAGCTCAATGTGTTCTGTTTATGTGTTCTGTTTACGTATTCTGTTTATATACTGCCCCATACCACTTCAAGTAGTCTCTGGACAGTTTACAATTTTAATTACAGTGTGCAGGCTACACATTGCCCCCCCCCCCCAGCAAGCTGGGTACTCATTTTACCGACCTCGGAAGGATGGAAGGCTGAGTGAACCTTGAGCCTGCTGCCTGGGATTGAACCCCAGGTCCTGAGCACAGTTTTACCTGCAGGACAGGCGTTTAACCACTGCGCCACAAAGCTCTCGAGCTCAACCCATTTTGCTTCTGAGGCAGAGCGAGATATGTTTTCTTCCAGTTGCCCAAGTCAAAATGTGTTGCACCCAAATCCAACAAAGTTATTTTGGCAGAAACAGAAAATCCCTCTTTCCCCTTCTTCTCTCTGACAGTAACAACACAATAGTAACAAAGGAAATAACTAACAATGCCCTGCCCTCTCATGATCCTCCAAATCTGTTCCCTACGTACTCTAATTAATGTTATGGCTAGGTCAACAACTTAAAGTAGTCTATACAATCACCATAACCTAATTATATTAATCACATCGAGAGGGCGGAAAGCACTACAAACCTGCCAACTCTTCGTCTTCTATGACTATATATGACCCTGACACGAAGAAAATAACTTAAAAACTCCCAAATGCAGATCATTTCCTAATCCCTAAAGAGATAAGAAAGGATTTCCAAAGGTCAGCACTGCATCTTGTAAAGTTCAAGGCACATGACAAATCTCTCGCCCATTACCACATTCCCCAAAGGCTTTTTAAGTTGTCAGCTGAAATATGCTGAAGAGGTCAAATGCTTTGTGTTGGGAGGAGACTTAAAGGGAAGGTTGTTGGAGAATTTAGACCAGACAGCTTACCAGAGTGAAAACAAAACCCCTATTTTGCGATTCATGCTGGAAACAGCATACCTTTCTGTTACAGCTCCCTTGACCACTGAAATTCTAGCAGACCAGGTGAGGCTGAACCATCTGCCCTGCCACTGCACAGGGAGTGTTAGTCTGTATCAGTTGCCTTATCATATGCCAACTATCAAACCTCTCCCTGAGTATGGGGCATGTTGGGATCATCATTTGAAGTCACAGTCCAGGCCGTGGCTCATTCCATCTCATGTTAGGGTGAATGGCTGCCGTCATCCAGAAATTTTCATCATACAAGAGCCACATATGCCCTGGAAAATCAACATAACCCCTATAAATCAAATCCTGGTACTGTACCAGGAAGAAAGCCTCCATGGTTGGACCTTCACTATAACCACCATGTAGATCATATACTCAGGTAATCAATTGGCCCAGGAATGCTTGGACTTGAGCCATAGGTGCCACTCATATTTTCCATGCTTCTCTATATCCTTTGGATCAACCTCTCTATTCAACAACTGAAATAGATCCACATACAGTATTTCCCCTACCAAATCAACTCCTTAGTGGAAAGAGTCAGGCAATTACTCAGGGGATGTGCAAAATCCCCAAAGGGAAGTGCCTGGTGAGGACTGGACTTATAATCAGTATCAGGCACAGATGGGGAGGACCAATCTTCCATGCCAGGTGTGGCTCCCAAAAGTGAAGGGAATGCTACTAGAAGGTGTGGGGCAGTCCATCCCCTATAATTAAAACCTGGGATTGGTAGCTGGTTTGCCTGCAACCTGGTACTGTTCCCTGCTGCCTGCACCACTGACACCTGAGAAGTTTGGTTAGCCCCAAGGTGACACCATTAAAGTGTTGCTGGTGTCTGGTGTGATTGCTAGCTCATCTGATATAGCTACCACACTACCAGCCTGGACCAGGTGAGTCTTTGATCCTCCCACTGCATGGGATCCATAGTTACATCATTAATTTGAACCTCCTAATTTGAGCCCAGTTGTCCACCCCGCCCCCATTATGGGACTCACCTAACCGTGCAAAACAGCCTGCCAGCCCTTGCTTCCTTGACTCCTCTTTTAGCCTCTCCTTCTCTTTCTGTCTCTGTCTCTGTCTCTGTCTCTCTCTGTCTCTCTCTCTCTCTCTAAACTGGGAGGGTAGCAACAGCTGGTAGGCCTCAACCCTCAAAGTTGCACTGATACACTCCTCAAAGCCCAGGTGTTGGCCATCTCCTTCCTTGTGTCCTGCCTCCAGCGATGCAAGCCTTGAAAGAGGCTCAATGTAGAGTTCCCTCCCCCTTTATGTCCAGGTCATGGGATGCCCTAGTACCATATTGCAATATCCTGGGTGGGGAGCCAAAGGAGCCCCGTCCAGTGAAAATACCTTGTTAGCGGAGCCAGTCCTTCTCTTCTCATGTGTGTGTGTTGCGTCGTTATATATTCTGATTAACACATTTCCAAATGCCGGGTCAGGACAATTATCATTCCCACTTTACAGACAAATATGGAAGAGGATACGACCTCACTTTGACCATAGTTCTGAGCTGTATAAATCAAGCAAACCCACCCACCCACCAACGAACCAAACAAAAACCCAGTAAGCAAAAAGAGGGATTCCTGGGTGACTCACATCTGCAATATTAGTGCCTTTTGACCATCCTAAATGCTTTTTTTGCAAAGTCAGCCATCCCGTTCCAGGTATATTTCCCCATTTACCATGAGGGCAGAGACACAAGAATTATACAGAGGTTGTGGACAAGCTTTTGTTTAATGCCTGTATGCCAGATGTGCACTCCCAGTAAATTTGCCTAGCCCTGAAAGGGCATCCCACGAACTCTATACACCTGATAAACCTTATCTGAACAGAAAGTAAGAGTGCTGGCTCTTCATATTCTAATCCAGATTCCAGCCCCTAACTCATTTCAGGGGTAATAGTAAGGATTATCATTAAGAAGAATTCCAGACTTTTAAGCTGCCACTTTTCATTCCTCACTGCTCATCAGAACATTTGCTGGGACTCCTTGTTACAAGAGTAATTGCTTGGGATGAGATAGAATTGGATACTTATGTCATTTTTAAAATTGCCATTTATTTAACAATAGATTGTAAGTAGTCTAATTTAAATCATTATTTGAGCACAGCCAGAGCCTACATATCTCCAGAGAGGAGTACCCTTTCAAGAATATGATCCATCTCCAAGACAGTTCCTCACCTAGGACATTCTTCTCCTTATGAGAACATAGAGAGGCTAGAAACAAGTGGATTATGAAACATGGAAGAAGCAAATTAAGCATGTTAAACTCCAAGCCACCATCCCTTAAAAGTGATTGTGGGGAAGTCTTTGTGCCTATGGAGGAAAACATCTGAACAGCATGTTGAAGAAGAACCTACAGCAAGGAATGGCAAACCTTTGGCACTTTTGATGTTTTGGGCTGCCCTCCCCCCCAAAAAATCCCCAGTGATTTCCAATGATAAAAGACTGTGGTGCTTGTTATCTAAAGCATCTGCAGTGTCAAAGATTTACTAACCATGCTCTACTGTAACAAGCCCCCAGAAGCTCCCAATTGTATTTCTTCAGTCTTGGATAGAATTTAGTGACATGTTACACTAGCCACGTGGTTCTAGAATAAAGCTGAGACAAGTTGCTTTTTTTTCTGGGGGGAGTGTCTACAACTCCTGAGATAACCCAACAAGCATGGCCAGTGCCTTTGCTGACTCCGGGCTTTTGAGAGTTATACCTCCCAAAAGGTAACCTTTTAAAGTATTGGTCTAGACTAGCACACTCTGAAGGAGTACCCTCGATCATTTAGCAAGAACAGGCTCTGTGCAGGCCCTTAGGAGAAGAGATCCCATAGGAAAAAACTTATATACTGCCCCATACTGCTTAAAACTCTCGCTGGATGGTTTAGAGTTCAGTTATGCAAGCTCCACATTGCCCCCCACCCCCACTGAGCTGGATACTCCATTTACCCACCTCAGAAGGATGGAAGACTGAGTCAACTTTGAGCTAGCTCTGAGCCCAGAATTGAACTCAGATAGTGAGCAAAGTCCTGACTGCAGTGTTGCAGTTTAACCACTGCACCCTGAGGCTCCTGGAAAGAAGATGAAAATCTTCAAGCAAAATTTCCATCTGGTGTCATAAACATGAAGTAGCAAATGAATATATGGATGTCACAATGTGTATGGAAGAAGCAGAAGATACGCTAGAGCAGTGGTGGCTGGCAAACCTTCAGCACTCCAGATGTTTTGGACCACAACTCCCAGAATTCCAAGCCTGTGGGGCGTGGCTTGAGCATGTCTGCGGAAAGATGGTGATTTCCTTTGTCTGATCATCCGGAAGCATTTCAGAGCAAATAACACCTTAAATATTTCTGAGATGAACTCATGTGAGCAAAGAACATCTTAACTGAAGCTTGGAGCTGTCTTTGACAGCTCAGCAGCTTAAATGAAACTTAAATGAAGTTTTAATGAAGTTACAAATAGATTTGGCAACACTGCTCCTCTGAATGCAAAATTTGAAACTAAGTTTCTAAGGACTCTAGAGATTGTAAATAACTCCACTTTGAGCTTGAAGGTTGTTTCTAAGTAATTGGACTCCTTCCTTCTTTGGTTGGGATTAGAGATGGGTACGACTTAGCGGTATTCCCGTTTCCGTTTCCGTTACTCGTTTCCGTTACGGAACGGAAACGGTAACGGGAATTACTCCGCCAGACTTCGAGCTCGAACCGACAAACGAACAATTTGGTCTGATTTTTCGTGGTCGTTACTTGCATCGCGGCGATCGCGCGATGCCAAGCGGCACAGAAAAAAAGTTTTAAAAGTTTTTAAAAAACCCGATTCCCGGCCCTAAAAGCAGGCGAAAACTGTCTGAGGGCACCTACCAGGCCAGAAGGTTTTTTTTTTGGGGGGGGGGTTTTCCCCGCCCCCCTTTCCTTGGGCTAGTGCTACTGCTGCGCTGCGCTGGTACCAGGCGGGGGGGGGCATCGTCTCGTCTGCCTTTGCCATGCGGTGTGCGGGCGGGGGGATCCAAAATGGTGACCGCAATTTTTTCTTTGAAATTGTGGCCCAAATACCCAACAAAGCACCACAGAAACATGAGAAAAATAGCTATTTTAAACACTTGAATTTTTACTGTAGCAGCAGTGGGTTTGTCTTGCCAAAATACGTCTCGGTTGATTTTATTTTATTTTTTTTAATTTATTTTTTTACACGTGCACAACGATGGGCTGGCCATGGGACGGGACCATGCAAATTTTCGGAGCCATTCCACCAATCGCATGGCCAGGTTTTGACTGACACTTCTGGATGTGCCAGAGGGCATAAAAAGGTGAGGCAGTTCCAGTCCGTCGCAGTCTGGGCTTGGATCTTGTGGAGGGTGGTCAGGGCTGGATTGCTGCGCTCTCAGTCTAGTTTCGATTTCGCGGTCGCGGTCTCGGTCTCGCTAGGCAGGGAGGGAGGGAATTGATTTGAATTTAATTCTCGCAAAACATAAGAATTTCTTTTATTCCCTGTGGGGAATAGCAACGCAGCGTTTATTCTTTTTTGTTTTCGGAAGAGTTCCGTTTTTTATTTGCTTTGCTATTTGCTTCAAGGGGGAGGGAAGGTTTGAGCGGGAGGGGAGGGGAGGTGCTGCGGATTTATTTTGGAAATATATTATTTTACACTACCATACCATTTCTTTTCTATCCCAATTTCCCACCGAGTTCATTTACTGTTGGCATTGGCAAAGGTCCTTTTACCCTGCGCCTACAGCTTTTTTGCTGCTGTTGCGATTGGGGTTTTGGAAGGGAATCCAGCAACCCTATCCTACCCTTAGCAGCTTATAGTTTTATTTATATCTTACCATTCATTTTCTATTCTACCTACAGTTTAGCAAGTGGCAGTACTAGTGCTTAGAAGGGGAGGTTTGGAGGCTGTGGATTAAATTATTTTAGAACTATTATACAGTACAGACTGAGTAGGCAGAGTCTCCCTTGCCAACCAGTGCACTCAAAGATCTCAAACACATTTGTGTTGGCATTGGCATTGGCATTTGGCAACAAGGCTAGGGCACCTTCCTCTATAGAACATTTTACAATTTCATTTTACTTATTTATAGATAATTAGATATTCTTTCTCTTGTCCAACACCTCATTCA
>JAHTLZ010000122.1:16104051-16135352 GCA_023846285.1 Phrynocephalus versicolor | reverse complement strand
AAGCCAGCGCCCAGTAGCCGCTGGGTGCTAGCTTCGGGAGGGGAGAAGATTTAAAAAGCCTGCTCTCTCCTCCCACCTGATGGGGTGGGGGGAGAGCAGGCTTTTTAAATCTCCCCCCAGCCTCGGGCACCAGAGCCGCCGGCAAACTCAGCCAGGAGAAAAGCCCCGCAGCCACGGGAGCGCTCTCCTGGCCGGCTTAACGGCGGCTCCGGTGGTGCCCGTCCCCGGGAGAGCTCCCCGTAGCTGCAGCAACGCTTTCCTGGCAGGTGCCGAAAAATGGCACCCGAAAAACGGAGCAGGCCCCTGGGGCCCGAAAAACGGAAACGGACCGAAGTGGGCCCCAGGGCCTGAATAAAGAGCACGAAACGCCATTTTGGCGTTTCGTGCCCATCTCTAAGTCTGTTATCTTTCCCCACCTTATAGGCTCAAACCATCTCTATGCAAAGACCCTGACGGAACTGTTTAACTATCAGCATTCATCTTCAGATACTAAACTTTAGTGTATAAACAAAAGTGTATATGTACAGTTTCTTGTTTTATCTAAAAGGATGGCACACAATAGGGAGGATTGTGACTTTTTAACACCCCGTCCTGGAAAAAGACTAGCATTCAATGGCATACATCTGATTCTGGAATGTTTTTCCCACGGGGAAATGTTGAACAGCACCCTAAATGTGTAAGCAACACCTGGCACACAGAGAACCTGCCTCTTTAAGAAAAAGGCTTAAACAGCAGTTCTCAGTCTTTTCTGAGTAGAAGTGGTTTCCCTAGAGACCCAGTACTCCAAAGCAACATATGCTTTCAAAAATTTTACTCCATTTCAAATGTTTTCAACATTGCAGATCCTGGGGGGATAGGCAAGATGCTGACTTTGTAAGCAAGGGATTTCCTTTCATAACCATTTGGAACCAACCTTTCTTAAATGTTCATTATCAGATGAACGATGTGTCTTCATCTTCTAAAGTAACAAATTACTAAATTGGCTGGTGACAAGCCTGTTCCCTTTAAAATCAAAATTGATTGAACCTGTAAAAACAAACAACAGCAACAACCACCCAGATTTCATGCCTGCCTGTGTAACTCCTTCAGCAAGTCTGAGGTTAATTTTGACAGTGAGGAGAGGAGGATATCACAATGACCCTGCTGCCCTTAACAATTTATTGCATCATCCTGACCTACTTGTATAAAGAATGTGTGAATCAAATTGGTCTGTACTGAAGGAAGCGCATCTGTCAGCTGGGCAATTAGGAGAGCACTAACTCCATTTCACTTCTTCTTCTTTTTTTTTTAAATACTCCTACAAAACTCTCTCCAGGCCTAACACAGGAGTGGGTGTCATAAAATTGGTGAAAATTACCCCCTTTCCTCAAAGAGGTTTTGATTGATTTTTTATGTTTATAGAGAGCTAGAGGGTAGAGTTTCAGGGGCACCTGAGGGTGTACTCTTTGCCCATCCCTATTGTGGTGTGTAAGAAGCAACCTGCGGCCTTCCTGTTGCGGCACGTGGGCCCATCGCCGGACTGTGCCATCCTCCCCGGCGTGGGGGGAGCCCGCCCGGAGTCGCCGCTGTTGCCGCCGACTCAGCCCCCCCGCCGGACCTTGCCATCTCCCCCGGCATGGGGGGAGCTCACCCCGGGAGTTGTCGCTGCTGCCGCTGCTTCAGCCCCCCGTTGAACTTTGTCACCTCCCCCGGCCTGGGGAACTCGTCCGGGAGCCGAGGCCGCCGCCGCGGCTTCCCCGCCAAGCAACGGCAGCCCTCTCGTCGCGGCATGCAGGGCCCCAACTGGATCGTTCCATCTTCCCCGGTGTGGGGAGCCCGCCCTGGAGTCATCATTGCCGCCGCTGCCTTAGCCCATTGTTCTATGGTTTGATTGGTGGGGGGAGGCCTTTCTGCTCTGGGTCTACTTGCTCTTATTGAGTTCCGTTAACATCATGGTACTAGCCTGTACCCACCCTTGGTGTGCTTCTTTCAACGGAGAGGGGGCCGAGCCGCTACCTTTGGCTGTTGGGAGGCTCCGACAGCCTTCGTAGGCTGCGGTTCTGCCTCCGCTAATAGCCGGTGTTGTCGGCCTGACCCCCCTCTCCCTCTCCCCCCCTCGCTTTTCCACCAGCAGCCTATGTGAGCCCCCTACTTTTTACTTTTTACTTTTTACTTTTTACCTTTTTTACTTTTTACCTTTTCTTTTAGCTTATTTTGCTTGGTTTATTGTATTTTTATTTATCCTATTGTACATTTTGTTGTATTTTGTAATCGATCGTTGTATAGTTGTTTTTTTTTGTTTTTTTTTTGTTTGTTTTGTTTTTTTTTGTCATCATGCAGGCAGGGACCACCATACCTGTTGTGTCGGGCCGTGGTCGGTACGCTAGGGGCTGGGGGGTTGGTCTGCTAAGAAGAACTCGGGCCAGGCATCTTGCGCCTGTCCCCCGTTCTGACCCCTCAGCTCACTGTCACGAGCCTCGGAGCCACTCCGCCAGCGCCCCCGATCTTACCTGCCTCCTGTTGAACGCCAGGTCGGTCCATAACAAGATACCCATCATTCATGATACCATCGCCGATGGGAGGATCGACCTGGCATGTATCACCGAGACCTGGGTGGGTGCAGAGGGGGGGTGTCCCTCGCCCAGCTGTGCCCGCCTGGGTTCCTGGTACTGGGGGTGGGAAGGTCAGAGGGTCGTAAGGGGGGTGGGGTGGCCATTGTTTACAGAGACACTATTCAAATCAGCAGGGCCTCGACGTTGGTGATTCCAGGTTTGGAATGTGTCCATCTGTTGGTTGGGCAGCGGGACAGGTTTGGCATTGTGCTCGGTTACCGTGCTCCCCGCAACCCGGCACAATCCCTACCAGAGCTCACCGAGTTCATCGCCGCTGCTCTGTTGAGATCCCCCCGCCTTTTGGTGGTGGGTGATCTCAACGTGCATGCTGGCGGTGACCTGTCTGGTGCTGCTCTGGATTTCATGGAGTCCATGACCTCCATGAATCTGTCCCAGCATGTTCTATGCCCAACCCACAGATCTGGACACACCCTGGATCTGGTATTTTCCTCCACGTCGGAGGATTCGTGTCTGAGGGTGAGGGACATTGCTCCCACTCCCGTGTCATGGTCAGACCACCACCTGCTGTCTTTCTCTGTATCAATCGCCGCCCCACCCCGCGGGGACCTTCGGCCAATTGTATGGGCCCGCCCCCGAAGACTCCTTGACTCCGATCGGTTTCGTGAAGTCTTCGGAGGGCCTCCTGGCGGACTGGCTGACGATCTGGTTGACTCCATGGTAGACCAATGGTTTGATGAAACATCCCGGGCTGTCGACCAGATCGCCCCTAGGCGCCTCATCCGTTGCCGAGCTCGTCCCTCACCGTGGTTCACGGATGAGCTTCGAGCGATGAAGCAAGAACGGAAGAGGCTGGAACGCAGCTGGAGGAAGAACCGGTCGGCGACTAAGAAGGCTGCAGTCATCGCACAGTCCAGGCGCTATGTTCACGCGACCAGGGTGGCCAGAAGATCTTACAACACCCTGAGAATTAGTGAGGCCTCGAACCGTCAAGCGGAGCTCTTCCGTGTGGTTCGTGACCTCACTAATCCTGGACTGTCTAGGCCTCCTCCTACTGATTTCAGTAGTGAGCATTTTGCAGCCTTTTTTCGATCTAAAATTGAGGCCATCCGTACCGGCTTTGAATCCTGTTGCTCTAGCCCACTCTCGGCACCCCCGACGGCTGCGCCCCCTCGGTCTCCTCGCATGGTTGAGTTTGGGCCTGTTACCTCACTTGAGGCCTCCAGGGCCATCGCCCACTGCCGGCCCGCGTCCACCCCCTTCGACCCTTGCCCATCATGGCTCTTGAAAGCCGTTGGAGGGAGCATATCAGAATGGGCATCTACCATCGCCACAGCCTCCTTCAGGGAAGGGATTTTTCCCGCTCGCCTGAAGGAGACTGTGGTAAAGCCCATTCTGAAGAAACCCAACTTAGCATCGGGCGATTTATCCAACTATCGCCCGATTGCCAATGTTCCTTTCATGGGTAAGGTGATCGAGAGGGTGGCCGCGATCCGGCTTCAATCACATCTGGAGGGTGAGCATATCCTGGGTCCATTCCAGTCTGGGTTCAGGCCCGGTCGGGGGACCGAGACAGTCTTGGTCGCTCTGCAAGATGACCTCCTCCGGGGGGCCGACAGGGGGTGCTCCTCCTTGTTGGTCCTTCTGGACTTGTCAGCGGCCTTTGATACCGTCGACCACGGTATCCTGCTGGATCGGCTCTCCGAGGCTGGGATCGGGGGCACTGTTCACAGTTGGTTCCGATCCTTCCTCGGGGACCGTCCCCAGCAGGTTCAGCATGGGGGCGAGATGTCGGCCCCTTGGATACTCCCTTGTGGGGTTCAACAGGGGTTGTCTCTCTCTCCCATGCTGTTCAACATTTACATCAGGCCGCTGGCAGAGGTCATTAGGGGACATGGAGTCTGCTGTCATCAGTACGCTGATGACACGCAGCTCTATGTCTCCTTTTCCACCGCTGCAGATGAGGCTGTCCGGACCCTCGATCGGTGCTTGGGTGCAGTTATGGAATGGACCAGGATTAACAGGCTCAAACTCAACCCCGATAAGACCGAGGTTATGTTCTTCGGGGCTACCCCATCCAGCTACGGTGGCCCGTTTCCCACCTTGGAGGGTGTTTCCCTCAGGCCATCGGACTCAGTCCGGAATCTGGGAGTAGTCCTGGACCCGGCGCTCACCATGGAGGCCCAGGTGTCCGCCGTGTCCAGGGCTGCCTTCTTCCACCTGCGTAGAATCGCCCAGATTCGCCCGTACCTGGATGGGGAATCCCTTAGAACAGTGGTCCAGGCGTTGGTGATCTCGAGACTGGACTATTGCAACGCGCTCTACATGGGGCTGCCCTTGACTCTGATTCGGCGTCTGCAGCGGGTCCAAAATGCGGCGGCCAGACTGGTGGCGGGTGTGCGTCGATATGAGCACATCACCCCAGTTCTGGCCCGCCTGCATTGGTTACCCGTTGCAGCCCGAATCAGATTCAAGGTCCTGGTTTTGGTCTACAAAACCCTCCATGGCCTAGGACCTGGCTACCTGACAGAGCGGATCGACCAGCGGTCAACTTCGGCCCGTCCAACTAGGTTGTCGCGGGCGCACATGCTGCGCGTGGCCACGCCCAGGGAGGCTCGGAGAACCTCCACCCGTTCCCGAGCCTTCTCTGTGGCTGGCCCAACGCTGTGGAACCATCTACCAGCAGAAGTGCGCCTAGCAGAGTCCCTGCCCGCCTTCCGGAAGGCTCTTAAAACCTTACTCTTTCGGGAGGCGTTTGGATGATTTTTTTTCCCTTCCCTCCTTCCTTCTTTCCGCCATCGCCATCTCCTGCACCTGCTGTTTTATCTGTTTAGCTCTTATTATTATTATTATATTGTGGAATTTGTTGTCTTTTTAAATGCTGTAAACCGCTCGGAGTTCCCCACCAGGAAGACGGGCGGTATATAAGTCCTATAATAAATAAATAAATAAATAAATAAATCTCCCCATGTTAGATAGTCAGGCAAATTTAAATGATTGAATGACTTGTCTTTTTAAAAATTGAATGGACTACAATGGAGTGTGGAGCTTAGAAAATAACTTTTTGAAAGGAATACAGTGGTACCTCAAGTTACAAATGCCCCTAATGACGAAAAATTCGAGTTACGGAGAAATCTGTGGGAATGGAGATGCTTCAAGATAAGAAAATTTAGCCCTTTTTATAGTTATGAAAGGGAAACGGAAAGTACAGAAGACTTGTCAGAAAACCACATGCACTCATCCTTGGACCAGGGAGATTTAGATAGTAACAAAATGGTTCATTTAGAAAAAATGATTTGTAAGTTAACAAAAAAAAAGATTCATATGAAATGATTCTTAAGCTAACGAAACAACGAAACAGCATTTCGTTTTCGTTAGGGTGCCCATCCCTAATGGTGACAATAGCTAAAATCTTGTTACCTGGTGTAGCAAGTCACAGCTAAGCTAGACCCACTGAACTGGCAAGTTAGCACCTGTATAAATTCCATTGAATCTGTAAGACACAACTCTAAGCAACAGGATTTCAGCCTGTGCCTTTGCCTGTACAGGTCCCAGTGACATATTTCTTAGTTACATACTGGCTAAGTGCTGTACATTATTAACCTGCCCTGGGAAAGTGCTTGGAAACTTCAGCAGGTCCAAAACACCACAGCCAGATTTCTAACTGGAACTGGTCACAGCAGGGTTCACACCACTGCCTCTCCCTCCTTCCCCCCCCCCCCCCCCGGTTACAGAAGCTCCAGTGAGTGCTGATCCGTTTCCTGGCACAATTTTAAGTGGTGGTTTTAACTTATAAAGTCCTAAAAGGCTGGACTGTGTCTCAGCTTTCTCTGGTGTTAAGACTGTCAGGAGAGGCCTTTCTCTTGCTCCTCCCACTGTCACAAGCACACTGGTGAGTACCAAGTGAGAGAGCCTTTTCTCTCACTGCTCGCTCCAAGTCTCTGGAACTACCTCCCACTGGAGGCAAGACTGGCCCTATCTTTACTGTCCTTCCCAAAGCAGGCAAAGATCTTTCTTTTCAGACAGACATTTCATTAGTGACTGACTGACTAAGAGACAGTATACAAGATGATTATATTTTGTTGCTTCTAAATCTGTTTTCCATACTGCTTTCAAATAACATTTTTAACATAATGTTATTAATTCTTTAATATTTGAATAATTTATTGTTTTTAACTTCTAACATTGTCTTAAAATGATGCGAGCCACCTTGGATCCTTTTTGAGGAGAAATGTGGGCTAAAAATATTTTAAGTTAATTAAAAATAATTACATTTGTTCAGGAGTAGCAATTACAGGCAGTGGAAATTATCTGTATATCTGTCTCTTTGTCTGTTTTTTATCTGCCCTTCATTCTAGGATGTCAAGATGATGTGCAAAAGTCATAAAAACCAGAGGAAATCACAGTATTGTACAGTAGAAACCACACATTTTCCAGTACCAACAAACAAATCAGTTTATGTGGAGATGCATATTAGAGCAGTGCATGACATAAGGCAAGGATGTACACAATGTTTGCCTGTTACTTTCTTCAGAGAGTGCTTTTACAGCCAGAGACTTACCTGGTGTCCTTTTCCTTACTTCAAAGAATGCCCCCAGTTATATTTTCTGTGGGAGTCAAAGAAAGAAAAAAGTTATATGACTGAAGGACCCACCTTCATGGCTTGGAGTTGCGATAAGGGAAATAGTTATCTAATTTCAGCCAGAAGGAGGAATTAAGAAAAGGGAGGGCCTTTGCAAGTCTGATGATAGAGAAGGATAGAGATAAAATACAAATGAAAAGGTTTATTCTCCTGTATGTACCAAAGCAAATCTTGGCCTTGGTGAGCAAAGCAGATTCTGCTCTGTTATCTATTGCCTGTGAGACTTAAAAAGCAAAGAACATCAGGGCCAAGCCATTCATACTATAATATTTGAAATATGTTCTGGTTACTGCCATAGCCTTGGGGCTAACATAAATTTCAAACGGTCTGGGACTCTTGCAAGCTCATAAACATAGAAACGCTGTCGGTGAGGGAATTGTGTTTCTATGTGCAGTCATGAGTTTGGCTGGTTTGAACAAGGAGCACAAATCTTTGTGCTTCAGATAAGAAAATTTTCTTGCAGAGGTAGGATAAATCTGAAGGGGGGGAGACCCCCACCTTAATGACCCCAGAGCCCCCTGTTAATGATCAATCCACCTGCAGATTTGGAATGTGAGAAGAGGGTTTGAGGGCCAAACAGTGCTCTTCAGGCGACCCATTTTTAGAAGGAATTTTTCATGCCCTGAGAAGCCTGACTGTCACAGCAATCACTTTTCAAATTTCCCATACCTTGCGAACTAGCTCACTTTGTTTTGTGATTAGTCATCAGGAAGGCTTCAGGCTTCGTTGGTAGGTGTAATTTCTCAGTCACACATTTTGCATCTCTGGAATACTAATAGATTTCCACTTCTAAAGGCGACCTCTCTGTAATCTATGGTTTTCAGGAGCATCAGTTTTACAAAAGGATAGGGGGTAATTTGAGTGCTTGGAGTTCTCTGGGAAATGTGGGGATAGCACTTGAGGAGCTTTGAGGGTTGCATTCTGGGGTCCTGTCACCTCAAGTATTTCCTGTTTGTTTGCGCTGCACCACCTCTGATCTACTGGGTCTCCTATGGTGAGCATAATTATTACTTACTAGAGATGGGCACGAAACGGACAATTTTTCGTTTTCGTTTTTTTGCTTCGTTACGTAACGAAATGACAAACGAATTTTGACTCTAAAATGAAACGTAACAAACAGAAACACCGGAAATTTTGTCGTGCGTTTCGTTTCCGTTACTGCAATATGAGTGAATTGCTTAAAATCCTTTTTTAAAAAATCACAAAAAATTGAAATAAATGGTAACGAAATGGTAATGAAACAAATGAAAATGAAAACAATTTTTTTGCAAAAATTCACAAAAAACGGAAATGAACCGAAACAGACCTTCCAAACGACAAACGACAAACGAAATGCCATTTTTTTATTCGTGCTCATCTCTATTACTTACACATGGATTCACACAATGGTGGCACAAGGTCCTTATTTCCACTTAGCCTTGAATTTCATAACGTGATCTTAGGTAAATCTGCATCTCCCTGCCTAGTCTACCTCACAGGGTTGTTTCAAAGATAAAATGGGGGAAGAGGGAGAATCATGAAGGCTTCCTTGAGCTCCATTGAAACAAAGGCTGTCAGATTATGTGCTATTTGATCAGCCAACAGAAGCAATACTTATTGAATAAATAGTTAGCCAGAGACAGAGTTTTCTTAAAACCAAATAGCTATATTACAGACTGTACAAAAATATATCACAGCATCACAGAACTTCAAAGTTCAACAAAGCATAGAGGGAAAAGTCACATTAGTACATTTATACAAAATTCAACAGCATAACAGCATAACAGCATACATTACATTGACAAAATATATGACAGAGAAACAAAGTAGGTACCTTACTCATGGAAGGCCCAATGAACAATGATTTACAGAACATTTTTATACATGTGTCTGTCCAATCATAAATGACATTACCTCATAGCTATTGCAACCCCTTGCATCAGCCAAAATTCATTATGTTAATTCTTAACATCTGCACTCCATTAGAAAAAAACTATACATTGTGTCACTGTGACTTTGCACTTTTACAGACTCCATCTTTAAATCAAATGAATACATATCAAATATATATAGAATATCTTGTTTAATACATATATTTCACTAACTAATATCTGACAAAGGCAGAATATGGAGATAATAAACCGAATCAGTACATTTCTCCTTGATAGACAGTAAGTAAGCTGTTCTGGACAGTGAATATCACTTAATCAGATAAACAAAAACGAACAAACGAACAAAACAATACTGAGCTCATTTTCATTTCCTCCTCCTCCTCCTCCTCTTCCTCTTGTTTCAAGAAAGTGCATACCAGGTGTTTCCTTACCTACACATGATCACAGCTCTGGTGGTGATGATAGCATTTTGAGCAACATCACTTCTGGACACCTGCTGAGCAAGTAAACAAGGCCTTGAGAGCTCTATGTGCTAGCCCAAGAATGTAGGCAGAGGCAACCAGAATGATTAGGGGCCTGGAACACCTTCCTTACCATCTGAGGCTGCAATGGCTGGGCCTCTTCACTCTTGAACAATGGTGCCTGAGAGGTGACCTGATTGAAGTTTATAAAATCATACACGGTGTGGACAAAGTAGATGAGGAAAGACTGTTTTCCCTATTGCACAACACGAGAACTAGGGGGCACTCCATGAAACTTTTGGGTGCTAGATCTCATACAAATAAGAGAAAGTACTTTTTCAACAAGAGGATCACTGGTCTGTGGAACTCCCTGCCAGAAGAAGTGGTGACAGCTGTCAGCCTTGACAGCTTTAAGAAAGGATTGGGCAAGTTCATGGAGAACAAGAGTATCAATGACTATCATTATGGATGCATAAGGACAACCTCTGGGTTGGAGAGATAGGCAGGATATCTCTCGATGCCATTTGCAGGGAATCATAAGCAGGGTATTCTGCTTGGGAATACCCTGAAGCAAATGGTGAGCCACTGTGTGAGACAGAATACTGGACTGGATGGGCCGTGGCCTGTTCTAGCAAGGCTGTTCTTATGTTCTTATGTGTCTGCAACCTGCATGCCAGCTGGCTGAGCTGAATTTTCCTTTACACCATTTGAGCTTTGTAATTAATTAATCACAGAACCGTGGGGGCAGCTATGCAGCTGCTGTGGAAATCTATCCCTTTCCATTTGCTTTGCTTTGTAACCTGTTTGTTACAACCTCTGCCCATCCTAAAACTTCTCCTTCACACCCAATGGGCTGCAGAACAATTGATGTTTTCGGCATTTAAATTGCTCAAGAGAACATCTTACGGGGCTCTCAGAGACAGTTACATCAACAAATGTAAGTCCAATAAAATCTGTGGCAAATGGCTACAATATTGTAATGTACGCACAATATGTAAACAATTAAGCAATGGCTGTGTTGGCAAAAGGAGGAGGAAAGGCACAATTAGAATGGGCAAGGTCAGCTAGTATCTGTAGGAAGCTCAAAATTTCTCACTCTGAGAGGACGGGAGAGTTGTGAAGCCTTCTTGTTTTAGACTACAATGCTCATAATCCCCAATCACTAAAGACAGTGGCTATGCTGGATGGGAATCCTGAAAGTTATAATTCAAAAATGATACCCCCCACAATCCCCAGCTCTGTAAGGCTCTTTAGATGAGAAGACACAATTTGATCAGAAACCTCAATGCGTGGATGAGGCGATGGTGTTGAGAACATAAGAACATAAGAACATAAGAAGAGCCATGCTGGATCAGGCCAAAGGCCCATCTAGTCCAGCTTCCTGTATCTCACAGTGGCCCCACCAGATGCATTTGGGAGCGCATGAGATTAGATATCTGTCTTCTGATACCACTCCCCTGCATCTGGCCCTTGAAGTACCCCGGTTTTAAGCCTGGAGATTACACATCTCCATCATGGTTTGTAACCTGTGATGGACTTTTCCTCCAGGAATCTGTCCAATCCCCTTTTGAAGGCATCCAGGCCAGATGCCATCACCACATCCTGCAGCAGGGAGTTCCAAAGACTAACAACGCGCTGGGTGTCTGTTCTTACTCTCCCAGCCCTCAATTTGAGTGTATGTCCCCTAGTTCTGGTATTTTGTGAGAGGGAGAAGAGCTTCTCTCTATCCACTTTACTCATGCCCTGCATTATTTTGTACGTCTCAATCATATCCCCCCTCAGGCGCCTTTTTTCCAGACTAAAGAGCCCCAAATGTTTTAGCCTTTACTCATAAGGGAGGTGCTCCAGCCCAGTAATCATTTTAGTCGCTCACTTCTGCACCTTTTCCAGTTCCACTATGTCTTTCTTGAGATGAGGTGACCAGAATTGTACATAATACTCCAGGTGCGGCCTTACTATTGTTTTGTATAATGGCATTATAATGTTGGCTGTTTTATTTTCAATCCCCTTTCTGATAATCCCTAGTAGAGATGGGCACGACCAGAAAAAATGACGTTTCGAGTTGTCGTTTGTCGGAACAGGTCCGTTTCGGGTCGTTTCCGTTTGTTGTGAAATTTTTCAAAAATTTGTCGTTTCCGTTTGTCGTTTGTCGTTTGTCATTTCCAACCCAATTTTGCGCGATTTGACATTCCAGAGAGCACGGGGGCGTCCCGCAATCAGGGCCGGCGCTAGGTGTTTTTGCGCCCTAGGCAGCGGGCAGGGTGGGGGGGCGGGCGGCGGGGAGGAGGTGCGGGCGGGCGGCGACAGTGGCAGGGGGGAGGCGCGGGGGGGCGAACAGGCGGGTGGGGGGGCGGTGGCGGGGGGCCATGGGCGGGCGGTGAGAGCAGCAGGGGGGAGGTGCGGGTGGGCGAGCGGGCAGCTGGTGGCCACGGGCGGGCGAGTGGGCAGGCAGCGGCACGGGCTGCAGGCAGGTGGCGCCGCGGGTGGGCGGGCGACATCCATATGTGTTAGTCAAAACCTGGCCATGCCATTGGTGGAATGGTTCAAAAAATTTGCTTGGTCCCATCCCATGCCCAGCCCACATGGGCAGGTCTAAAAAAATAAAAAATAAAATAAAATAAAATCAGTGCAACCTTTTACTGCTATAAAAAAAACCCACTGCTGCTACTATAAAAATTCAGGCATTTAAAATACCTAATTTTCACATGTTTCTGTTGTGCTTTGGTGGGTTTTTGGACCACGATTTAAAAATAAATATTGCAGTCGCCATTGTGGATCCCCCCCCCACTGCATGGCATGGAGACGACGAGGACGACCCCCCCCCAGCCTGGTGCAAGCATCCCAGGACAGGAGAGGGGGGAAGGCTGGGGACCCCCCCAGAAACCACCCCTCAGGTAGGTGTCCTCAGGCAGGCATATTTTTGCCTGCTTTTTTGGCCAGGAGTCAGCTTTTTTTTAACTTTTTAAAACTTTTTTTCTGTGCTGATTGGCAATGGCATTGCGCGATCTCCGCGATGCCATGAACGACAACAATAAACCCGACCAAATTTTTCTTTTTTCGGTTTGAGTTCGAGTTCTGACGGCTTAATTATTGTTACCATTTCCGTTACGTAACGGAAACGACAACCGAAAACGGAAACGACAATTTCGCTGAGTCGTGCCCATGTCTAATCCCTAACATGGAATTGGCCTTCTTCACCGCTGCCACACATTGGGGAGACACCTTCGTGGAGCTGTCCACCAACATACCAAGATCTCTTTCCTGATCTGTCACGGATAACTCAGAGCCCATGAGTTGATAGATAAAGTTTTGATTTTTTTGCCCCAATATGGATTACTTTACATTAGGCAACATTAAAACGCATTTGCCATTTCGTAGCCCATTCCCCCAGTTTGGAGAGATCCTTCTGGGGCTCTTCACAATCTTCTCTGGTTTTTACCACACGGAAAAGTTTTGTGTCATCTGCAAACTTGGCCATCTCACTGCTTATCCCTGTCTCCAGGTCATTTATGAATAGATTGAAAAGCACTGGTCCCAGGACAGATCCCTGGGGCACACCGCTTTTCACCTCTCTCCATTGTGAAAATTTCCCATTGACACCTACTCTTTGTTTCCTGGATCTCAACCAGTTCACAATCCATAAGAGGACCTCCCTCTTATCCCCTGACTGTGCAATTTTCTCAGCAGCCTTTGGTGAGGGACTGTGTCAAAAGCCTTTTGAAAATCCAGATAGACTATATCCACCGGTTCACCCAAATCTACATGCCTGTTGACCTTTTCAAAAAATTCTAAAAGATTTGTCAGACAAGACTTACCCTTGCAGAAGCCATGCTGGTTTTCTCTCAGCAAGGTTTGTTCTTCTATGTGTTTTAAGATTTTCTCTTGGATGAGGCTCTCCAACATCTTCCCTGGGACAGATGTAACGCTAACTGGCCTGTAGTTTCCCGGGTCCCCCCTCCTTCCTTTTTAAAATATTGGTGTGACATCTGCTATCCTCCAGTCCTCCGGCACTGTGGCCGTTTGAAGAGAGAAGTTGCATATTACCATTAAGAGATCTGCAATTTCATTTCTCAATTCCCTAATAACCCTTGGGTTTTGGATGCCATCTGGCCCCGGTGACTTGTTAATTTTCAATTTATCAATTAGTCCTAAAACATCCTCTCTTTTAACCTGTATTTGATTTAATTTTTTAGTCAAGTTCAGGCAGCGGAATCTTCTCAAGGTCTTCTGTCGTGAAGACAGATGCAAAGAACTCATTTAATTTCTCTGCAATTTCCAAGTCCTCCTTAATCTCCCCTTTTCCTCCCTCACCATCCAGAGGGCCAACTGGTTCTCTGGCAAGTTTTCTACTTCTAACATATTTAAAGAAGCTTTTATTATTATCCTTTATATCAGGGCTGTCCAACTTTGAACAGCCGGCGGCCTACTAGATGCTTTGGAGCGTCTGCCGCGGTCGACTCTTGGAGCGCGCGCGCACGCGCGCGCAAGGACCCCCGGGAGGTCTTGCTTTCCACACCCGGGCTTGTTGCACACCAAATTCAAAAGGACCAAGGGAAGGCTTGGCCGTTTTAAATTTGGGGCCATGTGAGCACCCTCCGGCATTGCACCCACCCCTCCCCCCCAAGGTTCCTGGCGGCAGCGGCGCTGCTTTTCCCGGGCGCTGGCCAGGATGGCCAAACTTTTGAAATGCGCGAGCGCACATGCGCCTAACCCCACAAATTTCCTTGGGCCGCTCCAGCAGCCCCTCCCTCACCCATTTTGGCTCTTCACCGGGGGAAGTGGAGGACCGAATATGCTGGGAGGGGGGGGAAAGCCCCTCCACCTGCATTACCTCCGCATGGGCCAGCAGTCCTGGGGGTGGGGCTCGGTGGTGGGCAGGTGAGCGCTGCGAGGCTGAACCCGAGGCAGGGCAGCCCAGCTTCTGGACCGCCACTTTGCCACCCGCCCGCTCGCGTCCAAGGGGTGGTGAGTGTGAGATGCCTGCTGCCGCCGCCACCTGCCTTCCTCCTGTGTGTTTGTGTGCGTGCGTGTGTGTGTGTGTGTGTGTGTGAGAGAGAGAGAGATAGAGAGAGAGAAGGCACGCTAGAATGCCTGCTTTTTTCCTGCAACTCTCTGGAAGCCAGGCAGCCCCTGCAGAGTTGCCTGCGCTCCCGGGCGCTCTCCCGGCTTCTGCACATGCTTCAGCCAGCCAGCCAGCCAGCGAGAAAAAGAAAACGACCCTGGGAACTGCCCCTTCCTCTTGTCCTGTCCTGACGACTCCCGGGGCAGCGGGGGGAGAAACCCAGCCGTGCTTTGTGCCACATTCTCCTCCTTCAGCGATCGGCCTGAGGAAGTCACCACCTCAGCTGGGCCCGATCCTTAGTACGTGTATTGGCAGGTGTGGGGGGGAATGGACGTGGACGGACCCTTGCTATCCTTGGGCGGGTCGTGCTGGCGTTTCTCTGCGGTTTCTACTCCCCTCCCCACACTGCTCACATACATTGCCCCTCCCACCACTTTGAACCGCAGGAACACTACCGTCTTGCCTCCCCGCCCCACCCCTCCACCCACCCCAAGGTCCATGGTGTGCGCTGCCGGTGGCATCAGCAGAGTCCCCCCGCTGCGTGCATGCTCTTTCTGCCTCCGTCTCGGCCCCCACCCACCAAGGTCCCCTGTGCTGGAGGCGGAGGCAGCGGAGCCTCAGCCACCCACCCACAAAGTCCTCTGAGGGGAAAAAATTCCCCCCGAAAAAATGGGGTCAGAGGTGGGCGGGGACCTAGCGGGCGACCTCTGAGGACCCCGCGGTTGACCGGTCGACCGCGGTCGACCGGTTGGACAGCCCTGCTTTATATTGCTAGCCATGCGTTCCTCAACATCTTTCTTTGCCTCTCTTATCATCTTCTTACATTTCTTTTGCCAGAGTTTGTGTTCATTTTTATTTTCCTCATTTGGGGAGGATTTCCATTTACAGAAAGACCTCTCCTTGCGCTTTAGAGCCTCTCTAACTCCACCCGTTAACCATGTCGGTGCCCTCTTGGACTTAAATGAGCTCTTCTTTCTTTGTGGTATGCACTTGTGCTGGGCTTCTGTTACCGTTGTTTTAAACAGGTTCCATGCACTCTGAAGAGATTCTTCCAACCTTCCCCTTCAGTTTCTTTCTAACTGGTTTCCTCATCTGAGGGAAGTTTGCCCTTTGAAAATCAAGGGTTTTTATGTCTGATTTGCTTGACAGTCTTCCTCCAACATGCATGGCAAAGGAGATTGCAGCATGGTCACTGTTCCCCAGAGGCTCAGTGACATTCACATCCCTGACCAGGTCCTGAGTATCACACAGTATTAGATCCAGAGTTGCCTGTTCTCGGGTGGGTTCCATGACAAGTTGCTCTAAGGCACAGTCGTTCAGCAAGTCGAGAAACCCAGTTTCTCTTTCTTGCCTGGAGTTCACATTGGCCCAGTCAATGTGGGGATAATTGAAGTCCCCCATGATTACTATCCTGTCCTTCTGAGACACCTCCATGATTTGTCTCCTCATTTCAAGTTCTCCCTCAAGTTTTTGATCTGGTGGGCAATAGCATACCCCAACTATCGCATCACTCCTTGGACCTGGTAGTTTAACCCACAGTGATACTATGGTGGAGTCAGACCCTCTGTCAATCTCCATTCTGCTGGATTTTACCTCTTCTTTAACATAGATGGCTATTGCCCCTCCAACCCGCCCCTCTCTATCCCTTCTATAGAGTTTATAGCCTGGGATTGCTATATCCCACTGGTTCGCTACATTCCACCAGGTTTCTGTTATGGTTATTATATCAATGTTATCCCTAGCTGCCAAATGTTCAAGTTCTCCCATTTTTGGTTGGAGGCTTCGAGCATTGGCGTAGAAGCACCTGTACAGTGGGTTCTGCAACAACAGTTGCTGCTTTGTTTCCCCCCCCCCACACACACACACAGCTATTATTTTCAGTAGGAGGGCTTCAGATTTGTCAGGAACTAGAGAACATTTTGGGACAAGCCAAACCTGTTCAGAAGGGATGGGTTGCACTGGAACCATGATGGGAACAGACTGCTGGCACTCAACATCAAAAAGGCTGCAGAGCAGCTTTTAAACTGATAACTGGGGGAAAGCCGACAGGAGCTGAGTGGCATCCGGTTTGGAACACCTCATCCCCATGGAAGTAGGTTGGAAAGGGTAGAGAACCACCAAGTGATGACATAGTAGGTATTAGCGCTGAGAGAATAATGGGATGTGGTCGTTTGTCTACTGGAATTAAAAGCTGACGGGTGGGGGGAGAAAAAAGAAGCAGCCATTCATGGGCGACCCACTGTACAGGTGCTTCTACACAAATGCTCGAAGCCTCCAAGCAAAGATGGGAGAACTTGAACATTTGGCAGCTAGGGATAACATTGATATAACATCCATAACAGAAACCTGGTGGAATGCGGAGAACCAGTGGGACACAGCAATCCCAGGCTATAAACTCTATAGAAGGGATAGAGATGGGCGGGTTGGAAGGGGAGTGGCCATCTATGTCAAAGAAGGGGTAAAATCCAGCAGAATGGGTTAACTATGGGTTAACTACCAGGTCCAAGGACCGATGTGATAGTTGGGGTATGGTCAAATGTGCTGATGGCTGGGGGAGATCTCCCTGTCCAGTATCTTCATAACACTTCCCAGAGAGCTACCAAATTCTACAAGATTATGGGCCTTGACTCTTATGCCAACCCTCTAAAGCAGGAATGCCAAAAATATTCACAAAGCACAGAGTCCTGTAGCAGATGGCTGAGGTAAGCTTTGTTTTAGTACTACCAACTTTCTTACTACAAAATGACCAAACTTGTAAAAATGTTATATTTTATTAAGATGGTGAAAAAAATAGAAACTTCAAAACTTCAAAAACAGTTTCAACAGTTACAGAATGGTTAAAAAGCTGTGTACCAACATTAAACAATCAAATCTTTTGAGTAGACATGGGTGTTTGGATGCATTTGACGAGTTAACTCCCCCAAAGCTCCACTCATTCGTGTCCACTCTAATAATAATACAGTGGTGCCCCGACTTAAGAGCAGCTCGACTTAACAGCAATTCGACTTAAGAGCAGAAAACTGTTGGCATTTTAACTGTTGCCTTACAAATTTTAGATCCAGTCTGCTAGTCTTACAAATATTTTTCCATTTTTTTAAAAAAAAATTAACTTATTTTTTCAATTTTTTAGATAGGTACCCCGACTTAAGAGTAGTTCGACTTAAGAGCATGCATTCGGAACGGATTAAATTCGTAAGTCGAGGTACCACTGTACATAATTGTGTGGATTATGGTGACCCTTTCCAAGGTTTCCTGAGCAGAGACTGCTCAGATGAGGTTCCCTATGCCCTTCTTCTGATGGCTCTGGGACAGTGTTGCTTGCCCACATCTGCACAGCCTTGTTCTTCTGGGATGCACCGTGGGAAATCAAATGGATGCCAGATATCTCACCCTTTGAGCAATTCAGCCAGATGGGCCTATTGTAGTGGTGACTGGTGAATTATTTTGAGATGGTAAGTTGCCACTAGAGAAGGCCCATTTGGATCAATGGAACTTTGGAGCAGCTTACTCGCCCCAAATCCTACTGATCCACTGAGCCTACTTTGTAACGTGTTATGTTAAGCAACAACTTGAGCCATTGTTTTTAAAAAATGTAGGCTGCAACAGAAAAAGAATAGAAAGTTAACAGAGGAACGAGCTCTGGGCAATGTGGATTTTATATTTGCGTCCTATACTGATGTAGGACTTTCTTTTCAGGGAACATGTCAAAAATAATGTCACCTCTAGAATTTAGCAGTCTAACCACAAAACTTCAAGCTGTTTAAGTGAATGACACAATGATTATCCAATTTAAGATAGATTTAATGGTGCAATAGATTTAATGCTGTCAAACTCTTTGCAATTTGCACACAATTATACTTCATTTAATAAGGTTATCAAGTTCTGTGCTCCATTGTGCCCATTAAAGGTTATTGCACAAATTTCCTCTCAAGACAAGAGCTGGGAGGAAGCTCACCCAAAAAGTGCAAATGTTTTAATCCTGAAATGACAATTTGTTCTTCTCCCTTCAAGTTCATATGGCAAATAAAGGATGTTATTATCTCAGTTGTATGCTGTCTCACTGACACTGGAGAGAGCCTTCTGTATAGAAGGACTGCTCAATGCAGGAGTTCAAATTAAAATATATCTGGCTGGTGGTTGTCTAATTTTCTCTTGGATGTCTCCAGTGTTGCTCAATGTGAAGATGTAAAATTTTGAATGCATAGTGTGTTAAAATAAGTAAGGGGAGTGTAGAAAAATGCTTTGTGTTGGAGTGAAAAAGCAGTTCACAGATTGACAATGAAGACTATCGTGACTGCTACTATTGGTATTGTCAACATTTGGGCTGCCTTTTGGGACCAAAGACTTGCCAACATCCCAGATATCAGGCCTTTTCCTGGTGTTTTGAATCATGGATATAGAAGTACAATTTCCCATATTTATAAACTAAAAGTTTTTTTTTTAAAAAAAATAATTGAATGTAAAAACAAGGGACAGCAAAGTTGCTGCAAATTTAAAAGCTGTCCTCAATGGAAGTTTTGGCAGGGGAAAGTCTCTAATCAAGGCCCACAAGTCTGAAATTTTGGAGACAGGGAGGAATAAAAACTAAAAGCACTTTGTATAGGAAATTTTGTGTGTGTGTGTGTGTGTGTGTGTGTGTGTGTGTGTGTGTGTGAGAGAGAGAGAGAGAGAGAGAGAGAGAGAGAGAGAGAGAGAGAGAGAGAGAGAGAATGCAGTGCCACCAGCCCCAGAATTTATTCTTTTCCTTTCTATATCTCTGGTATCTGGACACAGGCTATTCTATTTCTAGGTGAAAGTTCATCAGTCTGGAGGCTTTATTATGATCCTCAGTGTATTTTCCTCCAGCAGTCCCCTATCCACCTTGAAAAATCTCCTTCATAGTCCTGAAGACCCGCTGGGAGAGAATGGAAGGGTAGCAGGAGGTCTGCATGGTTCAAGCACAATGATAATGACAAAAAATTACCGAGTTTTCCAGGATACTGTATATATAGGAAAAGATAGACAGACAGACAGGCAGGTAGGCAGGCAGGCAGGCAGACAGACAGACAGATAGAAGTTGATAGCTCAGTGGTTCTTAAATTACTCCTTTAATTGTAACTACATGTCTTAGAAAGTATTCTCAGCTTCTTCTTTTAACTGCTTTAAAGGAGTGCCATTTTTGCAAACATTTTAAAAATTCTTTAATATATGGAATGCAGCTGGGAGCCTAAGTGAAACCTACAGTTCCCAGATGAAAGCTAGCAAGGCACAAGGGCTAGGGCTATCTATGTCTTTCTCTTCCTCATTGTAGCTGTAAAAGCTTAAATCAAATATATCTTATTTCCCCACAGATTACCATCTAGCTAGAGACTGCTGCTTTGTGGAATATTAAGATACTGACTAGACTGGCACTTTGCATTGCTTCTAGCATCAGAGGTGCAGAACACCAATCACAGATTTTCCACAGTACTCCAAAGAGTGCTTCGCACCATCTGGGTGTTATAACTAGATCAGTCTTACAGTGCAGTTGACAGCTCGCACACAACGTTGTTAAAAGTTATAATTCTGTATGAACTTTTTTGAGTAGTCCTTTTCTCTTGAAGTTCAAAATCTTATTACAAGCTAGTACCGTACCTGGATTTGGAGAGAGAAACGGAAGTTTATGTACCCCATGCTGCCTTCTCCTCAAGACTGAGAGGAGGGGAATAGAGATGTGCAGGAAATGAAAAACAAGACACTGTTTTGTCATTTCATTACGTAACAAACTGCTAGGACGTGTTTCATTTCAAAACAAAATGAAATGACATTTCTTCTTCTAGGAATGAAATGATTCATCCTACAGCAACCAAAATTGCAGGAGAGCTTCCTCAAGCATTTCCCTGTAAGCCCCCCAAATTTGGAAAGTTTTCAGGTTCAGGGTGCTGAGTTATCAAACTCCAAAGTTTGATAACTCAGGAAACCGCTAATCACTTGCCTGCGGGTGGGCGGAGGGGGGGCTACTAGCAGCTTACCGACTCAATTAGAATGATTTTCTCCTGGGGGATTCCCCTTGGAGTTTAATAACTCAGCACCCTGAACCTGAAACATCTCCAAATTTGGGAGGCTTACAGGGAAATGCTTGAGGAAGCTCCCCTGAAATTTTGGTGCCTCTTGGGCCCAGGGGAGCCATTATATAGTGTTTCATTTCATTCCAAAATTCTTTTAAAATTTCATTAGTAATGAAACAAAACAAAAATACTAAAGAAACGAAATGAAACAAAACACTATATTTTTGTTTGGTGCCCATCTCTAGAGGGGAATAGAGAACTGGACTCTAGCCAACCACTGGAGACCACATATTGCCATCTCTGTACCATCTACAACAGTGATGGCGAACCTTTTAGAGACCAAGTGCCCAAACTGTGATTCAATACCCACTATTTTTTTTGCAAAGTGCCAATACAGCCATTTAACCTGAATACAGGTAGCTGTGAAGGGGCGGTGTCAGGTGCCCACAGAAAGGGCTCCGAGTGCCACGTTTGGCACCCATGCCATAGGTTCGCCATCCCTGACCTAAAACATTAAATGGATAGCTCAGCCATAGGAGTAAAATGCAACAATTTCCTTTAAAAACAATGAACGAAGAGAACATGCAGTTTGTCTTAAGAGGAAGACTTGCTTCCAGAACACTTCCGACAGTGTGATGATGCTTTAAAACAAGGGTACAAAGAGCACCTGGTTTTGGAAGGAAATTGTGACTTTCCCCCACAGTCTCTGTATCACTAAGATTCTATGGTGGGCCAGCAGTTCCATTAGCGTCAGTGGGCTGGTGGGAGCTCAGAAAGGGGAGGGAGGCATATGCGGTCCACTCCTGCATTTGACATCCAGATACACAGATGGCAACACAGGTGGCTAAATAAACAACAGGACTTAAGCAGTGGTGAGCAGTAGCACATTTCCACATAAACTGTATAGCAATAATGTCTAATCAGTGCAATATTTGCATATATCAATTCAAATTTCCTTATGTTTATTTAATGCAAACATGTCCCCTCTCTTTTTGGTGCTCTAGTTCTCCATGTCCTCCTGTTTGGTAGTTGAGCAGTGGTCACCGTATCTGTGACATGAGATCAATAAGCAACAGAGCAGTTCAAACGCAAAAGAAGCGTATCTGGAAATTCAATCTATTTCTGCAAATTATATCCTCCATATCATGCCTTATTGCTCTCACCATTTATTAAGTGTGTACAGCATCCTTTATGACCCTCACTGAAAATGGATCTTTCTGGTGTGATGTCACTAACATGTGATAGTCTGAAATTTTAGGTGTTTTTTCTAAATGGGTTAAATATCAGAACATTTTGGGTTAACCAGAAGTGGCTTGCTGACAACTTCTGCATTCTCTAAGACTAAAATATCTTCCAGGATGCAAAACCGCAAAATTGTGAAATTATAGAAATGCTTATGTGACAAGATGTTGAATCAGCAAAAAAGTGTCACTTTAGAAGTATAACTTTAGATATGCTCAGAGGGACACCAGGTCATATCAGGTAAAGAAAAAGGAACAATTATTAGTGTAGGGACACCAGGTCATATCAGGTAAAGAAAAAGGAACAATTATTAGTGTATCAGCAAGCTGGTTCGAGTTGGTTCCCTTGAAAGCAGAACTGCTGTGGAAGATTCTGGACTCAGGCTAAAAAGGTATTTAAAGAAGAAGCACGCTTCATTTGGGGTCTTGGATTCTTTGCAATCACTATTAGTATTGCTGGTTCCAATTCCCCAGATGGACGGTACCACCATCTGGCTTCCTGTCTCCGTGTTATGTGTTGTGTCAACTTTCTATGTTATGCAATGAACTTTGCAACCGTCTCAGTGCAAATCTATTACAGCCAAACCCCCAACTTATCACATGATGGACAGATGCCCTGGAACTGGTAAATAACTGCAAATGATTCTGACAACAGACAGGAGGAGTATGTGATGGGAGCCATGATCAGTTGATGTTTTCCATGTGATCCCTCAAGTGTTCGTGGCAGTGGAGTCCAACCTCAGATCAGTCTTCTGCAGTCCAGCTCCTTCCAGATGCATTTAACTACAACCTCAGCTCCTGGTTGGGGATTATGATATCCCCAGCCTGTCAGAAATTGGTCTTCAGTCAAACACATCTAGAAGACACCTGGTTTGCAAAAGCTGCCCTACATTTTAAATCTGTCCAGCTTCTTGCTGCTCTCTCTCTCTACCTCTCTCTTTGTCCCTCCTTCCTTCCTTCAGTCTCTCCCTCTCTTTTCCCTCCATCTATGCCTTTTCTCTTGAGCAGGCTGCAATATTTAATATCACGTGTAGGTATCATCAAAAGGCAGGTGCAGCTAATAAAAGAAATTGGTTTTCAGAGTGGAAAATACACTTCACTTCTTTTTCTTGGTAATTGCATTATTAAAATTCCCATATTGGTTTTCTGACTTGGTATTTTAATGGATCCGTGTTCATCTCGAGGTCACTGTGGATGAGTGTGCTGAAAGCAAATTGTGGGGCATGATGAGCAATAAGGGAGAACATTCAAATTTATATACTAACTGGGAAAAATGTAGCAGGTAATGACTACTCAAATGTTATGTGTTCATGCAGTCATCTCTCCACTTTCTACTTGAGCTTCGAGCTTTTCTGTTTTGTTTTGTTTTGTTTTATAGAGCCTTTTCATCAGCATAATCCTCGTGAAACTGTGGCACCATCTGCCTAAAATTGCATCTATCATCGTACCAGTTCAATACTTCACTCAAACAGACCCTCTTTGCAGTCAAAACTCAGTTAAATAGATATTGATTATATTACGTATTCCAACACAGATTTCAGGCTATTATGATACATTAACGTACAATACACAAGGCAGTGCCTTTTTACGTGTGCATCAGTGTGGAATGACATATAGATTTTATTGATGCCGATGTAGGATGTCTGCATTATTCATACGTGCTGATGCCTCAGGTTACTGAATGAATGCCTTTAAAAAAAAAAACTTGTTTGAAGTGGTACCATCTGGTGCTGCACCCAGAAGTGCTCTTATACACTCCTCAGCCACACATGGAAAGCTGCCATCTGATTTTTGTATGTCTTGTATGTCTTTGAAGTTTTAAGCAAGGGGTGGTGAAATGTAACTATTGTCACCTGTACGTACAGTGTATGTATCTCCAGAGTTGGCCCAAGACATTTTGCTGTTTAAAACACTGCAGCAAAGAATACTTTCTTCCCATCAATGCAAATCGAGGTATGCAATACTGTTATCTACTTGAATTATATGGACACAGGAGGCAAGAAATTGGGTAAGCACCTGTTCTCCATTCCTGCCGGTAAAAAGGACAGTTACAGTATAACATAAAGAATACGCAGCCCTGTCGCCTTTTCCTAATTCCCCAGATGTGCCACCTGAGGCAGCCATGTCACTCTTCCCTACCGACAGGACCAGCCAAGATCACATTGTATTGTGATGGGAGTGTCATTTAGACTTGATGAGATCTCAGAGGGTTCATCCATCCAAATGACTCTGATTGCAACTGATCCAGTATTAGAGCAAAATAGGACCAGCCCTACTTTTAGACATGAGGAAGGAGCCACTGTAGACAGATCAACCTGCACATGTCATGCAGTTGGTCTTAAGGCCTCTAAGCTGCCTTGTTGCCTTTGCCTGTACTGGATTACAATAGCCTTGTGGCGCAGTGGTTAAATGCCTGTACTGCAGGTAAAACTGTGCTCTCGACCTGGGGTTCAATCCCAGGTAGCCGGCTCATGGATGACTCAGCCTCCCATCCTTCCGAGGTCGGTAAAATGAGTACCCAGCTTTCCAGGGGAGCGGGGGGGAGACAATGGGTAGCCTGCATACTGTAATTAAAAAACTGTAAAACCACCCAGAGACTACTTGAAGTGGTATGGGGTGGTATATAAGTAGAACACTTTGCTTTTTGCTTTGCTTGTCAGTACTGTAGATGTAAGATTCAGCTTTTAGTTAAATGCATTTGTAAATTGTCTTAAGGGATGGGATGGAGTGAGGTACAACTATGTCTTTTGCCTCAGGCAGCAAAATATGTGGAATCTGTTGGAAGGGGACATGAGTATAGGAAAGATGTTGGCTGAGCCATCACTAGAGAGCAGCCTCTGAGACATTGGCTGATACTTCACATCCATCTCATCGCTGTTCGCAGTCCTGCTTGGGACCGGTATGAAGTAATCTTACTGCACGTCCATTGCGTGACAACGGGAGTTCGTCCCGACCACGCCCCCTGAACTGGGATTTAAGCGGGATGAGCGATTCCCCTCCCTGGCCCTGGGAATTTGCTCATCTCACTTCTTGTTCCGAGATGAGAGCCCTTGAAGTAAGCCTTGTCCTGGAACGAGTGCTGATTGTAGCTCCTTGCCATCTAGTGGCAGGAATGTGAAGTGACATTCGCCAGTAAATTCCCTATGGAGTCAGCAATGCAGTGCTGAGATTTTAAAAGACAAATGCCTCTAAGTTTGCTCCATAACGCATTGAAGGCAAGGCTTCGGAGAATCAAGACATTGAAAAACGGAAGGTAGGACCGGGAAAAAAAAGAGAATGAAGGCAGAGAATTTCACATCTTGTCACGGAACGAGGACGTGCGGTAACAGTCGTCCCAGTATCATCAATCACACCCATGGGTACACGGGAACAGGGACAGAAGCAGGAGAAGACCACATGACTGTGACCGACATCAACACGCAATGAACTTCCTCCTGGAATGAGGAAGGACGTGAAGTAGCTGTCTTTGTTCCAGGGTGCCAATATGTAGAGAGCCTAAAATTTTCTGCTGGGAAGGTGCAAATTCAACTGCTGGTGACACAAAACTGACTGCTGGTAGAAGGACAGGATCCTGCCTGCACATGATGCATATCTGGGTCCCAGCCACTCCTCCATGAGCAGACTGAGGCACAAAGCAGGTGGACTTGGTGCTGAAACAACATGGATGTTGCATGCTTGTATCTCCTCCTTCTTCCTTCCCCAGTGTCCCAGCAAATGCCATTCTCATTTATTTATTTATTTATTTTTATATCGCCTGTCTTCCCAGGGGAACTCTGGGCGGTTTACAAAGAAGTGGCCCAAGTCTAATCAGTAGGGCAGCAAAGCCCTCTCATGCCAACGTTGCAGCTCTAGCATTTGAATAAGTTTAGCCTGATAAATTCGTGTTGTTCAATATAGAGCCCAGAATATTTCAGACATATTCAAGTTGAGAACAGGGAATTAGAAGAGGCATCTTAGAACTTTAATAGGTAACATTAAAACTACAAAGAGCATGCAAAAAGAAAAGAAAAATCCATTATGAGGGGTGGAAAGTAAACATAGAAACACTAGTGTTCTTATGAAATCACTCAATACAATCATGTATAGTAAGTACAGTGGTACCTCGTATAACGTAGGACCTGTATAAAGAAAAATCCGTGCAACGTAAAAAAATCCACGCCCCCCCCTTTCCCCAAATGGCCTCCGCTTCTCCCCCTCCGCCTCCTCCGCCGCCCCCCCAGAACGCACCGGCGCCCGCCCCTCCCCGCTGCGAACTGCCCCCCGCATCACCGGCTCCCTCCCCTCCCCTCTGCGAACTGCCTCCCGCCTCCTCCTCCTCCTCCTCCCCGCCGCCGGAGGAGGACTCGGACACGTCGCTCCCTCCGTTCTCACCTCCGCCGTCGAGGGAGACCCCCAGGCCGCCGCCGGGGCCGCCAGCAGCAGCAGCAGCAGCAGCAGCCCCGACGCCGCCTTCGCCTTCTCCCGCCCCCGAGACCCCGGCAGAGGACGCTTCAGGGGAGGAGGCTGTGGCTGTTGCCGCTGCCGGCGGGACACTTCCTTTGCCTTCTCCTCCCGGAGCTCCTCCTCCGAGGCCGCCGCCGGGCCTGGGAGGTCCTCCATCCTTGGCTTCCTCCTTGGCGTCGGCCTCGCTGCTGCCGGGGCTGGCCGAGCGGGTCTCGTCGCTGCAGCAGCCGCTGCTGGAAGTTGAGGCGGCGGCGGAGGAGGAGGAGGAAGAAGAGGAGGAGGAGGAGGAGTCGGCGCTGCTGCCGGCCTCGGCCTCCTCTTCGTCGTCCTCTTCCTCCTCTTCTACTTCTTCTTCGTCCTCATCTTCCTCCTCCTCCTCCTCTTCTTCCTCGTCGTCTTCTTCCTCCTCCTCCTCTTCCTCTTCGTCCTCCTCCTCTTTGTCATCCCCATCGCCGGCCTGGCTGGCGCTCTCCGGGCTCGGCTCCGACATGCTTTCCGCCCCTTCCCCGTTCGGCGGCGGCGGCGGGTCAGCCTTCATCCCGGGTGCCGACGGCGAGGAAGAAGAAGAGGAAGAAGAAGAAGAGGCGACGGAGGTGGCAGCGGGGGGCACTTCTCCTTCGGCCGTCTCCTCAGCAGCAGCAGCGGCGGCGGCAGGGGTGCCGCTGTTGCTTTGGCCACCGCCACTACCGCCGCCGCCTGAGGAGGAGGAGGAGGAGGAGGAGGGCGGCCGCTCTCTTTCATCTCAGTTCGTCCCTCAGCCGCCCCCCTCACAGGCTCCCTCCCTCCCTCCCTCCTCACTGGTTCCGGCGGCTGCAGGTGATCCGGCAAGAGGCGAGCGGGGGGGGGAATTCCCGGCGCGGTCCCCCAAGCCCCCCGCCCCAGGCCAAGCAGCGCACCCCACTCCCTCCCCCCACCCCCGCGGCCACCTCCGCCCGACCACCTGCGGCCGCCCGGGAAAAGAGGGAAGGAGGGAGGGGAGAGGAGGGACAGCAGACACGGAGGGGAGTGAGCTGGGTAGGGGCACCCTTACCTGCCATCTGCACGGGGGTCTGCCGCCCGCCCGCCCCCCCTCGCCCAAAAAAACCACCCCCCGTCGCCCAATAAAACCACCATAGGAATGCATTGAAACGGATTAAATCCAGTTTCAATGCATTCCTATGGGAAATTACAATTTGTACAATGGAAAACTTGTATAACGTAATTTGATTCGGAACGAATTAATTACGTTATACAAGGTACCACTGTAATCCATATAAAAGTCACATAGTAGGTAGTCCCTCATTCAGGGAAAGCTTGCCTGAAGAGGAAGGTCTTTGCCTGCTTCCAGAAAGACAGCAGAGATGAGGCAGTCCTGGCCTCCAGCGGGAGGGAGTTCCAAAATCTGGGAGCAGCAACCCTTTCATATATTCTTATGAGACGTACCTGTGAAGGTGGCAGGCTAGAGAGAAAGGCCTCCCCTGATGATCTTAGCACCCGGGCCGGTTCATAAGAACATAAGAAGAGCCATGCTGGATCAGGCCAAAGGCCCATCTAGTCCAGCTTCCTGTATCTCACAGTGGCCCCACCAGATGTGTTTGGGAGCGCATGAGACTAGATATCTGTCTCCTGATACCACTCTCCTGCATCTGGCCCTTGAAGTACCCTGGTTTAAAGCCTGGAGACTACACATCTCCATCATGGTTTGTAACCTGTGATGGACTTTTCCTCCAGGAATCTGTCCAATCCCCTTTTGAAGGCATCCAGGTCAGATGCCATCACCACATTGTGTGGCAGGGAATTCCATAGACTTACAACGCGCTGGGTGAAAAAATATTTTCTTTTGTCAGTTTTTACTCTCCCAGCCCTCAATTGGAGTGTATGTCCCCTAGTTCTGGTATTTTGGGAGAGGGAGAAGAGCTTCCCTCTATCCACTTTACTCATACCCTGCATTATTTTGTATGTCTCAATCATATCCCCCCTCAAGCGCCTTTTTTCCAGACTAAAGAGGCCCAAATGTTTTAGCCTTTCTTCATAAGGGAGGTGCCCCAGGCCAGTACTTATTTTAGTCGCTCTCTTCTGCACCTTTTCCAGTTCCACTATGTCTTTCTTGAGATGCGGTGACCAGAATTGTACACAATACTCCAGGTGGGGCCTTACTATTGTTTTGTATAATGGCATTATAATGTTGGCTGTTTTATTTTCAATCCCCTTTTTGATAATCCCTAGCATGGAATTGGCCTTCTTCACCGCTGCCGCACATTGGGGAGACACCTTCATGGAGCTGTCCACCAACACACCAAGATCTCTTTCCTGATCCGTCACGGATAACTCAGAGCCCATGAGTTGATAGATGAAGTTTGGATTTTTTGCCCCAATATGCATTACTTTACATTTGGTTACATTAAAACGCATTTGCCATTTCTCAGCCCACTCCCCAAGTTTGGAGAGATCCTTCTGGAGCTCTTCACAATCTTCTCTGGTTTTTACCACACGGAAAAGTTTTGTGTCATCTGCAAACTTGGCCACCTCACTGTTTATCCCTGTCTCCAGGTCATTTATGAACAGATTGAAAAGCACCGGTCCCAGGACAGAGCCCTGGGGCACACCGCTTTTCACTTCTCTCCATTGTGAAAATTTCCCATTGACACCTACTCTTTGTTTCATACTGTGGTTCATACTGTGACATTCAATTTTTGAGGTAGCTTGGACCCACGCCATTTTGTGCTTCGTAGGTTAAGGTCAGCACTTTGAATTGTGCTCGATAGCTGATTGGCCGCCAGTGGAGCTGCTTTAATAGGGGTGTAATGTGATCTCTGTAACCCACCTAAGTCAGCAATTTGGCTACTGCATTTTGTTCCATCATCTATTTTTGAGGCAGTACATGCAGTGGCGTAACAAGGTTTTGGGGTGTCTGAGTCCAAAGTGCTTCTTTGCACCCCTCCGGCAGTCCCCAACTCCATCCCACCCACCCAGCAATCCTGCGGGCATGGGGTGTGTGTGCGTGCACGTGCCTTACCTGTGACTATGAAGAGTTGGAGGAGGAGGAGGAGGGCTCTGCAGTCACCGCTCTCACACGCCTGCCTGCCTGCAGCCGGACTCAGAGGTGATGGGTGTGGGGTGTGGGGGGCGGTAGGCTATTTTGGCACCCCCCTAATTGCTATGTCTGGGGTGCCCCACCTCCTTGCCCTCCCCATGCCACACCCCTGAGTACATGGCTGCCTAATTACACACACACATAAACAAACCCCTCAGTTCTCCTGAAGTTGAGTCATGGCTACTGGACATATCTCTCAAAAAAGAAGTCCAGTAGCCATGACTCAACTTCCAGATAAACTCACCTGGATGACTGAGAATCTTCACAGACAAACCCCTCAGTTCTGCACCCACTCCATTGCTACTGCCCTGTCCTTACCTTGTCCATGGCCATGTCCTCTGTTGCCGTCGCCCCATTCATACGAGTTTATTTTTTCCACGGGGGGTTGCAAGGGAGGAGTAAATTCTCATCACAAACAACTTAAATAAAAAAGAATGACATGAGATATACCTTCTCACTAGGCAACTATAGCCACTATACTTGCAGAGAGCTAATTGAAAATACTGTCTGCAGAAAAGGAAAGGAAACAAACGTACTAGACGGTGGGTGTAACTAGACATGGAGGCTTTCCCTGGTTGATTAGGGTCAATTTGAAGTTTCCTGCAGCAGCTAAATCACTGTTGGAGTTTGCACAGAATGTTCAATTATCTTAGCTGTCAATAGAAGAATATAAACAATCAAAAGCCATTAAGATCCCATTGTAAAGTTTAAAAGAGAGAAATTATCTGACGGTAACTGAACCTTGCCAAGAACACTGCGTTCAGTAATCTTAGAAAAATTATTAATGGAATGACCCTGAAAAGGTACAGAGCTACTTATTAAGACATTCTTGGTAACTATAGAGCGCTACAAACAGCTGGGTTTGATGTGTTTTTCAAAGTGCTGGCACATGGCCAAATGAGTTAAGACGGCTCCTGCCCTGAGTATTTAAGGACATACAGAGCTGAAAACTGTTAATAAAGAATGATTAGCAGAAGATAATCCTTCAAAAGGGCAGTGCTTCATGCCAAAACACTCATAAATGCTGTTTTAATGAGCTATACAAACCTTGTTATCACAGCCTGTTCTAACTGAATTGAACTTACAAAAACCGGAAAAGAGATTATGATGGATGATAAAACTCTTATTAGTTAGTTAGTGTATAAATGGAGAAAATGGGTGCCAAATGTTACTTAATTATGACAAATGATTGCAGCAGAGGTGTCTGTTATTGAATATTAAAAGCCAACATAACAAGGAGACAGATAAGCGTTTATAGTCAGTACAATGAGAACTATAAAATCTTTTGAACTCTTGCAACTAAAAGGAAGACCAACAGCCTAGAAAGAGACATAAATAAAAGTTAATTGGTTCTGCTGTTATAGCAAGAACGTACATACTGTAAAAATTGTTTATGCTAGACAGACATAAGCCTTATTAGCTGCAACATCTCTGATTAGTGGGAAAAGGTAACATAATTTTGTTATGACTAAAGTGAATATAAATATAGGGCAAATATTGATCAGAAGAAGAAGAAGAAGAAGAAGAAATGACACCGTGAGCAACATCACTAAAAAAAATACAGCTTCCCTACCTGGATGACAGCTAAATATGCATTATCCAAGACAAAATGCATTATAACAATAATATTGAGTGTCTTTAATATCTCTTATATATATTTATATATTTTAATATACTACTGTGGTCCAGAAAAGGATTAATATATTCTGAGTGCAAAATATGTCTGATAAATACCATTGGGTATCTTTCCAATAATATTACTTTTCTATACTCTTGGAACAATTCTTGTTCTCTACTGAAGATGTAAGCTTGTTTATTATTATTATTATTATTATTATTATTATTATTATTATTATTATTATTATTATTATTATTAATAATAATAATAATAATAATAATAATAATAATAATAATAATAATAATAATAATAATA
>JAHTLZ010000122.1:16082365-16097735 GCA_023846285.1 Phrynocephalus versicolor | reverse complement strand
AGAGAGAGAGAGAGAGAGAGAGAGAGAGAGAGAGAGAGAGAGAGAGAATATGCTTAACTGATTATTTCTTTCAGATAGCTGTGTAGGTAGCCAGACCACCAGTGAGGTATCTCTCTATATTTTCTTTATACACAGGCAATTTGAAGAGGCATCTTAGAAATTGAAAAATGGTAACATTAGAGCTACAAAGTGTGTGCAAGAAGAAAAGAAAAAACCATTATGAGGGGTGAAAAGTAACATGGAGAACACTAGTGTTCTTATGAAATCAGTCAATACAGTCATATGGTAATCCATATAAAAGTCACAGAGTGGGTAGTCCCTCATTCAGGGAAAGCTTGCCTGAAGAGGAAGGTCTTTGCCTGCTTCTGGAAAGACAGCAGAGGTGGGGCAGTCTTAGCCTCCAGCAGGAGGGAGTTCCAAAGTCCGTGAGCAGCAACAGAGAAGGCCCCTTCATGTGTTCTTCTGAGATGCACCTGTGAAGGTGGTGGGATAGAAAGGCCTCTCCTGATGACCTTAGCACCCAAGCTGGTTCATACTACAATATTCGATCTTTGAAGTAGCTTGGACCCAGGCCATTTGGTGCTTTGTAGGTTAAGGTCAGCACCTTGAGTTGTGCCCGATAGCTGACTAGCAAAATGGTAGCCAGTGGAGCTGCTTTAGCACGGGTGTAATATGTCCTTTACTTTTGATACATCTGGCCAACATGTTCCGAGTATGAATGTAAGAAAACAGACACCTCCCACAGTCCACTCCCTAAGCAAAAGTACAATAAAACAACAACAAAAACAACAGAGCAGGTTTATGATCTCTTGGTGAACACAAAACTCAAAGCTGAACACTGGATCACTACAAAATTACAAATCTGGCGAATTTAGGGGAAATTGTTCTCCAGAAATTACAGGTTGTGAAACATTGGGTGATCGCATGGTAGAAAACACGGGTGACCAAAAAAGGCTGAACTCCAGAAATCTGGCTAGAGGTCATGTTTTTGTCCTTGGTTTGACTGGCAAGGTCGAAATTAGAGATGGGCACGACTTAGTGGAATTTCCGTTTCCGTTTTTGTTTTTCGTTTCCGTTACATAACGAAACGAAAAACGGCTCAAAACTGGAACGAAAACGGAAACGAAACGACTAATTTCAAGCCAATTTTCGTTTTTCGTTACTGGAAAAGCACTTAATGGAGCTAAATGGGAAGAAACGAAATTTTTTTCATTTTCGTTTGTCGTTTTCGTTACGCAACGAAACGAAAATGAAAAATTTTGAAAATTAGCTCACGAAAACGGAAACGAGCCGAAACGGACCCCTAGACGAAAATGAAAACGAAAACGAACAATTTTTCTGAGTCGTGCCCATCTCTAGTCGAAATTTCAGATTCTGTGAAAGACAAAGGTGTCAAGGTTTTTATTTGTATGGCAAAAGGGTTCATTGTAGGCCCTAGAGACCTGTCCTGTTCCTTTGGCTGAAGCACATCAACTCAAATGGAAACTGCAGACTGGTGGAGGAAAAACTGTGGCCCAAATTAGGGTAGCCATGTGCCCCAGTTTACAGAGGAAATCCTCTTTTTGAAGAATTGCCTCAGGAGAATCCTCAATTTGATGTCATCCTCTGCTTGAAGGGCTGTTCGGTCTAAGTCTGGTTTAAAAACAAAGAATAGTCACAGGGGAATAACTGGGCGACTTGAAGTTGCCCATGGATAGTTAGCACCTCAACAAAGCCTTTTCATCACCATAATCCTCACAGGATTGCAGCCCCAGCTGTCTGAGATTGCAGCTACTATTATAACTACTCAATACTTTCCACAAACACACACCCTTTAAATTGAGCTTTTAGAAAAATACCAATTATGCTATACAGTATATTCTGAAACCAATTGCAGGCTGCTAAGATACATTAACATATGACATTATCTATCTATCTATCTATCTATCTATCTATCTATCTATCTATCTATCTATCTATCTATCTATCTATCTATCTATCTATCTATCTATTTAAATATCTGGCTTTCTTATAGCAGAGGAGATGACTATATGTGTTCATTATGCAGCAATGTGGCATGAAGCAAAAGCCAGGTGTTCCTCAATTGGCCTGGAGCAGAAATATTAAGGCAAAATGGCCTGGCTCAAATCACTTAAATCAGAGATAAGGATGTCGCTGGATTGCCTCTCCCATCATCCCTCAGCATCGCCAGAGCTGATGGGTGATTCAGTTCAACATGTCACATCTCACATGTTCTCCACCTCTGAGTTAGGTTAAATGAGATGAATATACAGCTGTTGTTCTCAGAAGTTTGAAATATTACTTATTTTGGACTACAGGTCCCAAAATCCTCAGCCAGCATAGATACTATTTGTTTTGCCTAGTGGATTCTCGGAGTTCTGTTTAAAAATGTCTTCCCCATTGCCTAACACCCAAGATCTTCAGAGATGGGAAGATTACGTGTTTGGGCTTGGCCAAAATGGACTCCAGGAGCCCTGCTGATGCTACCAATTTACAGCTGGTCTGGCATGAATATTACTAATTATTTCATGATTGTGCTTTTGTATTTTGGTGTGTTTTATAGACACTCCTACTATCTTCTTCATTTATCATTATAAAAATTAACGTCTGAGCCTTTTCACACGACCCCTAAGATCCGCTGGCCACTTAAATTCGGACCAGAGATCTTGGGGGTTGGTTGCTCTTCCTGCGTCCCCACCCCTCCGCACTTCCTTGATCCTGTCTGTGTGAGGGGAGGGAGAAAAAAGGGGACAAAAGAATGCAGGCTCACCTCCGTTTGCCGGTCCAAGCCTCCCCAAGCCCCGTCGTCGTCCTGATTCCTTCTCTTAAAGGGGCGGGAGGCAAAAAACAACAACAAACAGAAGCGAGGAGAGCCTGGCACTCACTCCTTTACATCCGGATCGGGGATTTTTCACCCTCCAAGAGCAGGTACCTGAAAAGTGCGCTGGGACGCGCTTAGGTGGGCGTGGCCATACTTAATTTTCTGTAAACTCCGGAGCTGGTGGGGAAACAATTTTAAGCTCCGGAGCTGGGAGCCATTTCCCGCGGAGTTTAGGGGTCATGTACAAATACCCTCTGTCATTCTACAGCAGTATGAGCATCAGGCTGACTCTGGTTATTGCACGCTTCATCATAGGCCCATTGACAAAGCAGGCAGAACCCAGTTCCTATTCCAGTGAGAAAATGCAACTGCAGCAGGGGCCCCATGTGACTGAACATTAAACAGATTATACAAAGATCAAGGTGCCTGTTTTCTCCACTTTGCCCTTTGCAACTTCGGGATTTTTAAATATTGTATTTCCTCTGACATTTGGGACTTCAATTTCTTTTCCGTTAGGTGGCTTTCTCGAGCTGAGATGGCACCAAAATACCAAAAATCTTAACATCCAATTTGCTGGCCTTATGTAAGAAAATGAAGGTGGGAAGGGATCTCTCAAACTTATCAAAAGGGAATATATCTGAAGTGCTTCTACATGCAGACCTTGGAAGCAATTTTCTTTGAAATAAATGTGACTTCCACCCAAGCTATGCGTGCACAGAATTGCACATTTTGCCAGTTGCATTCAGACTTGCTGCTATTATGAGAAAAAAATTCTACTGTAATCAAAATGGGGAAAAAAATTGTAAAGACACTCAGAGGAAACTCTGGCCAGAAAAATGGAGACTGGATTCAGTATGATTCCAGTCTATATAGCTTATGCCAGTGGTGGCGAACCTTCAGCACTCTGGATGTTTTGGACCACAACTCCCATAGCCCTTTGCCATTGGCAATCTAGGCTGGGAATTCTGGGAGTTGTGGTCCAAAACATCTGGAGTGCCAAAGGTTTGCCACCACTGGCTTATGCAGTAGTCTATGGAAGTGCTGGCAAGCCTTTTAGAGACCCAGTACCCAAACTGTGATTCAAAACCCACTTATTTTTCACAAAGTGCCAATATGGGAATTTAACTTGAATACAGTGATACCCCAGGTTACAATGTTTTGGGGGCCACCCTTCGGGAAAGTGAGGATCAAAGAGTAGGCTTTTGATTTTCCTGCATGCACAGCACCCTCACTGTAGCTGTGGGAAATCAAAATACCTGCTATTTGATCCACGCTTTCCCGAAGGGTAGCCCCAGGCAGAGAGGTGGATGGGGTGCTACACCATTGGGAAAGCCAGGGGGAGTGGTCAATTTCTAAGTGAGAGCGACAAGAACAGAAGTTATGGTGTCACAAAAGGCAACCTCTTTTCCCTCAGCAAAGTGGCCCGGTTATAAATCAAAGACACTAAAAATGCTCAGAAATCATTTTTCTATCTACAATTCTTTTGGAACATTTCCTTGTTATTTACGTACACACGACATTATGAGACAAGAAAAGATATAGCCACCAAGAGAGGGAGGGGATAGAAAGGGGAATACTAGAACTATCAGACCCAGTGTAAATAATAAATTCTGGCAGAGTATAGCAGAGTAAGCTTACACAGCAGTAACGTGTAGATAAAGTGTAGTTAATTGTTATAAGTATAGCAGAACTCAGAAACAGAGAGACAAAGAAACATGGGTTAGAGTAAAACTCTTATATTCAATATATACAGCAAATATACAACAGCATAACACCAAGCAATATATACAATACAATCAAGAGAGTGTGGGGTACTGTTTCTCACCATAAACAGTCCCATTTAACATTATACAAGCCAGTGCTTATATACACATTTAGATTCCATCAGACATGACTATCAACCAATCACATTCTGATGCACCATGATGTTATTAACTATTCCACCTGTGCTAAATCACTTAACCTGCTGGTGATTTCTAATTCCCTGCACTTGTGGCTAACATCATGAGACTGCAGTTTCTGACTGCCTCCATTTTACAATTCTCTTTTAACCTTCTGTTAAATATACAATACATATATTTTGTCAACTTTACATATTGTGACAAGAACAGTTTGAATTAAGATTGTAGAAGATGAAACATGAGAGGCAGAAGAAAGAGCGAAAGTTTGGGAGGTCGTACTAGCATGCAACAGAGGCCTGCAGTGTGGCACAGATCACAAATCAGATGTTCCAAAATGATTGTCAAAAATTTAAGAACTACATGGAGGTTTATTGTAAGGAATTAAAGACTCTTACCGGATTAGGATAGAGCTCGAGGGATTATTACTTATTTTTCAAATCTTTTTTATAAGTATATAAAAGGGGTTTGTCTGAAAGGAAGGCTAGGAGATGAATAACGCTAAAACCGCGGAAAGAACAGAGGGAAGTCAAATTTTAGTGATAGAATGATTTTGTATTACTAATGTTTTGAATTTGTTTCTTCTTTCATGTATACTAAAATTCTCTAATAAAAATATATCAAAAAAACAAAAAACAAATCAGATGTATGTTGCAACATGCACAAACCAGATGCATGTTGCAATCCAGCACAACTGAGCTGTCAGAATGGGGATTTTCACTCTGCCAGAACTTTCTTGGATCTGGACCTGCATCTCTTCCTCTGTTGTTGAGGCAATGCTCCTCTGTTGTTGATGTATCTCCTAATGAAGAGATACGCACACCTATCTGAAATCCTGGGACACTGCTGATAAGTTTTTCCCATTTGGCCATGATGAAGAGGAGGAAGGAGCTGTAACCCTGCTCACCAAACCCAACTGAGAATACTCCTTATCAGGCCAAACAACTGGATAAGTGGCAGCATTTCATTCCTTCTGATGGGCTCCAGTTGGCTGTATCCTGTACAATTGGAACAGATGGTGTCCTGAAGACTCCACCCTGCATGTTTCTTTATCACAGCTTGTTTCATTCTTGAGACAGAGCCTTGCTCTGTTAAAAAAAATGGTGCCATGTACATCATTCAGCCTCTATTAATTGACAATGCAGCCATGATTCCTTTAACATAATGAAGGCTTGATGATCGGGGAAAACTTAATAAGAACATAAGAAGAGCCATGCTGGATCAGGCCCAAGGCCCATCTAGTCCAGCTTCCTGTATCTCACAGTGGCCCCACCAAATGTTTCAGGGAGTGCACAAGACTAGATATCTTTCTCCTGATACCACTCCCCTGCATCTGGCTTTTGAAGTACCCTATTTTTAACCCTGGAGATCACACATCCCCATCATGGCTCGTAACCTGTGATGCATGTTTCCTTCAGGAATCTGCCCAATCCTTTTTTGAAGGCATCACCACATCCTATGGCCAGGAGTTCCACAGACTAACAACACAGTGGGTAAAGACGTATTTTCCTTTGCCTATTCTCACTCTCCCAACCTTCAATTTGAGTGGACTTCCTCTAGTTCTGATATTTTGTGAGAAGGGGAAGAGCGTCCCTCTATCCACTTTACTCATGCCCTGCATAATTTTGTACATCTCATTGATATACCCCCTCAGGTGCTTTTTCCCCAGACTAAAGCGCCCCGAATACTGTAGCCCCAAAATGGTAATCATTTTAGTCACTCTCTTCTGCACCTTTTCCAGTTCCACTATGTCTTTTTTTGAGATGCGGTGACGAGAACTGTACGCAATATTCCAGGTGAAAAACCTTACTTTGCAGACAGTATTTAGCATACAAGGAGAGAGTTTGTAATTAAGCCCTGTCCAATTGTGTGCAGGGTGGTGATGGGAAGAGTCTGATAAGCTTGTCAATAATGTGTGTCTGAGATAATGAGGCTCAAATTACTCCTTATATAAGGGGCTAGACAAAGAAGAAGAGGAGGAGAAAGCAGCAAATTGGCTTCTTGGGGAAAGTAAGAGTTGGATTTTGTGTTGAACATGAAGCACTTTAAAAAACAGCAACCAGAAAACCTGTCCTCATGGGGATAGCATTCCATTCTGTCTATGGCCTGTTTTGATGCAACAGCTGGCAAAGGAGCACAGCATATTTTGCTAGAGGGTAATACGGATGGGGTCCTTGTTCAACAGCTGTTGTCATTTTTCTTCCTGACAGCTGGAGCTTGAATGCTAGATTACTAGATTTTGTGAAACTGATGCCATCATATTCTTCATTCCAAAACATTCTCGGGGCAATGGAAAGTGGCATGCAATTGGGGAGAAGCGTTCCAAGGCATCCATCAGGTATATGTTAGCTGAACTTTACAGTCAAAACAAGCTGCAGTGTCATCTGCACAAGCAAGTACCAGTAAATCCAAGAGCTCCCCCACCCTTACACATGTTAGTTTGGGTTAAATAGGATCTGTAGCATAAGATATCTAGAAGGCTTGTGAAATCTATCCAGTGCAAGCACTATTTGGAGAAATGTTGAGAATTTCTCCTCTAACGTATAGATGCTACCAAAGTGATGGAAGATGTATTGAGGGGTATAATCCATTTGTATTCTTCCTCATGCATGTTGTGCAGTCACTATGTTGACAGATGGTTCTTGTTTTTGTTTTACTTATGGACACTTTTTATAGAGGCACATAATATACTGTAATTTAGTGGCTTAGGTCTGTGGCTACAAAGCAAGAGGTTGGAAGCTTGATTCCCCACTGTGCCAACATGACAAGAGCTGGATTTTATGATCCATAGTGTCCCTTCCAGCTCTGCCGTTATAAGGCTATTTATTATTACAATATAGTCTTACAGAGCACTTTGGGCAAAGATGGTGTTCCTCTAGTACAGTGTTGGTGAAACTATGGCACAGGTGCCAGTGGTGGCACTCAGGGCCCTTTCCATGGGCACCTGACATGGCCCCTTCACAGCCACCTGTATTCAGGATAAATTGCTGTATTGGCACTTTGCAAAAAAAAAGAAAAAAGTGGGTTTTGAATCGCAGTTTGGGCACTCGGTCCCTCAAAGGTTCGCCATCACTGCTCTAGTATATTGCCAGTCAGAGGCGTAGCAAGGGTTTGGAGTTCCTGGGGACAACTTTCATTTTTGCACCCCTCCTGCTGCCCCCACTGCATCGCACCGGGGCCCAATCCTGCGTACATGGTATGTGTATGTGAGGATGCGTATGTGTGCGCGCTACCGTGAGTGCGCCTTACACCTCTCTGAAGTCTCGTGGTGGCCCAAAGCAAGGTGAGGAAGAGGAGGAGGTGGAGGAGGAGGGCGCTTAGGCTGCTGCGCTCCCCACATGCCTGCCTGCCTGCCTGCTTTGCCGCTCGCCTGGCACGCAGCAGTGGCAGGGGTCCCATCACCAAGCCTTAGCTGGCAGAAAGGAGTACTGCTGGTTGGAGGGCACACGGCTTCCTCCTCCTGCTCCCCCTTCAGGCACCCCCAGATTGCTGCACCCCAGGGCAAATGCCCCCCTATGCCCCCCCGATACACCCTTGTTCCCAGTAGTTAACCTGAGACATGATCTGCAAAATTCTGAGAGTGGAGGCCCCTTGGTGAAAAAGTATGAGAAAATGCTAAAAAAACTAGGAAATTATACGGGGGGATTGGATCTCTTACAAAACCCAGCTGATCTGCAATTCAGAGCCTTATATATTTGAAACACATTGACTGAAAACATATTGTACAGCACAACGCAAACTACTAAAAAGGAGTGAATAAATAAATAAATAAATAATTCACTGTAGGCAGAAGTACAATATTTTTCTGTGTATAAGACTATATTTTTGTCTAAAATTGTTAAGACTAAAATTGAGGGTCATCTTATATGCGAAAGTCAGATGAGGAGAGAATTGTGTGGTTGCAAAATTGTAATTTTGGCTTGGAAAAGTGGGGGTCGTCTTATACATGGGAGCATCTTATAGACAGAAAAATACGGTAATATTCATGAAGTACTTCAGTATCCAGGCATGTTGTGCAACAATCCCAATGCAAAATGTGCAGCTGATTGTGCAACTGCGATATAAACTGCGAAATCATCAGCCATGCAACTGTGAGTTGTACAGTCTGCTGTACAACTGCTTTCTGAACCATGGAACTATGACATGAACCATGCAATTGATTGTGCAATGCTGGTTGTCTGGGTTTAAGGCCTGACACACTTCCGCAGATGTAATGTTACATTATACCATCTTGAACAGGGTTTCAGACAAAGCTAGTTTGAATCATGTGCACAAAGCCTGTAGAGATTTTAACTCTACAGTACTATGCACTATATGGAAGATTTTAAAATTACAGCTTATCTGATAATGATCGTCCAGATATCCACCCAGATTCATGAATAGGAGAATTATAAAGCAATTAGAAAAAGTTTATATTTTGTATCCCAAAGGATTAGAAGATAATCATGTTTAGGGAGGTGATTATTTAGCTATTGGAGCCAAGAGGGCTTTCTTCACTGATAGACATGCTTAGAGCAGAGAGTACTTCTATCCAATTAAGGCTGATTGTGAAGAATAAACCATTGCACCTCTCCTTAGAGGTGGTTGGTAATGCACTTCAAGAGGAAGCCTGAGGTTTAGAATGCAATTTAGGAAATGCTAGGTAAATTGCACAAGAATAAGACTATTTGAAGCACATGTGGATTAATCCTACAACCAATTTCACTTCTTAATAATCCAAATATTAAAAAACTTCTCTTAGTCTTAATTTACAATGCCCTTCTTTTATTTTTCTTAACAATTAGACATCTGCAACAATGGTCAGTATCCTACGGGTGTCTGCATAAGATGTGCATAACTTGCAATGGCTAATTGCAGCTAATTGATGTGGTTTCATGGTGCTTCTTGCTTGTAGAACTGACCAGGCATGTGACTGAGATGCACTCCAGCACCTTGTCAATTAGCAGCAATTGGCTTTTTGAAAGGCAAACTTTTTTATTTTCTCCTTTTCCAAGGAGTAAAAATATTCAAAATAAATAAGTGTTTATATGTGAGTGACATCTCTGATGTTTTCTTCCCATTGACCTCTTGGGCAAAATTCTCTTTCTTGAAAAAAACAAAATCTCATCACATTTAGTATTTTCATTTCATACACTTACTGTGATTAGCATGTATCAAACTACCTTGATGCCATGTGCTGCCTCTAGATTATTAAGGGAAGAGCACCTTAATGTCTGTTTAAGTGGCTTTCTGAAATGTACATGAAAGAAGAATGAATCAGAATGTGACCTTTGTCTGAGAAGTGGATTTAAAAGAGATCAGATTACATACAATGAAGGAGTAATTATGCAACTTCTGGACCAATATTAGGATGGATATAATATGTAACATTTGTATAATGCTTTGAAGCATTAAGAAGTGTTTCATTCTGAACATAGCTGTATCATTATTTTCCATATGACATCTACCATCTGCTGCAGGTTATCCTTCAAGGAAAAATAGATGGGAAGTATGGCAGGGGGCATAGAAGAACATTCTGGTTTAAGAATTTAAGCCAATGGTTCGCAGTGAGCACAGCTTTTCTATTTAGAATAGCTTTGGATTTTTAAAAAAGATCATGCTACTGATCGCCAACATTCTATGAGGACGTGGCACTTGAAGAAGAAGAATATGGCAAGCAGTGTTGAGGGAACCTGAGGGAGAGAGCAATCAGCTTACCTAAGGCCAATTACCGTGTTTGTGCCTGAGACTGAAACGGGAGGTGTCTTAATTCTCACATCGCACAGCAGCTCTGTTCTATGTAAACATAAGAACTTGTACGTTGGCACATTTTAACACACAACCTGGGGCAGCGTCAACCTCTGTGTGCTGGGTGATCAAAATTTAGATAATTGGGCCTTTAGAAAGACATCTGATATGGCATGTGCTTTGAAACTAGATACATACTTCTAAAAATTATTATTATTCAATACTGAGCAAAAATGTAATAGCAGAATTCTTCTTTCATTCCCATTTCAGAGTTGCAATTTTCTTTATTCCATGTTCCATGCTAGCTTGACTACAAAGGTCAACTCCAGCTGGCAGAAACAGCTTTTCACATTAAAAAGAAGTCCTGTGTTTTGCAAACAAACCCAAAACCTTTAAGCTCAGTAATAGGATTTAGATCTTGCAGTCTTATCAAGTCCAACCTGTTAAAAGGAGGAAAGCACATTATTTACTGCATATTTCTTAGTACTCTAAAAGGTGATAGGCTTAGCCCACTCTTTCTGTTCCTGTGCTGAGATTAACACTCTCTAGAATGCCTGAGGAAGGCTGCAGAATAATAGCATTCTAAAAATCCCTGGTAAAACTTACCAGTTTGCTTTCTCTCATTTTTCCCTGCCAGAGCTTCAAATTACTTTTATGCCATGTACCCCAAAATGTGCAAAAGGGGAAAATATAAAACAAACTGAAACAATTATTCATTTTTAACCAGCCAAATTCAATAACTACGCATCCATTTCCCACATAGGAAGAAATTTGACCATCATGGCAATTTTTTATTTAAAACAAACAAAAACAAAATTCTCACCTATGCTTAATCTCTCAGAAAGCTTCACCTACAGAAGCTGCCACATTTTGGAGTATGACTCATTCTATTATTCTTATAAGTAGGAAGTCCTTCCTACAGGTACATTAAAAACTACTTTCCAGTACTTCCGCTCAACTATTTTTAAAATCTGAGTTTATCCGGAACAGTGTCTATTTGCCCTTCCATTAGTCAGTCTCTCCTATCTAGATTAGACAAAGTGATACTTTGCATTTTTGCAGAGATCCAGAACTTGAGCATTCAGGTTTTTAAGCATTTTAAAACTTTTCAAAATCAAAATGTTGAGGGAGTCTCTCTAAAAACCTGATATTCGCTAAGGGAAAACATTTTGCATAAACTCTGCAAAATCTTCCCATCCCACCCACATCAACTGTCAAATTCATCAGCATGTGCTGCTGTGAATACAGGGAAATGTATTAGTTAGGTGAGAGTGATTGAAAGCCTGTTTTCCAACTCTGCCATCATAAAGGATGATGACTTCATCAGTTGCAGACATTAATCTTTCGTTTATAATTTGAATTCCTCTCTCCCCCAGGTTTTGAGGCTCCCAAAGGATCTCTTCCAACCTGGAGTGGGGAAGATTTTTAGAACTTTGGGACTGGGATGGAAGGAGCCTGTAATATTAAAAAAATCACTGCTGCCGGGCCTGCTGGCAGAATGGGACCTGTGGCAGCAATATTTTGATAATAAGTGTACCTTCCCACCCCAAAGCTCCCAAGCTGGGAGTTGAAAGGGATTCCTGGGGAACCTCAGAAATGAAGGAGAGGGGACAGAAAATATTACATTAGAGATTAATACCTGCAGTTTATGACATCACGATGTACCATGGTGCAAACCTACAAATCCAGATGTTTGCAGGCAAATTTTATTTTGCCAGATATTTTCACAGTCTACTCCTCGTTCAGTTTCATTTTGCATCTGCTTCAAGCCTTACAGACTTATCGGGTATGTTTTGTACTTTAGGTGATCTAAGACATTTTGTTTCTTGAGGCAAAGATGGTAGTCATGAACAACAGTGCGGGAAAGATTGTTCTCCCTCACCTCTCAGCCAAAATTCTTAATAACCAGATGATTTGCAAGAATTCATTCAATAAACTCTGTGCTGCCCAAAATAAATGGTAACTTTAAAAAATGCATTTTGTATTAACTAGAATCATATTTTGGGGTGTTGAGGCTTTCTGTGTTGAGGCTTTTGTCCTGTCCTGAGTACAATGGACCCTTGTATAACAAACAGCTTGGATAACATAAAATTTGTACAACATAAAAAATTCCAGAGATAGGGGAAATTTGCTTAACATAATAGCCTATGAGGAGATTCCGTACAACATAAAAACGGGATCACTCCATTTTCAATGCATTCCTATGGGAATTTGTATAAAGGAAAATTTGCCTAACATAATTTCATTTGGAACGAATTAATTCCTTTATACAAGGTAACACTGTAATTGTTTTTAATTCTGACATGGAAGCGTCCCATTCTTTTCCACAAGTGATTGTGCCAGCTCTTTATATAGGTCGTCCAGAGTTCCTAAAAGGCATATCAGCATACACTATATTACATAAGTTCAAGAATTCCTACAAACCTACGATTTTACATAGGTGCAGAAAAATGCAACGTCACACATATGAACTGTTTTATTTATTTATTTATTTATTTATTTATTTATTTTATTTTATTTTATTTTATTTTATTTTATTTTTACAACTTATATGCCGCCCACTACCCAAAGGTCTCTGGGCGGCTTCCAATCAAGAAATTAAAACAGTTAAAAACATCAAACAACAACAAATAATTAAAACAACACTAAAAACCTTATACTAAATTCTATATTGTGTAGAAGCTAGGCAAAAGCCCCTTCACAGAGAAGCTGAGAGACAAGCAGGATTTACATAGTTTTAGAAGAGGTAGCCAAGTTAGAATGCACAAGCATAACAGACAAAATCCAAACAAAACAAAATAATCAAACAAAACATGTGACACTTTAAAGACTGCTATATTTTAATGTGAGCTTTTGTGGATTGAGGCCACTTCTTGTTTTGTTTTGATTTGTTTTGATTTGATTTTGTCTGAGACACAGGATTCAGTGGCTTCAGTGCAGTGATATAACCTAGTTATGTGAACATTGATTCTCCCTGAGGGGGGGGGGGAATGTCACTTTAATGTGTGAGACAGTCATTTCCAGTTCATAATTATGAAAGCTTTTCTGAACACTAATATATGAGAAATGAAGACGATTCCACTTATTTGCAAGATGAAAGAGGTTAGTGATGTTAAAAAAGAAAAGGACATCACCTATATGCAGATCACCTATATGCAGATACTTCTCAAGCATTCCGGCAACAGGCAATGATTTGAATATTACTATGAGGTGTTACCTTTAGCCATAAGGCTGTATTGAAACAAGATGTGGTTAGCCTCAGTGCCTAAAGGGAACATCCCTCTGGCCTAGAAGAACTGCCCCTTGTCCTTTGGCTCTGTGTATCTGTTGGACTACAATTCCCATTATCCTGTATCATTGCCTGTAACTGATGGAATTCTAGTCTAAAGCATCTGGAGAATACCAGGTTGTCAAAGGTTGCTTAGGTGGGTTGGGGGACATAGCAGCTAAGTGTCCTTTGTTGTTGTTGTTGTTCAGTCATTCAGTCGTGTCCGACTCTTCGTGACCCCATGGACCAGAACTTGACAGGCCTTTCTATCTTCCACTGACTCCCAGAGTTTGGTCAAATTCATATTGGTTGCATCGATGACACTTTCCAAACATCTCATTCTCTGCTGTCCTCTTTTCCTTTTGCCTTCAATCTTCCCCCAAGAAAATAAACTCTTGTCATTGCCTCCATTTCTTCCCCTTCTATTTGCCAGGAGGTGTTAAGTGTCCTTAACAAGGTCTGATTCCCTTCTAGTCAATTTTGTTTGTTTCCTGACAGAGGTTGGATGTCATAATGAACCTTTTTCTGACGTTGGATGCAGCAACTCTACAGTTAGATTACAGTGGCCGTTACTTCACGAGCGGCTCGGTTCGCGGTAAGCCGTCATTTGCGTGCGAACCGACCGCTTCAGTCCGCACGCTCCTCCCTTTTGGCTTCGACGTCACCCCGACCACGCCCCCTTTAGCGTGCTCCAACCGGGGCAAGTGATGCCCCTGGCGGAGGACGGGAATCTCTTCGCTTCGCATCTCGCTTCGCACCCAGCGCCGCGTGCGGACTTAGGTTTCCCCCCCCCATTTTTTTTTAGTGTTCTTTGCCATCCGAAATATCGATGCATCGATATATCGTTCTGTCGGAGATTCATTGTTGCGGTCTGCACCGGAAAAAATCAGATTTGTTTGTTGTTAAAGCAAGTTTTTAATTGTACCCCGGTTCCAAATAGATCCTTTTCCTGTTCTAAAAACAAACGCCAGGTGTCTCTGTTTTCCCCTGCCAGCCCAATCTGTTTTTGTGTTTACTGCTCCTTTATCCATGGGGTGGCGTTCTGAAACGCCGTTCAAGGCTGTTTATACTCCTTTTAGTACTCGTTGGCACTGACGGCTTCGCTTCCGAAACGTCGCGTTTGGAAAGAAATCGCCGATAATTTTTAAACTTTTTACCCCTCCACCGCTGCCGTTAACCCGCTCCAGATCCCCCACCAAAACTTCTAAAAAGGGTGCAGCACATATCTGGATATCACCCCACCTCACTCACCCATAACCCCCCCCCCCAAATATAAAATTGGTACAGCGGAAACAATAAATAGCCTCTGTGCATGTGTTGAGTTCTTTGTAAAAAAAAAAATTTCTAGGCTTGGCGTTTTGTAACTATTGCTGGATCTTCCCCCACTTCTCTCACCCAGAAACCTCTGGGCATGTGCAGATTTCTTTTGAAAAAAACAAATTTTTCTCCGCGGATATGGGTTCACTTCCAAAAATACAAACTGCCCCTTCGGCCCCATTCTCCCGCTTAGATAACCTTGCTGATAGCCAATGCCTCTGGCCATGTGCAGAGTTCTTTGGAAAAAAAAAATCCGCTTGGCGCTTTCAAACGATTGCTGGATCTTCCCCCGCTTCTCTCACCCCGAATAACCCCCCCCCAGAACGGCAATAAAGGCTT
>JAHTLZ010000122.1:16071048-16082355 GCA_023846285.1 Phrynocephalus versicolor | reverse complement strand
GCTGTCAGCCAGTGCCTCTGGCCATGTGCAGAGTTCTTTTAAAAAACTAAACTATCAGCTTGGCGCTTTCAAACGATTGCTGGATCTTCCCCCACTTCTCTCACCCCGAATAACCACCCCCAGAACGGCAATAAAGGCGGCAGTCAAATAGACAAACTGGCTGACCCAGTAAACCCACCACCTTATATCTGCCCAGAAAAGGAAACCCCTCCCAAAAGTTAAAGTAACTCGTGTTATTCTATTTTGTACTGAGATTCGTGGCCCCCCCCAAAAAACTTGTAACCACTATGCTAGGAGTCCCAGGTTCTAACTATGTACTGGTTTGGTAAAGCTTAGCAGTTTATATGCAGACATTTACAAACCGCTGTATCGAAAACCAGATATGGCTATGCATTCCTTTCAGCAGATCAGGAATGTTCCATAGTACTAATTATACAAGCAGCTATTGAAAAAACTTTTCAAACAAACAGTCTGAGTCTTAATTAATTCCTGAACGTTGTAACTTTATTGTGATAACCATTACATGAAATAATACAACATATAACATTTACACCGAACTATGAAAACAAATGAACATCCCCAATCATGACCAACAGTTGCAGTGGTACATTCCAAGATTGTTCGTAATGGTCAGTCCTGAGTCATGAACTTTTCACCTTTTGCTGGCCATCAGGCTCCAAACAATGGAGCCTCACTATCTGCCGGCAGGTGCTGGCCTACTTGGAGCCATCCAATTACAAACTCCACCCCTTTTCCTCCAGGAACAATGGACAACTCATTGCACTAGCTGGAAAATGTTTCCATTCCTGTCCTTCACCCAACGTTGCTGGGTAGATCTGATAAATCTTGAGGTACTTTGCATGAGCTCTGCAAATTGCACAGGTAACTGTTCATGCTACATAAAAGTATTCATAAACAAATGCATTGTGCAGTTTATTAGTATTCATTGCAATAGGACAAATGCATCTTTTTTAAACACAAACCCAGGTACAGTCTTGCAGTAATTTAAGTTAGCAATGTGAAAGGCCAGATAAACATACTCCTAGGCACCTTGCAAGTGAACTCTACGTTGACCCTTAATCCTATTGGTTAAGATAAGTTTCATTTTCCAGAGAAATGTGCAGGATCCCTAGGCCCAATGTTATAAAAACCCCTCAAGTTTTCCCAGCCACCCGTGGAGAGTTAGGAGTTACCTAGAGAGCAGTTGTGCATTTGAAAAATTATTGATCAGCTCAGAAGAGATCAAGGCCTGTGCTTTTGAGATGGAGGGAGGTAGAGGCCGCTAATGGACGGAGGCTGAGGTGTCCAGTCTTCTGGATTTTTTTATTGAGAATGAAATGGGCCCAGTTCTGTTTCATCTGCACCCCAGAAGGAACCAGCAGGCTTTCAGGCAGGCAGCCAGAGAGTTGGCTAGACTTAACTATGCCCGGAATCCTACGCAAATAAGATCGAAATTTAAAACGATAAGACAGAACTTCAATAGGGCACTTTTTTATTTTGGAGAGGATGCTGAAGAGGGACAGCAATCAGCCTTTTGGAATCAACTGTTACAACTCTGGATTCAAGCTGGAAGGCCCGATCCTCGGCATCTTTTTCCTTTGGGTAAGTCATATAAAAGCATTTCTAAAACCTTTATGTACTTTAGGCTTAACTAAGATGTGTTAAAATACCTTAAAATGCAATATGAAAACTGATAGTGGCACATAATTTATTTTTTTAAGACAAATTCTGATGTTATGTTGCTGCAATTAATGGGTAAGAATACATTAAAACATTTGGAATAGTCTATAAGATTCTTTGCTCAAAAGTTAAGTACCTGTAATGACATATAAAACCATTCTATTAAAAGTTTGTGCCCTCTAGTAAATGTTCTGTATTACAATAAAAGAAAGACCAATGATTTACAAATAATATCTTGTAATAAAAGTTTTGGCAATGATATCTTATACTTCTATTAAGCATGCATGCACTGATATAGATTTCTTCAAAAGTGTAACAGCTGGTCGGTTTCCACTATAAAAATATTTTCAACTTATGTCTCAATAGGAGCTGGACCAGGAAGGAGGCTTGGCAACAGGGACGGTGACCTAAGGCCTCAAAGGCAGCCAAACAGAAGGGAAGCATTGGAGCAGCAGGCCAATGACTCTGATGAAGACCAGGAACAGGCCATGCCCCTGGATGACCAACCACCAGTGGAGCAACAGGGTCCACGCCATGCAAATCAAGCTGCAGGTTGAGAAGAACAGCCAGTGCAGAATGTTCCAGGCAACGTGCAGGAACAACAGGTGGAGCATGAAGGTGTGTGAGAGTCATTTGTGGGATTCACTAAGGTGTGTACACACTCTAGAATGTTCTTTAGCAATAAATACCTATAATTTTCTTATTCCCAGAGTTACAAGAGGATCAACCGCTGGACATTATGCTGCAACCAGTAACCCGCGCTGAACATCAGAACTGGGTGGCTGCTCTTCAACAGGCGGTGGAGAGAATAGCCGCTCTAGAAGAAATAGTGCTCCCAGGAAACAGAGGAGGAGCTCCAGCCAGGAGAAGGCGCCGAAGGCGATGAAGACCTCTTCTTTTTATGGACAATTTAGGGGATGAAGATTTTTTTTTTTATGGCCAAATTGTACTTGAATCACGTGCTAAAGGACTGATTTGGTGCCAAGCACCGTCCCGGGGTTTATCCTTTTTTGCCTAACTGTGAATGTACAATCAATATTTACAATTTTCTTTTAAAAAGAAGGTTCTAAGAAAATATTAGGGCTGCTTACTCTGAGTTTTCTCTAGTTCTTGTTTGTGCACTTTGAACAATTTTCCTACTCAATACGGTATTTATTGATGCACTTTAAATGTTGTACTTGTTATATTTTTTTTAAAATTGTTTCAGTAGGTATCAGGCAGAAGAATTTGAAGCCTCACACTTAATTCCTTAAACCTGGACACAGAAAACCACTGAAAATCCTAGTCTCTTAGAGTAAAGATGGATGAATCTGACTTCTAACTAGCAAAGCATATATTTTTTTCTTTTTCTTTTAACCTTTGATTGGTTGTGTCCAAACAGTATTGCTGAATAAAGTATCCATGTTAAGGAATGTGGAGAAACGAATGTAGATTTGATTTTGTTGAGGAATCTGATTAGCAATGTCCATTCGTTCTGTTAAGAGCAACTAACTTAAAAGTACTTTCTAGCTTATCTGTGCTTTTAAAGTATTAGTCTTGTTGTCTTGTAAAAGAGCACAAGACCAGTGTTGCCTACACTGGAGAACAGCATTCATCAGTAGAACTGGTAGAGGGCAGTTCCTCCTATAAAAAAGTTTACTTTTAAATATTCCAAATAACAGTAAAGTGCACATACCTATACTTTACCTTTTGAGTGGATAGAAATAAAAAGTTTCTTAAAAAATTATCTCTTGCTCTGTTTCTTCTGTTGTCTGGGTTAGATTATTATGGGTGATTGAAGGGGGAGAATACCCAGTTATTTAAAATATCCTAGAAATGTATTCCTTACAGAGCATACAACTGTACTGTAAACATCAGAGAAAGGCTTAATAATTCAAGGTAAAAACACACACAAAAGTTTATATTTGCATGATTAGTGGTGTACTGCAAATTTTGGTTTTACTGTAACTGAACTTGCTTTTAATGTGAAGCACTTCAGCAGTTCTCCATTAAAAACCAGGGTCTTGGTATTCTGTCCCTACTACCAAGTGTGGCGTGTTATTTTATTTCCTCAAAGTAGATTAAGTAATAAACTAGGGTGAAAATATTTTCTTCTTGATACGTCTTCTTTTTGGTGGGGTTAACTTTCTGGACTCAATGTTCTCAGTAGCACTTTCCTGCTTAACAATCAGGTACGGTGACACTGGGAACTCAGGTTCTACTGCTCCCTGTTTCTGAGTACTAGTCATTGGGCTATTATTGTGGCCCTGCAGCATTTTTTTCCCTGGTTTACTTCCCTGAACTGTTGCTCCATTTTTTGGTTTTCCAAGGGAAACATGGGAAGCTGAAGACCTAGAGGGCAGGAGTGATACTGAGCATTCAGTGTCACTCTCCAGCTCGGAGGCAGTTCCTGACCCTGTGGTCCCAGTTGAATCTCCATCAGAATCACTGTTATCTACATTATCAGTGTTTGGGGAACCATTGGAGAGCATGATTTTAGATTTGTTTTTAGTGTGTTGACCTTGGAAGGTGGGTTCTCCTTCCATGTAAACCTTTTTTCTTGTCCCTGAAGTTGTTAAAAATTGGGTTAGTCTAGCAAGAGAATCTGAAGCCACCCTTAGATTGTCAATAACCTGTTTCTGGAACATCATATCCTGGTGGTTCCAAGCATTTAGCGTAGACTCTTTCCTGTCATCCGAAGCCTTAACCCAGTCCACAAAACCATTTAGTGTGTTGTCCAGGCGTGCTGCTGCTGTAGATCTCTGCTTCCTTTTCCTTAGTAATGCAAGCCTGGTTGCTGGATCAAGCGTGGCTTCATAGTTTGTTGTTTCCACTGTGTCTGAAGTAAACAAGGAGAATTTAAAAAATAATTTTTAAGCAGTGTCCAAAATAAGTGTTATGTCAGAATCACTGTGGACTGCATAAACAATTATCCTGTAAAATAATTATTTACTAACATTAAAACAAAAGTTAATTACTATTTAAAAATATAGATGTCAATAATCCCATCATGTAAACGCTTCTAATGTAATAGTTGTGTTTACAGGGTAAACACCACAGCTGTTTGTTCCAGAATGTAAAGTACTGGAGTTTTAATAGCTCAGTGTTTTATTAGTTACCAAATCGTTTAGTTTTGCAAAATTAATCACTTGCACTAGAGTGGTTAATAAAGGTATTTTTTTCTTGTTAGGTTAAAATTCTCAAAATCAGAGATGAACATACCTTTTTTACCACGCCGTTCAGTTAATATTGCTTGTGGGCTCTGGGAAGAAGAACAGCCAGATGTGGATGGTTCACAACCGTCTGTAGATTGGTAGTCTGAAAATGACATAATTTATTTAAAAGGCAGTACTTTACATTATTTATGTTTTACTTACACTACTATGGTCTGTAAGCATATCATTTACATGATATTCCTAATAATCGGACAATTAACGTTTGGAAAACATTGCCTTCAAACATAACTTTTAAAGTCTTCCTTACCCATTGCTGAAGCTTCCGAAGCCACGTAGCTTTGGTTCATGCCTTCACTGTCATCGAAGAGGGACTGTGATCCGGCATTATCGCTAACACCAGGCATTGCCTCCGTGGTTGCTGCATGTGAGAAGAGGAATTTAAGTTGCTATATTTCCCTCGCGTCGCAACACACCAGAAGGCAAAGGACAGGAAGCAGTCTTTTAGTTTCCGGAGCACATAATGGTTAAGGTTCCATGATTGGTTACTTGTGAGGCATGTCCCGCCCCTCCTAATTTTTTGCCCGAATCAATGAAAGTTTAAATTTCTGGTAAAATGAAGTGATTGCCCACCGTTCAGAACCGCTACACTTAAAAAAGGATGCATATCCTTTCAACTAAGCAAACGGCATTTTTAATAAAGGAAAAAGTATATTTTACTTTCTGCTCATATTTCAACTGTTAATCGATGCATTGAATATCTCTTGGAAGCGGAGATACAATATATCATTAGTAAATTACATTACGGATACTTTTAATTACATATGTAATCTCTGTAATAATAAAGAGATACCGATACATCGATGCAGTGATGCAATGTTTGGTAATCAAAAAACGAAATCAATCTATGGAGGGAAATTAAACGCATCCGCCCGTTAATCTGAGAGATTTGAAACTCATCCCGTTCCTTCGTTGTTTCGGTTTATCGAAGGACACAACGTGTTCTAAAAACAAATGACTGCAGTTTTGAATAGCAGTGGAGTTACTATTAATGACATTATATTTCTCAATTAAATACACTAAACGTGACGTTTTGTACGTAGTAAATTTAAAGGTATATAGTCAATGCTTACCAGTGCTCCCGCTGGACTCGCTCTCGGTTGTCCGCAAGGGGTGAATTGAGGTGTCCGTTCGGAAAATATTTGCCATTTCCTCGTACCAAATAAATTTTGAACGCCCCGCACCAGAAGTACTGTTTTGAATTACAGCCTGTTTGTACAGTTTGCGAAGCGATTTGCATTTAGTTCTACATTCCGTGCCTGATCTAAAAAATCCAATTTTCCGTAGTTCTTTAGAAATAACCTCATAGATTTCAATGTTCCTTTTGAGGGAAGACAAGGCATATTTTATCTCTGCCTCACCCCAAACCTTAATTAAGGCTGAAGTCTCCTCGTTTCCCCAAATAACCCCTCTCTTAATTTTGGATTGAACAGAACTGGCTGTGCAATTCTCTGAATTGTCCTCAGAATCCATCCCTATAGCTCCCTTTGGGAATTTTGTTCCTAGGAAAAGCCTTCTGTTTGAATGGACACCAGCAACTAAACTCACTTTCCTTGAATGCTAACTTCCTTCCCTTGCACCTTTTGGCTCCCTTTATTAGCATTTCAACAGAAAGGTGATCTCAATTTGGGAAAGGGGGATGGGTGATTGATTACAAAGGGGCCCCCTGTCCTGTGGCTCAGCTGGCTAGGATGTGGTGCTGAAATCTTTCATTAGGTTTCGTTTTGCCTATACAAAGTACTGCTGACTTATTTGAAGGAATTATGTTAATTGCTGGTATATATGCCATAGCACAGCAAGAAAATTTTCCCATCTTCTCCCTTTTGGTATCATTGAGTTCTGTGAATGAGAACTGACCTAATGTATAAATGCAAAGTATGTGATTGACACTACGTTCTGCTGTTAGTTATGACTCCTAACTGCAGAACACAACAGCAGTTACGGATTTTTTCTGCAGGCATGAGGGAGGATTGTGAGGATGGTGAACATGTGATCAATTTTTCCCCCATTATGCACGGCAGCTGTTACTAAACAAACTCTGATGCTACAATGTGCGCTTGTGAGCTGAATAGCCAAAAAAAAATTATAAAAATGGTACTGTAAACTCAGAAACAATCTTGTTTAATGTACTGTACCTAAGTTTTAGCTTGGAAGGGGCCTCCTTTCTTGTTTCAAAGCTTCCAGAATTTTTTTTTTTTGGAAACCTTTTACCACGAGCCTGTAATACAGGCTGCATTGCCTACAAAGTTTTATTTTATCAGTTATATTTTGCGTAGCATGACTATTTGTTTTAAAAGTATGATCCTTATATTCTCATAATTCTCCCCTGATTACAGGAATCTGATTTTGTAAAGTGCAATGATTGATGTTCACACTGTTAACCCAAAGGAATTAATAGTATTGTGCGGTAACTGTAAAGAACAATGTACTTTAAAACCAAGAAATTCATAGTAATGCATTAGTAACAGATTTCTCTCTCAGAAGCTAACAGCAAATGATAAAAAATATGCGATTAGGTTCCTTATGTGGCTAAAGGGAACACACAGTTTATTTTTGCCTTTATTTTATGGCCATTAGGCCATAAAATGCTTTTAGAGGGAACTGTAATTTGATACTTCCTTCTTAAGTCTACTCTGGCAGCAGTACTCTGCATATCAAGAGGGAGGTGTTATAAGAAAACAACATCGGAATGTTGTTTTCTTAAAAGGGGGGCCTCTCTGAAAGGCATGTGTTCTAAAGCACTTCATCTGACGGACAACAGGTCAGATAAACTCTAAGGCAAGGCATTATTTGTTTTTGGATGTTATGCGTTCAGAAACTGATATGAATTTAGTCCAGTGCCTTGGTTTTTTGCAAGGTATATTACTGATCATTGTATGATCTTGAAGCAAATACCTCTGTCAGGCATTCTTTTGCATAGCCGGTGTAGTAGTTTGCAAAACCTACTGGTGTTTTGCACTTAAGTTTATTGAAAATAATGCAAATAAAATTGAAACATTTATTAACGGAAGGAATGATACAGGAAGAACCCATACTGTAAACCCACACAATTGTACTCCAAATAAAAGTGTAAAATAAAATAGTAAATTACAGTAGATGAACTTGTTATTTTGCGCCCATGTCACTTCACATGGGTAAACAGGTACTCCGCAATAGCATTCCGTACTGCCTCAGCCTCTGCACGTGCAGTTCCAGACCTCTGGTAGTCATTTATTTCACAATCATCCGGTGGTTCAGGTGGGGTTATAGAAGTTTGTTCTTCATCAAGTATGTCATGGTTTTCACGTTCACATATATTGTGTAGAATAACAGCAGAGGCAATAATTGAGTTCACGTTCTCTATGTGAGCCTCAATCCTAACAGACAAACGTCTAAATCTGGCCTTCAAACGCCCAAATGCTCTCTCCACGACGCATCTGGAGCGATTAAAAACCTTATTGAAGTGGCGCTCCCTGTCATTTCTAGTAACAGCAAAGGGCTTCATTAGCCACTTACACAACGGATAGGCACCATCCCCTAATATTATGGGTGGTATTGACACCCCTGCATAGTGGAACATAGGACTGCCAGGTATTAGGGTGCCTTCCTCCATCCGACTAAAAAGCATAGATGATCTGAACACATGGGCATCATGATTAACACCTGAATGACCAGTCAACATAGAAAAAAAAATTCCCTCTCCGTCGCAAGCAGCCTGAAGCAATACAGAATGAAATGATTTCCTGTTAAAGTAAGCCGCCCCCTGCAATTTTGGGGGGCTTATCGGAATGTGCGTTCCGTCGATACAACCTATAGCATGTGGGAACCCGAAGATTTTCATAGATGATGTCATCTGTAGAAACAGATAAAAAAAAAAAGAATCATTAGTTTCCTAAACCGTAAGGGCGCTGGTACATAGTACAAGAAAAGATTTGGATGACCGAAAGCAGCTTACCTTATTGAACTCAGGCAGGCGGACCTCTTCCTTAAGAAGAACGTGTTCCATTGCAAGGCAAACCTCGATTGCAATGCTTGCCACAGTAGAACTTCCTTTCTGGAATACTAGAGCGATGGTTCTGTAGCAAGAACGGCTTGCCAAAAAGTACACGCCGATTGCCACTCTCTCTTCCACTGGGACAGCTGAGCGCATTACTGTGTCCCTGCGCATCAGAAACGGACGCAGCTTCTCGGCCACCCAAAAAAGTGTTCTTCTAGTCATACGGAAGTTTTCTAACCACTGGCGATCGTCCCAAAGCTGAAGAACCGTGTTGTGAAACCACTGAGAACGTCCTGGGTAACACCAGTAAAGTTTCTCTCGAGGCGAGCTTTTTATCCAAGCCGAAGTAACCCATATCAACGCGTTGCATGCCCTCAACGCCTCGCCAAAAAGCACTCGGCGTCGGAAAACTCGTCTTCCCTTTCTCAGAAATAACAAAGCTACAGTGCTCAACAAAGTATTGACATTGTGCAACACAGCAATAATGTATGGACTATACCTATGGAGTTTCTGCAGGCGGGCTGAAGAACGCGATGGAGGCATGATACCAGGATAATGGCAGAAAGAAGGCGGAAGAGGCTTGGTGTATACTCTAGGGAGTAAGGAGGGGGTTACTCCAGTGTCCTGGAGGACCTTTGAAAGAAGAGTTACAATTGTTGTGCGATGGCCCACCTAGTGACCATGATGGGGAACAGCAGTTTTAGGAGGCCGCCAATGGAAATTATAATATAAATAATAATTATGAAGCAAAGGGTCACACATTTACAGCGCTTCGCCGTAACTGACAGCCAAGCATCGATGCATCGATACACCGTTTTCTTTTTTTTTTAAAAAAGCGAAGATCGCGGGAAACGGGCAAAGAACATGAGTGTTTGGATGCGAATGGAGCTCGTGAAGTCATTCTCGATTCGCACGGAAGAGCTGCCTGCGTGAGTACATAGAAAAAGGGGTGGGGGCGAAGGGAGACCACGTGATCGCCTTCGAATTCAAAGCGAAGGCAATGACGCTCCGAAGCGAGGAGCCTCGTGAAGTGACGGCCAGTGCATTCAAACCTGTCTCCAGGTTCTTCATCCAACAATTTCTACACATTCTGCATGTCTTATCCATTAATAACCAACCATGGCAATGTGTACTTTTCATATTTCATTATGTGACAAAATACATTTGCTCCCTCCATTATTGTGTTTCATTATTTCATATGTTACCCTCTTGAATTCCTGAGTATTTTTTTAAAAATAGATATCCTCTCCTATCATTTTATTTAGAATTCCAGTGTGATGTGTACTTGATACTGTAAGTACAAGAAGAAATCAAATGGAGGGAACTCTGTCCAATTAAAAGGTGCAAGTTAGGCACCTGGGTGAAGAAAAATGTTTTAGCTTGGTACTGGAAAATTAAAGTGTGGGCGCTGGTCAATCCTCTGTAAGGAAAGCATATGTAGCGTTTTTTGTAGATGGAAAGGCTCTATTTTTTCTTGGCACATATATGGCCACAACCGCACTTTCAGGAGCAGCTGTTTTTAAATTTTATATCGCCTTATCTCCTCCCATGGTCACATGGTCGCTACAGTGGTTTGGCAGTCCACACTTCAGCGGTTGCTTAGCAATCGGCTTCCCTGTTCGCTACGTCAGGGAAACGGCAGAAACGGGGGGGGGGGGAGCGAAAAAAGGCAGCGTAGTATGTCCTCAAATACAACCAAATCGCTTTAAAGGGGGCTGCAGGCACCGATTTTAAAAAAACACCCCTCTCCAGTGGTTGTCGCAAGAAAAACTGACACAGCGGTCAAAAATGGGTGTGGCCAAGGAGGTTCTTCAAAAGAAGCGATTTGACAAGCGGTCAGTGATTTTTTAAGGCTATTTGTCTTTAAAGAAAAGGCATTTCAAATCTAAAGTGCGGTAGCAGTTAGAGGGAATTGTTGAAGGGCCTTCTCTGGAGATGCAAGTGCTTCTGAGTAAAAACTGGCACCATTAACAAACAGGAAAACAATCAGAAAAAAATTGAGGGTTTTAAAGTTAAGTGCCAGCACTTGGAACAGGGCCAAGATATGAGTAGGCAGCCTATACAACTCTTTCAACAAATGTCATGCCTCTCATTTAGCATTTGTCAAATATATCTTAAAGCTTTTAAAAAAACAAACAAACAATGAGTAGCTAGTAAGGCCACAATCCTGTCCAGTGCCTTATGTATTGTAGGTGAACAGATGCACTTCCTTGGGACATGGACCTGAAGGTAGCGAGGTTTGGCTTAAAACACCCCTCAAATGTGAGATTTGTTCTATGTGAATTGATTAACATTTGAATTTAAAATGGCCTAGGTAAAGAAATACATTACCAGGTGGACCAGCTGTCTAACCCAACATAAGGCAGCCTTACATTTAGTAGAGTCACTGTTGTAATAATAATAATAATAATAATAATAATAATAATAATAATAATAATA
>JAHTLZ010000122.1:16046486-16061755 GCA_023846285.1 Phrynocephalus versicolor | reverse complement strand
GATAGATAGATAGATAGATAGATAGATAGATAGATAGATAGATAGGTCTTGTATATAGACAACGGATCAGCCTTTCCTTGCTTAAACCCTTGGTGGTATAGGAGATTTGTTAATTTATCATGCCAACTTTTGACTGATTGTTTAAGTCCATACACACTCTTATTAAATTCACAAACAAGAATTTATTCTCTTTCTTGAAATTTCCTAGGTTGTTCCATGTAAATTTCTTCTGAAAGGTCTCCATCAAGGAAAGTCGTTTCAACATCTAGATGTTCCACAAACATATTTCTTGAATTTGCAATACTGAGAAGTGTCCTAAGTGTTGTATAGTTGATAACTGGTGCAAACTCTTGTAGAGATTGATATTCTTTTTCCATTACTTCTATCCATTTATTTCTCTCTGAAGCAGATAACTTACTGATTTCTTTCTAGTTTGCTGGTTCCTTGATGGTTTGCAGATTTTCACAGCATCCATATCTTTCTGGAGGTTTGCCTTTATTACTTCTGTCTGATAACCTTACAGTGGTTGTTGTTTCTGTTTCATTTGGTCCTGTTCCTGCTTCCTCTTCCGTTCTAGTAAGCTCTCTAGAAGGTGGACTTGCCAGCTGACTTGTGGTCCCTACAGGTAACCAATTGACCTATTCTTGTAAGCAGCTTCTATATTCTGTGCATATCTGCCACTGTAGAAATTCCTAGTAAAACAACAAATACTAACACGACATAAACATACCAAAATGAAGTAAAAACAAGAAAAGGTTATGGCAGCTCAGGCAATGCCCGTGAAGTCAGGAAAACATTCACAGTTTCTGCCTCGCTCAGTTGATTGGTATAAATGCTGGGTAGAAAGAAAGAGGAAAAGGGTGGTGGGCAGGCAGGGACAACTCCTTTTGTAGAGCCATACTAGTTAAAGTGACAGGACTCATTGTTTCACAGTTCCAGGTGAGGTTCACCTGACATTAACCCTTTAGTGTCTGAATGTAGATCTTGCCATATTCCAACATATTCTATCACGGTTTACTAAGCTAAGCAACAGGATTCAGGCCAATGTTTTTTCTGCAAATGGGAGTGGCTAAGAAAACCACAAGCCTTACATCTGGAGTTTGTTTTATCTTGACAGAAAACAACAACTTTTATCTCCCCCCTCTTTTCTCTTCCCCCCAGAACACAGTAAATCTGTAAATAAACAACATTTTCAAAGCTGCTCATACCTATTTTAAAATTAATGTGTTTCAAATCAGAAATTGCTGTTCCCTAATAAAGCTGCTTAGGAAAGAGGCTGCCAACTGCTCAGTAAATATTACCTCTGTCACATCATTTAGTTTTTAATGTTAGGTGGAGATAATGAAGTTACTTTTAAAAACAATTAATTACAGTTCAGTGCCACAGATGTTACTACTGAAGTTGCATTTTTAAGAAACAGTAACATATTGCTGTTCCCTTGCCAAAAACAACTAATATAGTTACTTTTAGTTTACTGTGGAGAAAAAAAAATCTGAATTCTACAAGCCACATGGGGAATAAAGACATGCATGCACAAATGGACACAGCAAAACTGTAAATAATAGTCATAATAAAAATAAATCAAAGGATTAATGAGTAAAGGGTTATAAAACCATTCCCAGACATGTTCCCACACCATAGCTAAAATATTGTTACTCAGAAAAATCCACAAAGGTGCAAAACCTGGCTTGCTGGCTTTTCAAGATGGATCATTTATGTTCTCTAACATCCACACTAAACACTGGCCTTAACAGATTTTTTTCTTTAGCAATATCCAGGGGATGTTCCCCTTATCTCACTATGTACAGGGCTTCCCCTCCCAGCACACCATTTTGTTCCTACTAAGACCCTTAATTAATTTTTCTCTTCTGCTTTGTACCAGGGATGGAATTTAGCACTGTAATACTTCCCATCCTGCCTTGACCAGGGAATGGGCTAGGCCTTTGCCCCCCTTTCTTTTTGAAAAGAACCCTAGTACTGTGGCTGTCTGCATCCAAAAGGTGTGTGTGTGTGTGTGTGTGTGTGTACATGTGCTTGAGAGCTGCCATGTGGCAGTGGAATGGGAGAATACACAATTGTTGGAGCCGTAAGAGATTAGGAGGTGCAGAGGTAACCCTGTCTACAGACCAGAGCTCATGCTGTAATGCCTGCTCAGGATGTGCTCAGGTGTGTGTGCGTGTGGGTGGGTGGGTTGAAGCCAGTGTGCCAAATAATGACAACTGGCTTCCTATTCTTGACTGCAACAGCTTCATTTGTAAGCCTAATATGCTCAGAGGTGATTAAAACAAAGCAACTTTAATGACATATGGAGCCAGTTCTCATTAATCGTGCCCTGGTGTGCCTCAGCTCAAGTAAAATCTTTATATTTCCATAATGTCAATTACAGCCTCATTGATCATATGGGTTAGGAAGCATGTCCTGGGAAATATTATCATGGATCCAAAGTCAGGGATTGGGGAGGGAGCTGCTCCTGGCAAATGATTCCCTTTGTATCACATGATTTTAAATCTTCATTTAGACAGAGAATTCTTTCCTTTTTATCTTTAGTTTCTGGGCTTAATTCCTTTGGCAGATATCCTCCTACAGGAAGACAATCAATATTGCATTATCTTGTTAATGGCAGTGCCTCATCCGTGATGAGATATGTAGCAGCAAGTTCCTGTGGGGCTTGTTTTCCCTCCGGCCCTCCCTCAAATCAGTAAGGAAATGAGAAGGTACGGTTGGAGGATAGCCCAGGCAACAAGACCACAGGGCTTTAACCTCCTTTTACAGGCAGTGATGCCTGTGAGAAATCCATATGCTGTTATTTCTGCTCGCAGCCAACATTTAATATACAATCAATGGAGGGAGCTGGCAAAAAGGAGGAGGAAGAATATACAGTATTCGTAGTTTAAAAGGTATCCATTTTGATACATGAGGGATATATTAAAAATGCAATATTGAAGAAGATAAAGATGCTGGTAATTCTTCTGTCGCCAAGCAGCGAAGAGACTCTGTGTAGACCGTGTACAAATAGACAGCTGAAGAGAATGGCCATTACTTCACATCCTACCTTGTTCCGCGATTACGTTTGTACCGTGACAACAATGTTCACGGTCACATGGTTTTGTCCCTGTTCTGTTTTCGTTTCCTCACGGGTGTGATTACTTGTCTCGTGACAACTGTTACCTCATGCCCTTGTTCTGTGACAAATTCTGACTTTGTCTTGCTTTCTTAACCCTTTCTTAAAATATCATAAATAAAACTTTTTCGATATTTTGATTTACTGGTATTCCGGGATTTACATGTCAATGCTACAGAATTTTCAATTCTTTCTTTAATAAACATTTGCACTGCATGGTGTTTCCCATAGGGAAACTAATGTTGAATGCTGCTTCAGCCACTGACTACTAGGTGGGCACTGGTTGTTGCATGACAGGGCGTTACTTCATGTACCTTATCTCGGGGCAGGTACGGCTTGTCACACTCTGTTTCCAGTTCAGGGGACATAGTCGAGACAAGGTTTTGCTGGCACGCTTTGGACGTGAGGTAAGATTTTTTTGTACCGGTCCCAAGCGGGACAGCAAGGAGGGATGTGAAGTAACGGCCAAAGTCTCGCTGTGGCCAGTTGATGTTCTTGGAGCCCTGAAGGAGGCAGGAGCTGGCAGCTTGTCTGTGGAGATGGACAGTGTTATAAAGCTGGTTCTGCTTTCCTTTCTCACCTGATGGATAGCAACAGGCATTTCTTGCACGAGAAGACAGCAGATGGGAGGGTATTACACATTCATCTTCTGAAGTGGGTTTTTTTTGGGGGGGGGCGTGCAGGTAGGGAACACTAGAGGCCAGGGCTGCCCCATCTCTGATGTCCATCTGGTCCTTCTGGAATAAGGCAAAGACCTTACTCTTCAGGCAAGCTTTCCCTGAATGATGGATTATCTATGGTGTGACTTTTGTACGAATCTACCATACATGATCACATAGACTTTGTGTTTATAGACTTTGTGATTACATTGACACTATGTTTTCAATGTTAGTTTCCCTTTAATGTAATGTTGTCTTTTATTGCTGTAAGATGTCCTCAATTCCCTGTCCTCAGTACTTGAATATGTGTTAATTGTGCTGGACTGTATACTGTCCCTCATTACTGTAAGCCTCCTTGGGTCCTTTTCCAAGGAGAAAGGTGGGGTAAAAATACTCTAAAATAGATAAAAATAAATAAACAAAATGACACAGGTTTAGTCTTTGCAATGGGAAGCTGTGAATTGCAGGTTTTTTTTCTTGATATCTTTTCATTGGCAAGAAGCAGGGAGTTAATTAGGGGGGCATTCAATATGTGTCTTAGGGCGCTTTTACACAACCCCTAAAATCCGAGGCCAAGGGCTCCCAGATGCGGAGCTTAAAATTGTTTTCCCACCAGCTGTGCACTTGGAAAAAAATTAAGTATGACCACGCCCACCTAAGCGCGCCCCAGTACATTTTAAAACTACCTGGTCTCCGGAGGTAAAAAAATTTCTGATGCGGATTGTAAAGCAGTGAGTGCTGGGCTGTCCTCGCCTTCTATTTGGTTTTTTTTGCCTCCCTCCCCTGCCCCTTTAAGAGGCTGAAATGCTTCCGGGGCTGCTCCCCACAGCAGAGCGGAGGTGAGCCTGCATTATTTTCTCCCTCCCCTCACGCAGACAGGAGCAATGACATGCAGAGGGGTGGGAACACAGCAAGAGGAGCAAACCCCCAAGATCTCTGGTCCGAATTTAAGTTGCCAGCGGATCTTAGGGGTCGTGTAAAAGCACCCTTAGTATTCTTGTAGCACTGATGGAGAAATTGACTATAATCTAGACTGATTAGAGAAGACATAAAAGAAGATAATTTCATTAAGAACCACTGCCTTTTTGGGAGAGGTTGGTTTGTATATAAATGGGAAGGAGGAGGGTTTGAAAAGTTGATAGGAGTACTGATGTGCTCCTTTCTAACTTTGATGGAGCACTATAGAAACAACTTGTATTATAGCCTTTATAATAACATTTGAACTGCAGAGCTGGAAAGGATCTTATGGATCACTGATTCTAGCCTCTCTCAAGGAGGCACAGTGGTGAATTGAACTCCCATGCTCTTGCTGCAAAGCCAGAGACCTGAGCCAGAAGATAACTTCATTGTTATGTATGTGACTGCATGAGTAATTGGGTTTTAGGTCCTGCATTATTGTCAATCATTGTGCAGGTTGGTAGGATTCTGGTGGCTGTATTTTGCTTCAGGCTTTGATGATATGCATCAAGCATGTCCCTAGTCACTGCCATCTGTGTATGGGTAAAACCATTTCCTCATTTGTGCTTCTAGTCTGTCTAGTCCCCCTTCCCCTGCAATTGCGTTCATTGTACCTTGTTTAAATGCTGCTACTTCCTGACATTTATTTCAGACATTTCTCCTCTCCCCCTGGCATGAGAACATGACAGTAAAATGGCTTGAAAACCACAAATGTCCCCAGACAGATGCTTTGAGACCCCACTGTCAGAGATTCATCTTGTAACATGTTTGATATATTTGACTCTTTGCCTTTTTATCCTATGATGATATTGCAACATGATGGAAAGAGAACATGGCATTATAAGGAATTATCATGACCTCTTCATCTCCCCATGGCCAGCCACTGACATAAAGGAAATAAGCATGCCATGGAGGACACAAACACATGTTAAGAGACCCACTTAAAAAACCCTCCCTGGCACAAATAGTTTGTTATCAGAGGCGCAAAGCACATGACACACAGGGGCAAGGTGGCCCTAGTAGCTGCTGGTATGGCGTCAACTGCTGACTCCCTTAATATGCTTACGCAGGAAGCGGCAGATAACTGCAACAAGTCAGAAGCTCAAAGAAGGAAGGAGACCAAGGGAAGAGGGAAGAGGGTAGAGTAAGATGTGCCATGTGGTAGGTACCAGTGGGAACTGCAAGGGACAAAAATTACGAGAGAAACACTGTGTTAATGAGCAGTTTCTCTTTTCCCTCAGGGAGTCTTCATCAAGCAAACATACCCTGTAAAAGGGTGCCTCAGAAACTTCCCTCACTCCTGAGGGAATCAGTAAGATTTCCTTATATGGGTGCTCTAATATGCACATGTATGAAACTGAGATGTTAATATGGCAAAGTAGATATAAGAAGGTCTTTTTTAAAATACTGTAAGTTGAGGACTCCTTCCTGCCATGACTGTCTGAGGGTCCCAGAGGATATTTTGCAGGCATAGGTATTGCCCTGGCATGTAAATTCCATGCTATTCAGTAGAATGAAAGTTGTATTTGTGATTTACTTCCTGTATAAATAAACTTAACATGCACCATGCACACCCTACTCCAGTAACTTGTAGATGCCCACTTCCACAGACCCATTTACAACAACAGCAACAGCAACAGCAACAGCAAATTGCAACCCAGTCAGGCCTGGCGCAAAGTAATTTGTTGCTTGAAGCAGAAGGTTAAAATGGCTGTAATCTATAGCAACCAACTGGACTGGCAGTCTAATTGGACTTTAATACTGGCAAGTTGAAAATGTCTTCTTTGGAGAATTGGCTTCCTCAGAAGTAGCGGGTTTCTGTGAGCTAATTTACCCTCCTCAGGAGACAAGCAACCTAATGCTACATCTGAGTTTCCAGATTTCACTGGTGTGATTTGTCTGGGTCAGCAAATGAGGGGTGTTTCAGAAGTATTTGGGGCAGTGCAGGGATGGGGGGGAGGGGGATGTGATGTAGGCACGTGAGATTCATGCAGCTCCTTCCTGTCTTTCATGCAACAAATTTCTATAATTGGTGTAACTACTAGTATACATCACACAGTGCTCTAAATTAGTTCTTGAAGGGGAAAAACATTACCAATGCATGCGTTGGACTATTTATTCCTGCTCCCATTAACTTCAATGGTTTTTTTTTTTGAAAATCAATAACTTTTGCATTTCCGCTGCATTTATTTATTGCATGTCATCTAACTTGGAGTTTCTTTTAGACAGTCTTCTAATCAGATCAAAATCTGCTTACGTTTAAGAATCTCCTCCTTGTATGCTCTCAAACTGCACTCCAATCTTTTTGTAAACTAGAGGATTATTCCCCATGGGTGCATGAGTGCAACAGAAAGCCTTTTAGGATTTTTTTAAAAAAAGCTTCATTAGCCTCAAAGTGGAAACTTGAGCGGAGGTGAGCAAAAGAGGCATGCAGGACCTGGCAGAATCAATTTTTCACTGTCATAAGAAGCTGCCTTATGCTGAGTCAGATCCTTGGAATATTTAGGTCATTGTTCGCCAGTGTGGGTGAGCAGAGGTCTTTCCCAGCTCGGCTAGAGAGATCTGAAACTAAATGTGGAACTTCCTCTGTGCAAAAGAATTAGCATTCCTACTTCACTGCATCAGCTCTTTCCGTGTCTAAATTCAAGCGTTCAGCAAGTTCAGCATGTCCCCAACAAACACCTGGCATATTTCAGACATCCATTAAGAATTAAATTTCTTCCCTAGTTTCTCTATGAAGGGAACCTAAGAAAGCCCAATGTACAGACCATAAGACCAGAAAGATAATTATTCCACCAGTTTTAAAGGTATCCTAAATTCTGCTACTGTTCAAGTTTCCAAGGACAATCTTTTGAAAAAGACTGACTGTAAATCAAGTTAGTTCCTTCAGCCAGAAAAGAAATGGGCACCATCTAGTTTAAGCCAAGCATTTTAAAATGTTCATTAATTCCAACTCTGGGGAGTTAAATGCAACTACGTTCTCTTGCTCACAATAAAGGGAGTGGGATATGCATCACGTTGGCTGCATCATGTTCCAGATTCACGGTAGCTAAAATTTCACACCCGATCCCCCCAGTGGTAATTGCTGGCTGATGCTGTGAGACAAACAAGCAATTGCAGCTACAGAAATTGCCAGTATCACAATGTGCAACTTTGAAACAGACCCATTTTCTGGCTTTGTAATGTTTGTTGGAATTACCCATAGAGGAAGAAAAGAAGGAGAAGGCTAGGGCTATTTTTATTTCGTGGAAACCTACACCCCTGTTCGCCTCTTCTCACATTACAGTTCCTCTTCTCCCCCATGCAAACTCTGATTCAAAGGCGAATCAGAAATAATACAAGGTGATAATTTCACACATGACATACCAGTCTGTAGAAGCAATTACGTGATACCACAGAGGATGAGAACTTAATAAGATTAAAAATTAGTCCTTTAGTAGCTGGCTGGAAATAGCTATTCACAGGGGATAGAAATCATTCTTTTGATAGGAGCATAAAGAAGATCTTGCTGAAACAAGCTAAGCACCAGACTTAAAATGGGTAAAGGTCCCTAAAATAAAACCCTGCTGCCCTTAGAATACATCAGTGGGCTGTGTGGCCCGTGACATCAGTAATTTTGCAATTCTACAGTGCCTTGACTCTGAGGTTCTAGAGAGGCAGCTTTGAACTTAGTTTAGATAGACCCAGTTCAACATGTAGGCACTGATTTTTGATAATAGCAGAGAACCAGCGCCAGCAACCACATTGGCTTCCTCTGATGATGGCTATGCTCCATCATCACATCCTCCTTTACCTCTAGGAAGCAAAGGGACAACACTGTGGTATGATCCTGGAGGTAACTTTGCTTCATGCTTCAAGAGGGGAGAGAGTGTCAGATGCCCCGCTTGAGAATGGTGTGAGTCCTGAGGTGACTCTCAGGCTCTCACATGAAAGCAATCAGAAAGCTTTTCTGTATATATGTAAAGCCACTCACATTTAGTTTCCATTTTCAGGTTGCCTTTAATCTTCATGTTTTGATGGTATAGGATTGGAGGCTACAGGGGACAGGATTGTGTCTTTCCATGAATCTGTGGAAACCCCTGCTCTGCCATCGATACAGAAAGGTACCAAGGACAACTAAGCCATTTTATTATCTCTGTACCAGATTAAGTTGTCAGGCTTTCGAAATATCCCTTTGGGCTAAACATCTGTGAAGGCATTTCATGGTCTTTATTGAGGAACCAAAATAAACTGCAACATAACAGAGTCTTAGATCATATTGGAAGTGTGTTTTGTCTAAATTGGTTCACTTGCTATAAGACCCTGTGGACACGGGAGCTTTGGATAAAACTGACCCCCTCAACTTACTCACCTGCCCACCCTTCAGGCAACTGTCCACTCACCCTCATCCCTTGTCAATTTCTCTCTCATATTCCTCTACCCCCTTTCTGTTCTCCAGCTTCCCCACCCCTTGGACTCACCTGACAGGAAACAGATATGGTTGTAGCTGTAATGGTGGCAGCAGGGAGCCCAAGACAGCAGTGGGAAGCCTGAGGCAGCATCAGGGTGAGAACATGCACATCCCAATAAAATTTTTGGATTCAGGCTAAAGGCCAAGATATTTTAGCTCCAATTGAAAACTGGTGCTCCCTCTGCTTATTTATTCTGGTAGTGGGAAGAGACCATATATTTTCACTGCAGCCCATTGCCTGAAGCGAGATCCATCAGCTGGAGTAAAGCTACCCCCCACAGCCCAAGCTGTCAAAACCAGCTGGATGGTGGTGGCAAGGGGGCATGGCTTTACTCCAGCCAATGTATCTCACTGCAGACCATCAGCTTTCCCCTTATCATCCAAAACACAAACGCAAACCACTCAAAATTTTGGGAGCTTCCAGGGAAGAGTCCAAGGAAGTTCCCCAGGTTTGGTTTCAAAACTAAATAAAAGCAGTTCTGTTTGTTTCGGGCCAAAATGGTTTCTTTTGTTTCATTTTGTAATGAAGTAATTCGTTACATAACAAAGTGACAAAATAGCGTTTCATTTTTTGTTTGTGCCAATCTCTAATTTGGAACTCAGACCCTGAGCAAGGAAGCCAACTCTGTCTGTGACTCCATGATCAAATATTGCAGGATTTCCTGCGGCTATAGTGTGCATCAATTCAAAGTATTCTTTGGTACTCTGCTTCCACGTGGAAAAATAAAGCAAGGGGTCACCTGGTGTGCAAGGCCACAAGCAGGTCAGAGGAGATTGAGGAAGTAGTGGACACAATGTGAGAGTATTGATTAGGAGGTGGGCAAACCACCCCAGCATCTTAGATACATTAGATTGCCATGTACATTTTCTCCATTCTGGTGTGTGTCTGCTTGTGGTTTCCACCTCTGCCTAAAGCTGTACAACTCCTCCTGATGCCCTGTTCAGTTCCTTTTCAGCTGAATGTATGAAAGGCTTGAAGTCTCTCTGAGCTGAAAAAAAAACGATCACATTCCAGGGCAGAGCCAGAGGATTTTATGAGCTTATCTTTCTCTTCTAAATTCTTGGTTCTGGCCTAGGATCTTAGTGAACTTGTAGTCTCTTGGGGTCTTTGCCCATATTTGCCTTACATTTCATTGCTTCAGAGATAGTTATGATATACCCAGCTTCTCTTGCAGTCAATCTAACAAACCTAAGGACAGGTAACCCTTGTTAACCCCAGATCTATTCATAGAGTAGTGTTCTTACACAGAATAGCTCCTCTGGCTGTTTCCCTTCTTTTCTTTGGCAAATATATGAGGCTTAAAAAACATTCTTTCTTTCTTTCTTTCTTCTTCTTCTTCTTCCCTAGAGTTTTCCTGCAGGTGTGGGGTCTGCTCTTCAGATCATGAAATGCTACTTTGCAGATCAATGTGTCTTCAGACAGGCCAACAATTTGTATGTCCTTATTGAGAGTGTCTTACCATCTCTGTTTGGGTTGCCCAAAAGACCGCCAGGCATCAATTTTCAGATGGTACATAGTTTGGATGATGGTGGAAGATACCACTCTGAGGACATGTCCATACCAGTGAAGTCAGCTTTGTCTCATCTTCTCTATATTTGATACCACACCTAGTTGCTGTCAGGTAGTATCATTTGTGACAAGGTCAAGGAGGGAGCTACACAATATCCAACAGAGCATACACATTTCGATGTCATGGTGACAGCTCTTGACGCCCATTGTTGCTTCTCAGCATTATGTGCCATACATTGCAGCGGGGGGGGGGGGCAGTTGTCTTTGTAAAGCTTAGGTTTGAGTCAGGTTGGCATTTGTCTGTCACAAAACACACCAACGAGTCCTTGCCATTACAACCAGATTACATTCCCCTTTGCTCACATGTCACCATTGATGCTCTCACCACCTTGCATCCCACATTGCTTATAGGGATAGGCCTGTCATGCCTAAGCAAAAGACAAAAACACAAAACAGACTCTCTTTTACATAATTCATTTTTGGGTAATTTTGGGGTAATTGGGTAATTGCCAAAAAGAGCATATCAAATGTGAATGATCAGTCTTTATGAAAGAGGGGTAAATGTTTCATGTTACTTTTGTGCCCCTGTTTTCTGTGTCCTTTGTATGTTAAATTTCCTAATTTCCTCCCCATTGAATACAGTCCTGAGGATGTCTGGGGAGAAGCACTAATATAAAAGGTCTTGGGACCCAGTTAGGGGTGCTCCTTGTTTTGGTTGTTAAGGATGCACATGGTAAAACAAAATCATATTTGTTTCATTGCAGGTTGTTATGGGGCTATCTCTGATTTTTTTGTGTGTGTGTTTTTAGGTTCACACAAAAGAGGAAACTTCTTCTGTGTTATTTGATTTTGGGTTTCCCAAGTCATGTTTCTTGGCACTCCAAAATCTCTAAAGAATAACTTTAGAATTATTAAAAAAATAACAATGCTGCTACAAAAGCAGGCAACAATGAATGCGAAAGAAATATCATCATCAGATCTATGAATGCATCTGCTCCCCCAGACAGAAAAAAAATAGCAAAAATAAAAGTAAAAATAATTTTTGGAAAAGGAAAAAAAAACACCCAGCTCCTCTCCCAAAAAACAAACAAACCCTTCCTCACAAAAAAGCAAGGAAGAAAATATTTTTTTAAAAATCACCAATCCAAGTTTCCCACCCATGCCAAAACTGCGGGGATATGGGGAGATTTTTCTCCCAACTACCACTTGATATCTTCTTCTTGTCTTTAAGCTCAGGAGACCAGCAGGCTAGGAAGCAGCAGGCAGGTTGTGGCCAGGGAGCACTTTACAGGAAAAAAAGAAATAAGAAAATATCCAAGATGGGGACATAGCAGGCAGCAGATTCAAGATGGAGGGCAGGGCAATGGCCCAATAGGAGTGGCTCAGCACAGCCGTTCTACAAGGAACCACTTGCTTTAGCATATAACACACTCCTTACTTGTACCCAGATCTTTAGACATTCAAAATTCCTTGTCTTGCTAGACATTCTGATTGGCTGCTAACAGTTTGGTTAATATACTGTGTATATCTACTCCATTAAAGATGTGTGTATTTTAATGGCAGGGGAGGAGGCCTTTTCTTCTTCTATGGTTGCATGTAGGCCAAGGGGGTAGAATTAGGGACTGTGCCAGTGTGCCACTGGGCAGTGTGAGTGGTTGTCATTGTTAGTTGGGCGTGGATCTCAGCATTTTTCCCTTGTTGTTCTTGGTGTTGTGTTGTTGTTGGTTGTTTTTAATGCTGACCAGCCTGTGCCTGTCTGCCATTTGGCTGCCTCCTTGACATTTTTCTGTCATTCTTCCCAGGACCAGTGAATCTGTTGTACTTGGTAGGAAGCACTCAACTTTTCTTTTCTCATGCACTGTTTGCTTGCTTTTGGAATAGTTTGATTCATGTTGACCGACCACTGCTTTTTGGAGTAGTCTTAAAGCATTCTTTACGGTTTCTGGACTGCTAGAAAATGTGTAGAGCATCACTAAATAAATGACTCTGGAAAGGCTTTTCCCTTTTGTGCAAAATAAAAGGACCAGTACATGAAAAATATGAAAATGAAAGAAATTGAAAAAGACACCCTTTCCTAAAATGAAAGAAACACGTTTCCCCCCCATCATGCACATCCTAATTGCTTATTCCCTAACATTCCCTGACCTCCTGATCCATTTCTCACTGCAGTTAGATAGAATAGGAAAAGTTAGCTTAGAAGAAACCTTGAATGTAATCAGTTTGTCAGGATGACTTAGATTTTATTATTTTTAGGGGAAATAAGACTATGATTGAGATTTTAAGATGCAAAAATTAGAATTCAAAAAGTAACAAAAATAGCTCTGTTGTTTTTACATCTTAAGAATAGAAAATAAATCACTATTTTTGGAAAGTAACGTGGCCTCTTGGTTTGAAAAGAACCCAGAGTAATTCAGAAGGTGGATATGTTTTGGAGTATTTTGCCTCAGAGAAAAGGAATTTTCTTTACTTTTGAACTCGGCCAGTGCAACCCCCTTTTGATTTACCGTGCACTATTGTTCATTCAGGTGTTGCAATAGCAGGCCGAATCTTAGAACCTTTTCAGGGTTTTGTGTGCTCTGAGGTGATGTGTTTTATGTATCATAATCTACATAATCTTTCTTAAAGGAACCAGACACATTTTAATATTTGTGTGCCTAGGAAAATTGCCCTGTTGAATAGCCTTATGCAAATGTGATTAAGTGAACCTATTTTGTGTTAATATAGGCACTACTACTCAAGTTCAAAGATCTTTTACATCGCTGGATGCTCAGAATACTTCTGAGTTGATACCTTTGCTTGAGGTACTGGAGTGAGTGACCCTTCCCTTGAAAGTAGTACTGTACATGCTAAAGGAGCTAAGAGTTTGCAAGTTTTTGAGCTAAACATGAACCAGTGGTGTGACTGGGAAGCTGGAATGATAATGTAATTTTTAAAGAAATACTATAAATATTTTTTTCCTGCCAAGATTTATGCTATGTTTTAGGGCTGCCATGAGGAGCCTCTGGCATAACATGGACTTTAAGCCACCCCCACCCCCCAACTACGCATGATACTGTTAATCTAGGCACACACCTTTTCTCAAATTCTTCTGAAACCATATCATAACTTTTGCTTTTCTCTTCTCCTTCCCAGGCCAGCCTGCTTCCTCTGAAGGTTCACTGAACAGTGTGTATACTTTCCCTGTCAACTTCTTCTGACCCCTTGTTAATTTCTAGAATATTTCTGAGACCTTTGGAGCCCTTGGATGCCTGCTGCTCACTTGTGGTTCTGCTTCATACATCAACAGTCTCTATAGCAGCAGTCTCTGGAGTGGCTTCTGACTCAGCTGGTAGTTTTGATCAGTTTTCTGGTTCTCCATGCTCAGCCATGACTTGTACAAGTTTAGCCAATATTTACTTATTGGTGAGTAAATATGCATAGCCTTCTTTTCCACTGAGGACTTCTGAAAGTGCTGCTTTCCAGTCAGAGCTGTAATTGGGCCATAGCTGTCAAGTGTTCCCCACAGCTGCCTGGGACTGGGAGCTCCAGGGAGGTGGGGTGCTGGCAGCTGGGCCGTTCGGCTAGGGGGTGGAGCCTCATTTGCATACAGGGTTCCCAGAATCCCTTGCAGTGGCTTCAAAATGCTCACTGTGACCTAGGTGCCTCGGCTTTCTAGGTGATATATAGACCAATCTGGACAGCTAATGGGGCGTGGGTTAGGGGTTGTACAGGGAGAAGTGCTCTGTGGTGTGGCTGCCTAGCTGCATCTGGAGCTTAGCTGCCCACTGCTGGAAATGTGGGACATTTAAGGGAAAAATAATTTTTTGGGAAGACGGCGGGAAAGAGTGATTGGTCTGTGAATGTCCTACCAAAAAGGTGACACTTGACAGATCTGATTGGGCATAGATGGGTGCTATTTTGTGGAACCCTACGAACTGCAGGCCATAAGCCCAAATCTATACACCTACATGTTTTCCCTTGCCTTAGAAGGGCTTTTAATTTATTACCTTGCACAGCTTCTGCTTACCATTGGTGATCTGCAAACAAGCAAACTAACTAACAAAAACCTGCCTTATGCTTCCTGGAAGTTGTAGTGCTTTGTGAGACACCCTCTATAGAACCTCCTGGGCAACAGGACTACATCTTCCACGAAGCACTGAGACAGGTTTTCTTCTTTTCTTCTTCTTTTTATCAATCAGAAAGAAAGAAAGAAAGAAAGAAAGAAAAGAAAAAAGAGGGAAGCAATGGCTGGAGAAGCAAATGGTAAACCTACAGTTTGTGCACATTTGGGTTTATGGGTTGTAATTCCCATAACTGATGGAGAATTCCAAGAACTGCAATGCAAAAATTCAGAAGAGCTGTAACTAGGATAGAGCAAGTGAAGCTTTCCCTTTGGTCACCAACATTCAGGGGCTGTACAACATTTGCTGCTGGAGGAGGAATGAATCCATCAATGCCCAACCTCTCCCTATACTGCCTTCAGCAGTTCCATCCTGGATGGGAAGGTCAGGGGACACAACACAATCACCCTCAGCAAGAAACCAATATTTATTTATTTATTTATTTATTTATTTATTTATTTATTTATTTATT
>JAHTLZ010000122.1:15995914-16038525 GCA_023846285.1 Phrynocephalus versicolor | reverse complement strand
CCTTCCTTCCTTCCTTCCTTCCTTCCTTCCTTCCTTCCTTCCTTCCTTCCTTCCTTCCTTCCTTCCTTCCTTCCTTCCACTTCCGGCTCATTTCTAGTTCCTTGGTGTCATTGCAATAGTGTCTGGATTTCTTCACAGGTATAATATTCTTTCCTGAAATTGGAAGGGTTACCTAGACTGTTGGTGAACCTATGACACGGGTGCAAAAAGTGGCACTCGGAGCCCTTTCTGTGGGCACCAGACATCACCCCTTCACAGCTACCTGTATTCAAGTTTAATTGCTGTATCGGCACTTTGCAACAAAATCAGTGGGTTTTGAACCACAGTTTCGGCACTCGGGCTCTAAAAGGTTCACCATCACTGTTCTATGTGTAGCTAAATGGAATATCCGACCCAGGGGCAATATACTCTTGTGAATGCTAGTGGTTCCCAACAGTAGGAGAGGACTACTGCCTTTATGTCTCCCCATAGGGCACGGTAGAAAACAGATGGCTGGCTTAGATAAATCTTAGGTTTGATCCAGCCTCTGTGGTCAGATCAGTACAGTTCATCTTATGCAGCAGGCAATCCACACTGATCTGAGCCAGGGATACAGGCATATCCCTTTTATTTGCATTCGGCAGTGTTAGCCTTGCTCTCCAACCACAGGATAGGTGGTGGGTGAAATCAGCTGGTGACCTGCAGCACAAGAACAGCACTACTTCTTTGGTAGAGAGGTCCTTGGATGTAGGCAGCCCCTTGTTGCATTATGCAAGATATGTGAAGTTGAATCTACTCCTTTCATGCCTGTTCTTCAGTCTTAGAGGAAGAGGGTTGTTTACAGCAAATTGCATACTATTTCCACCAATGGTAAGATAATATTCTCTTGAGCGTGATGTTCAAAGCGAACAATGGACCACCTTGACACTTTTTAGCTTTCCATAGTGTGAAATGATGCTTACAGAAGGCAGCCTTGGAAGCATACCAAGTGAGAAAGATTTCCAGATGCAATTTCCATTTATTTTTTTTACAAAAAGTGTAACATGTTATAATGACACTTCCTAGAAATATACCCAGAAATATGAAATTCTGTATTGTCTCCATGAAAGGTGAGAGATCACTTTGCATTTGAGATGCCAGGATATGAAAAATCAAGACAATTTTTTTTGTATATTGCCTTTGAGCAGATACAAGATAGCTTCAGCCTTGCAGGCCATCTATCAATGCTTTATTTCCCCAGTGGCAAAGGGAAGCATTCATTTGTTGCAATAGCTTGGCAAGAACTGCCAGTTGCAGCAATGAAGAATTTTAATTATAAGGAATACACAATAAACATCTGCATGACTTTGCTAGAGTAGTGGCTCCAAATGTGACATGAAAACAAACAAACACACTGGTCAGAATCCAGCTGAAAAATTGCACTGGAGTAAATCTCTTGGCTTAGGTTCCAGCAACATATTGGTGCTAGGGAGGAGTTTGCATTTCTTGTTGCATCCTGAGTCATACACTTCCATGTGCAACAGAAATTGCAACCATTGCTGTTCCTCTCTCCTGTTCTCAGCCAGGCAAGGGTTGAGTGGGTGCACCCCCCGCCTGACTATTGCCAGGCTGAGAAAGGGCAAGCAGAGCAGGTTTTTCAATGTTGTGCCACAGCAGTGACGGTACTGATGTGGCACGAAATCCAGAACCCTGCTCAGCTCTCCTGTTCTGGCCACTGCCACCCAGCTGGTTTTGTCAGCCTGAGCTGTCAAAACCATCTGGGCGGCGGTGGCCAGAACAAGAGAGCCAAGCAGGGAAATTCATGAATCATTTCATTCTCACAGCAAAAAATGGTGTTTCATTTCCTTTTGTATCGAAATGCTATCTGCTATTTTGTTATGTTATGAAACATTTCATAACCTTACGACATGATGAAACAGCATGCCATTTTGTGCCCATCTCTAATAATAAGTTCAGTCCTCTTTCTCCTTTAAAACCCCTTGAGATCACTGGGTATGGTACAAATGCACCAAATTGGATTGTAAATCTAGAAGTGGAGGCTAATTTCACCAAAGCTTTCAGATGGACCATAGTTAATTACTCTTGTTCTTTGGAGGCTTGCAAAATTGTCAGAGTTCTGTGCTATATGATCAGCCAGCAGAAGCAATACTTATTGAATAAATAGTTAGCCAGAGACAGAGTGTTCTTAAAACCAAACAGCTATATTACAAACTATACAAAAAATATATCACAGCATCACAGAACTTATACAAAGTTCAACAGCATAACAGCATAACAGCATACATTACATTGACAAAATATATGGCAGAGAAACAAAGTGGGTGCCTTACTCACAGAAGGCTCAATGAACAATGATTTACAGAGCATTTTATACATGTGTCTGCCCAATCATAAATGACATAACCTCATAGCTATTTGCAACCCCTTGCATCAGCCAAAATTCATTATGTTCATTCCTAACCACTGCTCTCCATTAGAAAAAACTATGCATTGAGTCACTGTGACTTTGCACTTTTACAGACTCCATCTTTAAATCAATTAAATACATATCAGATATATATACAACATCCTGTCTAATACATGTATCTCACTAACTAATATCTGACAAAAATAAAATTCAATTGTGGTCTGAATCGAGTGTCTGCATGCTGTTGTGTTGCTGAGCCAGTCTTTTTAACTCTTGCTGTATTAGTTCCAAATCTCAGGATACGTGGGCTATTTACATGCAACTACACATGAGCGAAGCCATCAAAAATCAGCAGAAGGACCAGCAGGCATGAGAGTAGCAGTAGCTATCAGGCTTTTGCACGTGGAGCTGCCAGTGGTGGATGGATATATTTGATATGACAACAGGCCTAATTGCCTTGCAGAGCAATGTCGATTTTAGCCAAGATAAAAATGGATGGCAGGAATACTAGTCTCATGGAAGTCTCATACCTGTCTCCTCACAACCCTCTAGAAATGCTATATACAGTCATAGAATCATAGAATAATTGAGCTGGACAAGGCCTATAAAGCCATTGATTGCAGGAATCCAAATCAAAATAGATATGACAGATGGTGGCCAATTCTCTCTTGAATGCCTCCAGCATTGGAGTGCTTTCCACATGTCCTGAAGTACTGTAATTAGTTCCATTATTGTACTGCTCTAATAATTAGTAAGTTTTCCTGATATATGGTTTCCTCTAACTTGAGTCCCTTGTTGATTGTCCTGCAACCTGAGAACAGTTCTTGCCCTTTCTCTGTATGCCAGCCTTTCAAGTATTCACCAATTCCCTGGGTTTGAATGTATGTTCCTAAAAGTAGGAGCCAGGGACAAGATAGGAGTTCTCTTGGTACACCACCCTCTATCACTACCTCAGGTAGCTGAATTGATAACAGGGGTGGTACTGGAATCTCCCCGGCTCATCTCGCTGGGGGACTTTAACATCCATGCTGAGGCAGCTCTGTCAGGGATTTCCAAACACCATGACCTCCACAACAACCATGGGTCTATCTCAAATGGTGTCTGCCCCTATTCAGTCTTCAGGCCACACCTTAGACCTGGCCTTTCAGCCCTAGTGTGGATAGTGGGAACCCCGGGGTAAAGGAACTTCCGCTCCCTTTCTTGTTAGGATGCCATAAGAGAAACGGTTTATTTAGAGAACCATTCTAAATTATGTAAACTGCAGAGCAGAGGGAGACAGGGCATTTCCCCCATATTAGGCAGAAGGACCACAAAAGTACCTCTTTGGATGGAGTCCTGATGTATCACCCCCTAAAGACTAGCAATTGAGTTATTGCTTATGGTCAATATCCTGTAGAGCTTCCACTGGTAGTTCTTGCCCGTGTACTAATGCAAGATTGCTGTGTTTGGACAAGTGTTACCATTGCAGAGGCAGTGGGCTTTGTGTAGCAAACACACTTCTTGCTCCTCTAATGTCAGCCCTTGAGCAACTGGTTGCATCTTACTAAAATCATGCGGCTTTCTCCTCAACAGAAGCACATTAAGATATGTGTTCCTCAAATATCGTCACAGTCCCTCTACAATAATATTGACCTCAGATGTATATAACAAAGCCTTTCTCTGTGGGAGGATGTGGAAGATGCCTCACAAGTTCAAAATTGTGCTGATTTGTATCAGATTGGCAGAGTAGTTTGTTTTTATTGAGCTTCTTTTGGGGGGAAGGGTGAAGCGAATCATATTTCCTTTTCTTACTTCTGGGCAATATTTCAATAATGAGAACTTACACATTAAGATATTTGGCAGATACTTAGTGGTAGACATTAATTATCTTTGTCTTGGATAACAGTTGGACTTGGGATTTGGACTGGCCCTGCTTCTCGGAATTTATTGTATGTATAAGCAGCTACGTTGCTGGTTACCTTCTGCATGTCTGAAGATCAAAGCTTGCCGTGTTGAAAATCTAAATGTTAATTGGTGAGTTGGAATCTAAATGTTAATTAGTTATTGTTCTGTGCCCACACAATCGTAATTCAATTATAAGATTACTTGAAAAATGAGGTGTTTCAAATGTAGTAAGGAATCGTTTATCACTAAAATCTCACTCCCCTGTCCCTCCCACCCCTGATGCTTAAGTATTACCCCCTCATTTTTAATTGCCGGGGGGGGCCGCACACATCAGAGAAAACTTCACCAATCATGATGCTTTTGAACATTCAAAAGACAAGCTTGGGTTGGTATCAACCCTACATTAATGGCAAATTTGTCATTGCATGGACCATAATGTCTGGATATGTTTTTAATCCAAAAAAGTCAGATATAATTAATAGTCTATCCCCTTAAGTCTTTGTATAGACGAGGGAGTGACAAATGACTATGTGTATCAGAGTGAATTGCCAAGATACTATTTAATGGGTCCCTCATGGGCTCAGATCGGGTAGTAGCTCTTCTATAAAATGGCTTCTCTTAAATCTCTCAGACTCATGAGACAGATCAATTCAACTGCTCAGGAACCAAAATCGATACACTCTCACTTAATCTTACCTACTATTCCTAAACAACTCCAAATCAAAATGCATCTTTGACCATTTTGTTCCTTACTGTGGCATCTTTGCAACAGATTCTATTTGTTGTGCATGTGAGTCTAATGTCTGTGATAATTCTCACGATGAAGTTATCCAGATGTTGAGTCATGGCAACTGGACTCTTTGTGTGAGATCAAAACCTTTCACTACTCATCCAAGACTGATGAAGCTACTTGGAAGAGTAGCGAAATGTTTCACTCTCACAAGAAAAGAAGTCCAGTTGCCATGACTCAGCTTCTTGAGAACTGAATCTAATGGTTTTGTTCTTAAAATCTCTATGTTGGGCTACCTTAAAAGGCAATTAGAAATTATTATACAACAGGGGCAAAAAGCAGCTCCTAGGCTTACAGTAGTATGGGGATATGTCCACATCTCTCTGATTCCAGCATCTCTGTACTGGCTCCCTATTTATTCCCATTCTAAATTCAAAGTGCTAGTATTAATTCATCAAGTCCTTAATGGTTTGGAATCTCACTGCCTATTGGAATGGCTTACCCCAAGGTCATCTACCCAGGCTACCTGGTCTTTCCTGGCTTTGCAGATGCGGGTAGAGATGTAAAACTTGCGAATGGGGGGTTGAGTGTGTGCTCTGTGTACCCCAGAGCACAGAGAGAACTCCTAGTTCCCTGAGCTCCTTGCCATCTGAAGATGCCAGCCACAGAATCTGGTGAACCATCAGGAAGAAAAACTTCCAGAACATGGCCAAACAGCCCGAAAAAAAATCACAAGTTCACAACAGGTATCAGAGCCCAGCTGTGAAAGCCTTTGAGAATCAATTTAAAAAGACTTACTGTCTTGTTTTGTCTTTTTACTGGGCTTTTTTTTTTTTTGCTTCTCTGATTTATTTTCATTGGTTTGAATCCACTAAGTGGCTACATGTGCAGGCAGATTAAGGAGGACTGTGGATGTTCTAGAATAATGTTTCATGGTGCACAGGGGGTCGAGGAAGAAGCTTCAAAGTTGGCCCCGAGTCCCACCATGAGGGTCCTTTGTTGGATTAGAAGCCTTCAGTAAGTAGAAGGAGCCCTGCTATTTGAGAAGGTCAAATCTATTGGTCATTACTGAATAATAATGTATTACTTGTAATTATTAAATGCCTAACTTTTACACCACCATGATACATTCTATTTGTTTATTTTGATTTTCCACCACTATAATTATGATTCAGTTCAATTACAAAGCTGATCAGTCTCATGCCATCCTCTTCATTGTCATAATATGTAAATAGTGCTTTAGGGAAGTCAAAGCACTTCTCATTCTTTCTTTCTGTAATCCATACCACATAAGATATGTTGGATATTATTCTCTTCCTGATACTGAGATTAATTGGTTACAGCGCACAGAAAGTGCTTTGAGTTTACATGACTAGAGAGATTTAAGTTCAAGATTTCCTAGTTTTCAACATACTGTCTCAACCACTATGACACACTGAAGTTTTCAAGATAGAGCTGTTAATTAAACCAGTGTTTTCCTTGTTCTCTGTTAATGTACTTGGGATGCCTGGATGAATGTATTAGAGATGATTATGAAGCCACGATCAGGATGAATAGTTTATGGACTGCGCTACCACCCAAAGTTTCTAGTTCAGAGTAGAGATATAGTTTAGATAAGACTGAACCCTGGGGTCTGCTAGGGCATGAACTATTCTCACAGTCTTGACTGGGCATTCGGATTGGGTCTCCTAGATAAGAAGAGGTCCAAGGGGCTTCCTGTTTAGATTGGGACTGTCCAGAGACCTCCTAGTTCTCATTCTTTTCAGTGTGTTCTTTGGTTCTGGTTAGTAGGTCTCACCCAACTCACTTTCTGGCATTTCCCTCCCCTGCCTGCGCCATCCCTTTTGGGTTTTGCCTCTTTTCTCCCATTGAATTTTTGTGTTTTTATCTCGTTTTATTGTTAGCTGCCCAGAGTTCCTTTTTGGAAGATGGGCGGGATATAAATGCAATAAATAAATAAATAAATAAATAAATAAATAAATAAATAAATAAATAAATAAATCCTAGTTCCCGACCATCTTCCATCCTCCAGAAACCTGGTAACAATGGCTGCTTGCTCTGTCAGGCCTAATGAAATGACACTGCCAGTACTGGAGAAGAGCAAGAGAAGCCATATTTCCAAGAAAGACGTAGAGGAGGAGGTAATGAAGACACTTGGCAGGGGAATGGGTGAGGAGCAATAAAAAACGAAGTTTCCAGGATTTCTGGCTAGTTGCACCCCTTGCATTGGCTCCAACCCATGCCTGAGAAGAATGACCTTAGATGCCATACAGGTACAGTAAATCCCCACCTATCATGGGGGTTAGGGAACCCACCTGACCCGCGATAATTAAAAATCCGCAATATGCAGATGCTGGGTCAGGTCGAGATGGGGGAGCTCTCTGGGTGCTCTTGTACTTACCCCAGGCCTGGCGCTGCTCCGAACGGGCATGCAAAGAGCTTTCAGGACCCTCAGAGGCTCCAAAAGTGCTTTCTAATGATCCGGAGGTCACTTCTGGTTTACTGGAAGTCACTTCCGGTTTGTGGGGAAGCACTTTTGGGGCCTCCGATGGGCCTGGGAAGGCCTTTCCTCCTCACCCCAGGAGGCCTTTTCTTCATATACTGAGGACCCATGATATATCGGGACCGCAGCATATGAACCGCAAAAGGGAAGGAGACAACTGTACCTTGCTTTGTCTCTGGTCTTCCAGGTTCCATTTCTGACTTTGATGACTCTTGCCTATACAACAGGATAAGAAGATATGGGGGAATTGCTCCAAAAAAAAAAAAAAAAAGAAGAAGAAGATACAGAAAGAAATGCTACAAAAGAGAAGAGGGATGATTAGTGCTCTGATGGTCAGGTTTCTGTAAACTTGTCATGGAAAATATGGCACTGCTAGGTCATGATTAGCTCTCCTCCGCTGAGCTCTCCTCAACTCCACAGTTGATATTCACCTTGGTTTACACGTTGTAGACTGCTAGGGCCTTCATTAGGGATTCTACTATAGAATCCTCTGGTATAACAAGAGAAAAGAAAAAGAGGCAAGACAAGAAATCTTCCTGCTGTGGGCATTCAAAGCTACAGCACTCATTTTTATCTAAATATCAAATATTTGGAGTCAACTCAATTCCAGCTCACTTTTATGATTTTTGGGCATGGGGGGGTTGTTTTGTTTTTCATTTAGTTTATGGTGGTGTTTTGGAGTGAGAATGTTAGTGGGGCTCCTAGCATGGAAGGGAACAAGTGATTTCTGGAATTCAAAATGTAGTCTCAACAGATATAGATCAGTTTGCTTGTGTGAATTCTTCATCTGCTAGTTAGAGAAATATTGTTTGGACTGATCAGTGCTTGTAGCAAGATAGGCATTAAGAAACAAGCAATATGCTGGCAACACTGATGCATCTGAACACTTGTGTGATTTGGTAAATTACACACATTGGCTGATTATAAGTAAGCTGATGATTTTTTTTAAAATTCAAATAATTTCCTTACTCCATTGATGGGAGTAACAAACCCCATTCATTTTAGTCTTAAGCTAGATATATTTAAGTAAGCTATTCTATATGAGGTTTAATCTAATGCTTTGCTGGTGTCCTATTACATTCAGATCCTCATTTTACCCTTAAATGTCAGATCCCCACCCCACCCTTAGCTCCCTCTGAGAGATTATAGATATTAAGATGGGAACAGAGCATCACTAATGTGTAGTCTTTTTTGCTAAAAAGCAATCTGCATAAAGATATCTTTTTTAAAAAAATTAAATTTATTTTCTACACTAAGTTACATAAAACAAATATATTGCTTTTCTTCTGTCGTTTTACTGCTTCAATCATAGCTTTCCCCAACATTTAAGCCCTACAATTCAAATCTCCCTTACCAGCTGAAATGATATATTTTCATACTTAGTTTCCTTGCTACCTCATCTCTCTTCTATCTATCTTTACTTACATTTTTGTTTAATACAAAGAATATAGCCTATCTAATCTCAACAATCTATTCAAACTCACTGTTTAGCTCTTCAGTACTAAGCAATTTAGGCTTGTTTTTGTTCAGTCGTTCAGTCGTGTCCGACTCTTCGTGACCCCATGGACCAGAGTATGCCAGGCCCTTCTGTCTTCCACTGCTTCCCGGATTTTTGTCAAATCCATGTTAGTGGCATCAGTGACACCATCCAACCATCTCATTCTCTGCCATCCCCTTTTCCTTTTGCCTTCAGTCATTCCCAACTCCTCTCTCCTCATGAGATAGCCAAAGTATTGGAGCCTCAGGTTCAAAATCTGTCCTTCCAATGAACATCCAGGGTTGATTTCTTTCAGGATGGATAGGTTTGATCTCCTTGCAGTCCAGGGGACTCTCAAGACTCTCCTCCAGCACCCAGTCCAGCTGTAAAGAAGGATAGATTTGGCTAACTATATATATTCTATTATCATCCACAGTATATTTACCCATTCTTCCAAAGAATGCCTAATTTCAGCAATCATCACTAATAGAGATGGGCACAAAATGAACATTTTTTGTTTCCGTTATTTGTTATTTGTTCCGTTACATAACGAAAAGACTAACAAAAATTGTGATGAAAATGGAACAAAACGAACAGAACCACGAAAATTTGGTTCATTACGTTTCGTTTTCGTTACTGGCAACATGCAATGAAATGAGCTGTTTTAAATGTTAAAAAACGCCCTGGACATCCATAAAAACACAGCGACAATTATTTATACTGCCTGATAATACCTACCGGGGGGTTGGGTCCTTAAAACATGCATTTATGTCTTTTCTCAGATCGCTGTATTTTTTTCCTTTAAGGGAGTTAGGGGACATCGACCCAAAATGGCTCCCAGATGCCTAATATTGATTTCTTGGGTATTAAAACGCCCTGGACATCCATAAAAATGCAGCGATAATGCGATAATTGTTTGAAATTATTACCTACCAGGGTGTTGGGTCCTTAAAACGTTTGTTTTTGTCTTCTCCCATCGCAATGTATTTTTCTTTTCCCTTTAAGAATGACAAAATGGATGTCGCCACTCCAGCCACAACATGGAGGCAAACCATGTGATGGGATCATGTAAATTCTTGGACAACTTCAACCAATAGCATGCCCAGGTTGCAGACTGGGCAGGTCTGGCAGCCACAGAGGGCATAAGTTCTGGCAGCCCCTGTCCTCCTTGCAGTCTCCGGTGGGAGTTAGGGTGGGATTGCTGTCTCTGCGACTCTAGCTTCAGTCCTGCAGCCTCCCTGTGTGCATGTGTGTGTACCTCTCGGTGAGTGCCCTCCCCTGCCCTGCAGTGCAGTCACTCTGCGGCTGCCTTGCACCCTGGGTAATGCCCTCCACTGCCTTTGCAGCCTCCCTGCATACCTAGTCTATACTGTGTCTCTGCCAGCATCATTTTTTAAAGTGTTTTCCCTGTGGTCTGGTGCGTTGGGGGACACCCATGCACGGAAATGCTTTAAAAATCGTGCAAAAAGCGGGTAGAAATGAAAAACGAAAAAATGAAAAACGAAAACAATTTTTTCCCAGAAATTCACGAAAAACGGAAACAAAATGAAACGGACCTCTCAATGACAAATGAAAAATCAAAACACCATTTTTTTATTCATGCCCATCTCTAATCACTAATTCAAATTAATACTTTATGGGCTTTATAACAGAGCTGCCTCCTGGTCTATATGTTTCACTTTATGCATAGAACTTCTTGTCTATACCTAACTGCCTCTATTATTTAAAAAAAATCTAACAGATTAACATTTATTTATATATTAGTTTGTCTTCACATTTCCATTTTCAGAATACAGAAAACATTTTTTCATGTAATAAATTAACTAAGCCAATAAATTCTTTATTTTTGCCTTAGTTTTGTTTGTTCGTGTTGATATACTTGCGCAGACTAGCGGGACTACCACTTCAAAGGTTTCAGAGAGGAATTGGTTGAATCCTACACTATCCTTGAAGGCCTGCTCTTAAGATGGGTTTCAACGTCTAAATACGATCTCCTCAAAGATATAGGACCTCTCAATTTTGTATTATTGCTTCAGTTTTTCACATATCACAGTCAAGGTTGTGAAGCTCCCTAAGGATAACAAGAACAATAATTGCCAAGGGTGAAATTTGAAAGGCAGAAAGAAAACAGGGCTGGAGGAATAGAGAGACATATTTAAAGCCCCAAACTTCTCTTGAATCCTGTAATTCTTAAAGAGATTCTTTGTCTTCAGATGATGATGATGATGATGATGATGATGATTTTGTGTGTGTGTGTGTGCGCACATGTGTGTGTGTGTGTGTGTGTGTGTGTGTGTGTGTGTGTGTGTGTGTGTGTGAGAGAGAGAGAGAGAGAGAGAGAGAGAGAGAGAGAGAGAGAGAGAGAGAGTGTTATAATCAAACTATATGGGGGCTCATTCAAATATATACTGTATCCGATTAAGAGGTTTGGAATGACAACAGAATCTGGATGGGTGGCCTAAGGTGTAAACTGGGATCAGATTTGTCCTCACAGTCAGTACAACTCATCTTCAGTTGCTTACTACTTCTCACTTTACTTTTCCTACTTAGGTGTACACCCCCAAATACAAATCAGGCATGGATTAAATCCAGTATGAACAGCACAGAGATGCATTATTATTCACCACCTTTTCTCTTCCAAACAGATGCAAGTTAGAAAACAACGGACATGGATGTTTGGAAGGAGAAAGCAGCAAATCATTCTTACTTCTCAGTTTTCTGAGCTGAGTATTTTTCCTACTCAGACTGATATGCTCACATACATAAGGGGGGATGAGAAACATTCCTACACTAAAGAATGAGCTGTACTATGGTGCTGTTTTTATCCTTGAGTATCCATTTTTATTTTGGAATTGTACTCTTTCTCCCAATACATCTGTTGCAGTATTATTAAACTTTGGCCTTTGGGCAAGCTTTGTTTCTGCTAATATAACACCTACTGAATACAGAGTTGCTGAGATGAAAATGGTGATTCAAAAGAGGTTACAGAATTCTTTTGATCACATAAAAAGGTGTCAAGATATGTTTCCAATACAATTTTATTGAATGTTAAAATTTGATATTGTGTGCTTTGTAATTGTGTGACCTGATTCATTTTGTTAGTCATTATTTGTTCGAATAACAAACAGGCCCATCAAAGAAAAACGAAATGAAACGAAACGGAAATTTCCATTTTGTTCTCTTTGTTTTTTGTTTCTCCATAGGAATGCATTGAAGCAAGGCCAGCTGGTCAGCAAGTAAAAAACAAAATCCGCACCAACCAGGCCCGCGGTCCAGCTAGTGAGCGTGAGTACAATTTAAAAAAAAAAAACATGCCAACCCAGCCCACGGCCCAGCTGGTCAGCATGGGTTTTAAAAAAAGTTTAAAAAATAAAAAACACACCAACCTAGCCCACAGGCCAGCTGGTCAGTGCAAGTAAAACAAACAAACAAACAAACAAAAAACCGCACTGTCCCAGCCCATGGACCAGCTGTTTGGCACAAGAAAAAATTAATAAATAAAAATAAAGTGCTGACCTGGCTTGTGGGCCAGCTGGTCTGTGTGAGTACAACAAACAAACAAACAAACAAACACACCAACCTGGCCCGTTGGGCAGCTTGTTGGTATGGGTAAAAAAAAAAAAAAACACCAACCCTGCCCCCAGGCCAGCTGTTCGGTACAAGAAAATAAAAATAAAAATATATTAAAAAGTGCACCGACCCAGCCCCCAGGCCAGCTGGTCAACATGAGTTAAAAAATACAATAATGAAAAATGAAAAACAAAACAAATGAAAAAGAGAATTTTTTTTCCAAAAAATTACATCATTTAAAATGAAACAAAAACAATTAAAAACAAACAAAAAAACCCAAAATGCCCATCTCTAGATACAATGTAAAGTTCAAGATGTAATTCAGCTGTGTCAAAGGTAATGAGCTGATGAGGTGATGTAACATGATTGGGTAGAAGTCTGTATATCAGCAAGTAGTTGGAAGCAAGTCTTTGCGTGATGTAGGTCAGGTCACTCTGCTCACTTTGCTGGCCCTGTTACTCTGCTAGACCCGTTGTAAGCCAGGTTATGCCTCTATGTATATTCTGTGTATTTCTCTGCATATTATGCTATGCTGCATGTTTATGTTGTTTGCGAACGAGTACCTAATTTCTTTAATACATTAAGTTCAAATTTTTACTTATAACTTGGGGTTTCCACTGGGTTCTGCTTGCTGTTACGCACTCAGTAAAGGGTCAAGAGCGCACATATCATGACAAAAGGATGCATGAAGTGTAGCACTTCCAGCACCTCCTAACTTATTGTAACAGGGTCGCTAGCAGCATCTTGGGTAGGCGGTTTTCTCTTGTCCCACCCCAAGAGTTTGGGTGGAGCAGTTGCTCTGTGTGGCCCAGGAGATAGGATGGAGAGAGGCCAACTTGTCTCTGGGGAGAGTGTGATGAGTAACACCTGAGAGAGCAAAGGTGAGGGTGCAGAACAGGAATTAGAGGACAGCGAGGAGGAGGGTCAAGAGGTTCATGACAGGATGTTCTGTCGGGGGCTCCGTAGAGGAAGAGGAAACCTGAGGCTTGGAGTCAGAGGTGTTGGAGCCCATTCTTTGTGCAGTGACTGAGCTGATATGCGAGCTGGAAGGTGGTCGCTGGCAAGAGTCATTGAGACATTGCTCACAGTTGAGGAGAAGAGGCAGAGGTATCTACTCTAACCCCAGAGCTAACTCCTGCGCCAGCAGCTCTATGGCACTCAAGGCACCCAATAGGTCCAGCAGTGTCCTCTCACACAAATGATGGTGCTGCAAACAGCAATGGGAGAGATGGATGAAGCTATAGGAGGAGAGAGCAGCCTGGACTCACCTCTGGGCACCTCTATCAGTCCTCACTAATGAGATCTAAGCCCAGCACCAGGCTGGTCACCAGGGCTGCACTGGTCTCAGTTATGGAAACTGACGTCAGTTCGAAACTGATTATTGCCAGGGGGCGAATGACAGAAACCCAGTCTCCTCAGGTGGGAGAAGACAATGGCAGAGAAGCATTGCCAAAAGCACCTGACTCAATTAAAAACATGGTAAGCAGCAACCTGGAGCCAAAGGAATCATTGATAGGAGATGGCCCTTGGTTCCACGAGAGGCAATGGTGGCAATGCTCACACTTGTATTAAACTTGATAGAATAAACAGGTATCTAACAGAATGGCTATGCACAATATGGACAACAAGTCAATACATTCCATACATATTACCACGTTTGACAAGTTGCTTGTTTACCTGGATCAGCCATTGGATACTTGTCAGTGGTGTGGCCCCTAAATTCTGTAGGTCTTGGGGGAGTTGACATTTATTTGGCAATACGTATTGACTTATCTCACTTGCAAATTCAGACAGCCCCTCAGAGCACAAGACCAGTGAAAAATATTGGCTCTCTTGTCTTATTCCATCTAATCTTGTCTTGCATGTTCAGAACCGTGATAGCAAGAAGGAGGAGAGTGCCACCCTAGAGCAGTGGTTCTCAACCTGGGGGGTCGGGACCCCTTTGGGGGTTTAAACAATTATTTCACAGGGGTCGCCATGGGCCAGTGAAGAAAAAAGTACACACAGCTTGGGTCTGGAGGAGGAGGGAGAGGAAGGCGGGAAAGAGTGAGTTACAGCTTGATAGGTTGGAGGGGATGTCAGTCAATGGCACTGGGGGCTGTGATTGGCTGAGGGTGCCTGCAGAGGGAAGTTCTCTATGGCACCTGTGGCAGTGGCCTGCCAAAGGGGGCTTGTGGCCTCTTCCAAGCAGGGCAAGGGGTCACCACAACCTGAGGAACTGTATTAAAGGGTCATGGCATTAGGAAGGTTGGGAACTACTGCCCTAGGATTTGGCAGTAGTCCTCCTGCTGACAGATGCATTTTGGCAGGTGACCAGTTGTGCCTACCCCCATCCTGGCCCTGTTTAACAATATTGCATGTGATTATTCCATGTGATAAAGTATATATGGTACTAATATCTAATGGAAGCAGGACTAGTAGGGTGTCTCTGGAGAAGGCCATAAAGGGGCTTTGTTGTCTAGCAATATGTGCTGATGTAAAAAAAATGCAATAAGCCAGAAGATAAGGACGACTAGATCCTATATTTGGAAGGAACATGAAGGAATTTCAACAAGGGCCTGATTATAAAGAACATGATTTTTGAGTGAAACCACTTTCCCTCAAGACATGTTTTAACATCCAATCCCACCCACCCCTTCTTTTCGAGGAGAGTTGCCATGTTGCCCATCCAGCTCCTATTTCAGCATTTTAGTGGGTAAATGTCTGTGGGAGTTATACTGTATACCAGTTTGTCTTGCCTGCCATAAAAGGTCTGTGTGTCTTTTAGGCTGGGAACATTCACATTTCCTGCTCTTAACTATAGTTCACCCTGGGTTAACATGATCCTCTTTGTGATCTCTAAATGTGCAGTCAAACCTATAGAGGAAGATGATGTTTACATTTCAGTGATTGAACGCATGTATGCTGGTGAATCCCTCTATTACACCATTATTCATTTCTTACTATTCCCTCTGTCTTCATCCCACTCTACTGCTGTCATAGAAACCCCTGGTTACCATCATCTGTCCACGGAGAAGATGCTTTACATTACAATAAAGATATTTCCCCAAGAATGTGTGTGTGTGTGTTGCACATATGTGGGAACTGTAATCTGGATTTACCTGTCTTTCTTTCAATGACTCTCTGCATAACAAACTTTTATTTTCGCTGGGCACCAATGGAAGAATTTAATTTTTTTTAATACACAATGATGAATGCAAGGAACGGGGGGGGGGAGCTATATAATTACATATAGTAGTTTCTTTCTAGCTCTGATTTTCATGGCATGGAGAGGAACTGAGGTATGGGGCTATGGGCTTTTAAGGCTGAAACAAAACTGGGGAATTGTCATATGTGTAGGTCGTTGAGCTATCATGTTGTTACATTCAGACATCTCAGAGCTTGAGGGAGCACTGCTTTCTTGGGACAAATTTAATATAACCTCTACATCTGGAGATACATCTAGAAACTGGCCATGAGTGTTCTATTCCAGTGCTCACAAAAGGAAACTGGGAGATCATTCATAATATCCTCGCCTGGGCTCTCCAGACACTTTGGGTTTAGTCATAATTCCTCTCCGTTGGTCAAACTGACTGGACGATTCAGGCCAAATTGTGTGGAGGGACCTGGGTGAGGATGGTTTGGAGTAAGCCCTCTCCAAGCTGTGTAGAAATGTGCGCTGGAAATTAGGAAGTGGGATGGAGTGGCAGCCAGAAGTAATCGTTAGGATGAATGGAAATAGGAGGGCAGAGAAAGACGAGAGGCATTTTGCTTGTGTGTTTGGAATTTTAATTTCAAGCTGGAGTTGAAACAGCTTGGGTGGCAGTTACAGCTGTGGGGAATCTCGTGCAAAAATTGAGTGTTTACTGATGATTGCAGAAAAGTTTCTTTGCTTCCCCCATGTTTTTGTATTTGTATATTTTAAAACCTACTACAATGACACTACGAATTATCAGTGCTTTCTCATCCAAAGGAAATGCCAACCTTCTCCACTATCACTGGGCTTCTCATTAATATTTGGAAAGTGAAGGACACTTTAGAGTGTTGTTACAATAACACAAATAGAAGATATTTGTCTCGGGGATTAGACATCCATTTGATCTTGATGGACACACTTCTAGGTCCGGTGTTGAAAGCTAACAGTATTTGTTCCAACAACATAACTAAATGACACAGGGAGATAATTACTGCTCTTTAATAAGGGCAATATTTGGTTTAATTAGAATTAATCTAACTAACAAAACACTAGATAATTAAGAAATGGCTCCTTGGGAAGATGTCAGATTAGGGTAAACTAGGAGCTATTCCTGTTAATTAGAAATCAGCAAACAAAGGCCTGTATCCAACTGGTAGTCCCTGCAATGCTTTGACCCATAGTGGCAATGACCCTGACATGCTTTTTACAATGTATCTCACACTCCTCTGGCAGCTGCATTTACCACCTCAGGCTCTCACTGCTCTAACTTTCTGACCTTTATCTTTGGTTGTATTCAGGCTGTCACTTCTGAACTTAAGTGACACACAAACCCCAGTCTTATAACATTCCAATCAGGCTAACCGATCAACATCCAGTCTTTTAGCTGCCAGTTACATGAACAATCCACCCATAAACGTATCCATCATACAGACATATAGTTCTATTCCCATGCAAATCTATTACAGGGTATTTGTACATGACCCCTAAACTCCACCGCAAATGGCTCCCAGCTCCGGAGCTTAAAATTGTTTCCCCACCAGCTCCGGAGTTTACAGATAATTAAGTGAGACCACGCCCACCTAAGCGCATCCCAGCGCACTTTTCAGGTACCTGCTCTCCGGAGGTGAAAAATCCTGATGTGGATATAACGTAGTGACTGCCGGGCTCTCCTTGCTTCTGTTTGTTCTTTTTTTGCCCCCCACCCCTTTAAGAGATCTGAATGCAGTGCCGGGATGGCAGAATGGAGGTGAGCTGCATTCTTTTCTTCCTTTTTTTCTCCCTCCCCTCACGCAGCCAGCAGCCAGGAGTGTGGAGGGGGTGGGAACACAGGAACAGCGACAAAACCCTAAGATCTCTGGTCCGAATTTAAGTGGCCAGAGGATCTTAGGGGTTGTGTGAAAAGGCTCACAGTTATTTATAGTACAAATACACAGAGGTTCAAAATGGATAGAATCAGCACACTGCTAACTAGGGTAGGGCCACTGAAGCAATGGGAAATGCATACACCCTTAGCAGACCTGGGCAATGCTGGACATCATTCATGCACTGCTGACACTTCACTCCAAATCTCCTCACAACTTCTTCCAATGCCTTCATGTAGTTATTGGCACACTAACCGGGGACAAGATGGCACCTCGCACAGCACAGCTGGCAACAGACAACACACAATTTCCTACTGCCAGTCTCTTGCTTGCTCTGTAGTGTTATCTCACCTAATATCCCATTCTCCTAGGTTCCCATGACTTCTAGTCTCTTTCTTCTTCATAGCGTAACATTTTGTTCAGGGTTTTCAATATGATGGATGTCATTTCATACGGATATCGCTTTGCCCAAGTAAAAGCCTTTTTGAAAATCAATACCTTAATCTCTGGATCGATGAAGCTTTTCTATGCTTCTAGGAACGATGATGGCAATTCTCTTCATGACAAGAATTCTTATATAAATTTGACAGATTTTAGTGCAAGAATGGTCTCTGGAATTTGTAAGTAGGAGAGAGAAGGGACATGTTTTCTTCCAATGTAGAGTTATACTTATCCCCTGAACTTCTTTCTCCTGCCTTGGGCACTCTGTTCTCTTCTGCTGAGAAGGCTTAGGCTGTGGTAGGTGGGAGTAATGTCTGTTAGAGATTAAGTCTGCATCCTATCTCCAGAGTTTTGATTATATTATGCTCTTAAGTAATTCTGCTCTTATTTTTCTGCCATATTTCGCTTCGGGGGGAAACTTTCTTCCTTTTCAAAGATGTGGAGGGTATCTTTCAGGACAGTTATTGCTTAAAAATGCATGCCAGTAGCTACGGCTTAAAATGCCCTTCCGCACCCTTGTGCTCTTTGGATGTGCTTGACTGCATCCCTAGTACCCCAAGACAGTAGCTTTGAAGATATCTGGAGTTGTAGTCAAGCAAATCTGTAATTCACTGGGTTGGAGAAGACTGAATCAGCAGATGATAGAAATATTCTTGGCTAGACCAAGAATGGGCCACATGCAGTCTTCAAAGTGGCTTTTGTGGGCCCCACCCTGCCACTACAGCCACCCTGCTGAAGTTTGGGAACAGATCGCACTGCAGGGTTGGCAAAAAGCCCTATGGTTTGCTGAGATCCAGAGGCATGGCAACTTGCTGAATTTCAGCAGTGCAGCAGTGGTACCGGAAAGAGTAGCCCATCATGGACCACAAGACTTGCCAAAGTTAATCACCCCTTTGGTTGTTTGTTTAACGTGTATACCAAAGCTGATTGTGAGACCATGAGTTATTTTTGGCCTGGATCATAATGCGACTGTTGTAAACATGTGCTGTGCATCAGAAATGACTAGGGATGGGCACGAAACAGGAAAATGGTGCTTTGTTTCATTCCATTTTGTCCACACCGTATTTTGTTTCATTTTGTTTCATTTTGTTTCATATGAATTTTTTTAAAAAAACACATTATAAATGAAGTAGTAACAAAATGAATACGTAGTTACTTTATTCTCTTCTTCCTTCCGGGCTCCGGTGGCGGCGGTGGGTCTGGCAGCAGGCCTCGGCTGGCCTGCCAGGACCACTCGCCCTCTCCGGACAGCTGGCAGGGCTCCGGTGGCAGCTCTGGTGCATTTTCAGCTTCGGTGGTGGTGGCTTTGGCAGCGGGTCTAGGCCAGCCTTCTGGGCCTGCTTGCCCTCTCTGGTCGGTTGGTGGGTTCCAGCGGAGGCAGTTTTGGCAGCAGTGGCTTCGGTAGCAGCTTTGGCAGCGGCAGCTTCAGTGGTGGGCCGATGCTGGCCTGCCGGGTCTGCTCGCCCTCTCCAGTCAGCTGGTGGGGCTGTGGCGGCGGCTGCGGTGGCGGCAGAAGAGGAGGAGGAGAGATACAAGCAGGTAAGGGAGCAGACAAATGAAATGGCTCATTTTAACAAGAAAAACGACCATTTTGTTTCATCTGTAACTAAATGCTGCTTCATTGTTTTGTTTTGTTTTGTTTCGTTTCATTAGTTAACAAAACAAAACAACAAAACAGCATTTGGTTTTTCATTTTGTGCCCATCCCTAGAAATGACATTATCTGGTGTGCTGCATGTCTTGTAGCTCAGTCCTGTGTTCGCACATGCATGATATTTATTTAGAAATGGGGGCAATGGGGGCTTATCAACAAAATGCTATTCATATAGAAAAAAGGTTAGCTCCATTTTTTTAAAAAAAGAAGATATTTTCTTATTTGAATCAGAATGAGCTACCCAAAGGCCATTATCACCCTTCTAGTTACAGGAGCAAGGGGAGACCTTTGGATTTGTTCACTTCAGGCAAGAACACATATCAGGCATTCCTCTTATATCTTTTTAACAGTGATGGTGACCGCTGTTTCCTTTGAACTAAAAAACCTACAGACCATTATATTCCTACAGTAGTGGTGGTATAATACAGACATTCATTCTAAACATGCCCACAACCAAACCCCCAAGAAGCATCCCTAAAGGCAAGCAATTGTGTTGATCCATCTGTATATGGAGCTGCCTAGATGCCCTAAGCACATCCGATCTCGCCTGATTTCGGAAGCTAAGCGGGGCCGGCCCTGGTTAGTACTTGGATGGGAGACCACCAGGGAATACCAGGTGCTGTAGGCGCCAGGAGTAGGAATTGGCAAACCACTCCAGTATTCCTGCCAAGAAAACTCCATGGACATGGGGTCACAGTCAGTCACGACTGTAACAACGCAACACACACATCTGTATATGTCTTTGTAACCTAATCGTGATACTGCTCTCAGGTCCTCAGCAAATTGGGATAGGCTTCATTTTATTTTATTTTTTAAATAACCTTTTATTAAATGTATACAATATACAACCAATAGTCATGACACATATCAATAAGATAATATTTAACCTATTTACATCTACACACATATATATCCACCTACATATACAGAATCATCATTCTACCCCTTTTCTATCCTCTAACCAGGTATAGGATCCACTAACATATAACCTTTTTCAAATAATCATATAAGTACTAATTTAAATAGTTTAGCTTAAGTAGATGTGGGGTTGAACTGTGGGTGATATAGGTTAGTGAAGGCTGGTTCACTAGAGCAAATGAGGTATTGCGTCATAAGGCTAACGCCAGCTCTCTTACCACCTGCTTCCTGCTCATCAGACGTTGGAACATTCTGTCTGAAAATGAACTTGTTGCTATTAAACATTAAAGAAATCAGAAGTTCAAGCTAATCCCTATTAACATTTAAATTATGCTGAATTAAGATTATTAATTTGTTAATTAAATTCTCAGTACTGAAATAAATAGTGAATTTCACGCAAAGCACCTTTTGAACACTGAGCCATACCGGCACATTTGTTATTGGCTCCTTCAAAAGTACTTTTTTGTAGTGTTAAGCTTGCTTTCTTCCATCTGGCATGTTTCCCCATTTCGACTACAAATCCTGCATCATTTTTGTTAACTGGGAGTGATGGAGGAGAAAGTGACATCAATATAATATATAATATGCAAACAAGCTTATTAGAAATTTCCAGTGCTTTACCTGTCAGTGATCCTCTTACTTTTCATGATAGGAAATAACTATCTTTCTTGTAAGAATCAAGAAAACCAATGATAGACCACAATTATTTGAATAGACACAATTTTTAAGAAAGACCCACACACCCTCAAACAGAGTCTCTAAAGATAGAGACCCCATTGGTCTAGCAGTCCATGAGAGGATTATATAAGTAGACTGACTGTCCTAGAACATGGAATTTATTTCTTCTCCCCAAGAGGAAGAAGTACCCATACAACTCAAACAAGAAATGAATATATACAGAATAGATATAGGCACACATAGGAGGTGGGGCAGGGAGGTTGTGATGCAGCTGTTGAGTGGGTGCCTGTTGAGTAGGCAGGACTGGGAAGCACCTGTTTGGCTGAAAAACAAACCAGCAGTTCATGCTCACCTATAACACAGGACCATTAATCTCAAGTCCTGTTCCTTAATAGGAACCATTAGAAGCTGATCCTAAAATTATTGTGTTCTTCAGGTCCACCAGTTATAATCTCCTGAATAGGAACCAATTTCCTCTGATGATCTGCAGTTGCCATGGAACATTAACTCAACTGAAAACTAGTGATATTTCTAGGACAATTTAGCTTAGTAAGTGCTTTTAGAAGTTTATATTTAAAGCAAACCCAGTCACGGATAGAGACTGCTGCCAGTAGAGATTTGCATGGTATGATGATTTATATAGTTCCTCCCCTAAGCACAGCTATCTCAAGAGAAATGTCCAGAGAAGAGCTAAGTAAAATAAACTTCAAATCTATTCTTTAAAAAGCTTCTTAGACTTTAAATGCTCCATAGGACCCCGTTCTTACTGCAGTGAGGCTAATAACTAAAAAGTCTTTTTTGGAATTTTTGAAACTTTGCCTGTGGGTGGCCATACCTGTGGATGACCTCAAAAGACATATGCTTGCCATCCTGGACAATATCAAGGAATTAATTGCTTCATCAAAATCAAGTAAACTAACAAGAAGCCATAATATGTAAGAAAGACAGCTTAGTAAAATCATTAACAGGGTTCTCGCAAGTAAAAAGAGCCCACTGGTCTGTGAGCCCATCAGAAAGTTAAGCAAGTAGCTAGCATAAGCTGGCAAGAGTTTTTGCTTACAAGTGACAGATGTTTCATGTGCTGATCTGGAGGATATTCTGAAATGGGTAAATGCCTCGTTTTTGAATACACATGGGGAGGGGGGATGCAAATGCTTCTCCAAAGCACCAGGAAGGTATAGAACATGCTCCCACCAGGACTAAATTTAAAAGATGTGCTGGGCAATGATGAACACATGCTTAGTATATGGATGTAGCTGATGGAACTGCTCCTGGATTCCATTCAAGATAACACATAACTGATGAGCCACAGCCATTTTAAAATGTGACGGCACATCCTTGCCACTAAGCCTACATTTAGTCATCTGCAAATCAGCTGTTCTGTTGCCAGAATCTGTTATCTAGCTTGCAGTTGAAGGCTGAGGCATTTCAGCTCAGGGTCATACATTCTGAGCACATAACCCCAAGAGATCTCGCCTGCTTTTTTTCCACTTGAAAGTGTTCTGCACATACTGCAAACAGGGCATCACTCTTTAAATCCTGCTCAGGAGCCTTTGCTTACCATGTGATTTTGTATCTTTTAGCTATAGGGATGATTTGATATCCTAGTATTTCAAGGAGATTTCACATATTTGTGTTTGTCAGGTGGCAGGTGCCATCTGAGTTTTTCATGGTATGTGAGCTGTGAAAACTTAAATAGAACCAGGGTCTTATACACAATTAGCTTGGGAGTTAAGTCTCATTGAACACAGTGGAATTGACGGTGGAGGTGACGTGTATAGAATGGTAGTGTTAGGTCACCCCTAACATTCTTCTGATTCTTAATTTGATGGGGCTTTCTTCATCAGGTAAAGCCATCGAGAATAGAATGTTTGCCCAGATTTGTTTGGAGATGTGGCAACTTTTATACCGATACTCCATTTGAGTTTTTTAACCTTATCCAAATGTCCCATTGTGTCCTGCTTCGTCATCTGGTAGGTTTTTCATCTTGTAAAAGTGCCAACAGCAAAAAGATCTGCCAGGTTAGGCACAGAATACAAATGGACTATGGCTGCTTTTAGACTACCACTAAAATCCGCTGCAAAGTGCAGGCAGATGCAGAGCATAAAATTGTTTCCCCATGAGCAGCAGCCTTTTTTAAAAAATAGTGCAACCACGCCCACTTAAGTGCAACCCAGCACATTTTACAAGTACCTGGTCTCAAGGAGGTAAATTTTTATCTCTGTTCCAATGCAGATTTTAAAGCAGTACACAAGTCCATGGTAAAAGGGGAAATCTGCACAAAAACCCTTTTGCTGCCATTCCGGTGCCCTTCATTGCTTTATTTATTTATTTTTAAACTTGCAAGTATGGATACCGATATGGAGAAACCTTTGCATAGCAAGCAGGCACTCCCTGCCCCCTGTGGTACATGCCTGGCCCTCCTCTGCCTTCTTTTTGTTTGTTTTTTTTCCCCTTTTAACAGACAGGAATTCCTAATAGGCTTCCTGTCCTGTTACAATTAGCTGCTGACGACTGGAGGAAGTGTGTTAGCCAGGTGGAGGTGAGCCTGCATTTTTTCTCCCTCCCCCCAGCAGACAGAAACAACAGAACTGGAGTGTGGAGGGTGGGAACACAGGAACCACCACAACAACCATGTGATTATGGGTTGAGGGGACCCGCATTTAAGTTGCCAGTGGATTGTAGTGGTCGTATAAAAGCAGCCTATGGCTCTGCCTTAACTTTGAAATAGGAAGCTCCATGTGTGCCTATTCATTCTTTCCTTTTTGTTCTTGTCCCTGTTTATCCTCCCAGTGAAATGCATATTTACCCAGAGGGGACGGTATCTTGCCTTGAATGGGGTTCATTACCACGCAGAGTGGGGAGGATACATAGCTTGGTGGTACATGGCAAAGCTGGCCCCAAATACAGTCCCTGACATTTCCAGGTAAAACTAGGAAACCTGAGAAGCCAATGCAAATCAACGTAAACTTGGCCCCTCAAACTAAAGTGTGAAAAATTAAAACGAGACCACAAAATGGCCCAGAGTCAGTCAGTCATTTCCCTCTTTTCCAAAACATTTCCAATTGCCCTCTTTGAGCTCAGGACAGTCTCCAAAACCCATGATTTCCTACATTCAAATCAATGGAAGATTCAGGTTTGTTGCAGCTTATAAATTGACGTTTCCACACACCCTTATGCATGAAATGGTAGATGTGTAAGCTTGTTCCAAACCCTGTAAACCAGGGAGGATCATCCAAATGTGGCCAGCATCTTTTAAAGCAGAATTTCCCTGGTTACTGAAGGCTTTTGTTGTAAGATCTATAATGCATGTCATGCAACGGGCAGGCATACAAGTAGAATAAGAAGCCCTTACACACATATACTTGCATAATCCAAATAAAAAGCAGCACTTGCCTTTGAAAGTAGTTTGATGAGCTGCAGTGCTTAAAACTGAGCTGTTTCAAAGTCAGCTCTTCTACAAGTTATGCTAATTCTATAGGAACTAGTGGCTTCTGTTCCATGCTGTGGCGCCACACCATTTCCGTCTTTGTTGCTTCTTTTAGTTAATTGGAGGTGCAAATCATCATGATATTTAAACACCTGCTGTTTTTAGTAATCCAGACAAGCCCATGCAACAGAGAGGAAGGGAATAAGTTTTACTTGTCCCTATTTTTGGGATCCCCCCCTAAAATATAAATGTTGATAACTTTCCAAATGATCCCCCCCAAAACTCTGATGAGCTGCATATATTTTTGCTTGTGATACTAACAGTGCCAAAGGATTTCCAGTATCCTACTGCATAGCTCTGCCAGCACTACAGAAATCATATTACTGACCAGAAGGTTGCCAAATAAAAGTTTCTTGTTTGATTTCAGGGTGCATTCTCCTTATACTCAGTGTTTCAAAGCTGTGTGCTCTCTGACATCAAAGAAGGAACTCTTTAATTAGTGGCAGTCTGCCATAGCCAGTGACATCAACCCAGTTTTTGCAAGTGAAGCTATGTTACAGCACAGTAGCCACTAAAAAGTAGGCAAAAGCTTGTATCAGGTGCCAAGCACTCATTTTTATCTCTATAGGAACTTTGTAAACCACCCAGAGTGGCCTAGTTGCTAGATGGTGTGGTATAGAAATCCAACAACAACAACAACAACAACAACAACAACAACAACAACAACAACAACAACAAAGCAAAGTGTTCTGCTTATATACTGCCCCATATTACTTCAAGTAGTCTCTGGGTGGTTTACAGTTTAATTGCATTATGCAGCCTACACATTGCCCCCCCCCCCCAGCAAGCTGGGTACTCATTTTACCAACCTTGGAAGGATGGAAGGCTGAGTCAACCATGAGCCTGCTACCTGGGATTGAACCCCAGGTTGTGAGCACAGTTTACCTGCAGTACAGGCATTCATCCACTGTGCCACAAGACCATAATAATAATGATGTTGATGTTGATGATGAAGCTAAAACAATTTTTCAAGTTTTAATATATATGACTAACATTCACAATAGGAGTGAAGCTCTGTTGTTGTTATTTGTGTATTATTGGTGCTCAAGAATTGCAGTCATGTGGTGCTGTGAACGGAAGATGAAATGAAATTGAAGTTAACGTACAGCAGTGCCAGTAAACATTAGTCCTGGTACAAGGGCTGTGAAAGGAACATTGTTGCTGTATTCTTTTGTTTCTGTTTTTTTAAACTTAAACCTGGGATGCAACACATTCCAAACTGAAAGACCAGATTGTTTTTTGCAGATGTATATGAACTTCCGGAAGATGGGGCGGTATATAAATATAATAAATAAATAAATAAATAAATAAATAAATAAATAACTTCGGGCCTTTTTCAACAGCGATGACCAAGATCCTTCAAGCGAGACAATCCCATATTATGCAAGGAGACTTCCAAATCTTCTCCACCCCCTTGAAACTCTGGGATAAAAGCAAAGAGCAAAGCAAAGCAAAACTGTGCTCACAACCTGGGATTCAACAGGTAGCTGGCTCATGTGTTCTGCTTATATACTGGCCCATAGTGCTTAAGCACTCTCTGGGCAGTTTACAATTTAATTATGCAGGCTACACATTGACCCCCCCCCCAAAGCAAGCTGGGTACTCGTTTTACTGACCTCAGAAGGATGGAAGGCTAAGTCAACCATGAGCCGGCTACCTGGGATTGAACCCCAGGTTGTCTGAGCACAGTTTTAGCTGCAGTACAGGCATTTAACCACTGCACCACTCTGTTACAGGGAACACTCAGATAAGGAGGAAATCAGAGCAGAGGTTAATTGTGTGCTAAGCAAAGTGTCAAAGGACAGGCAGTTCCAAACTGCCTAACAGCCCAAGCAAAGTCAATTGCCTTGAAAATGATATACCAGATACAATGGGGCTACCACCATTACTTATATAATTCTATCAATACAAATATATATCTAGACAGAGAAGGGAGCAGCTGTGCACCAGCCACTCTTGCCCAGCCCCAGACTTTTCAGGGTAATCCCAGAATTTCAGATTGCCCTGATTTTCAGAGGCTCTGCCCTGAGCCTTAGATGCCACCTAACTTTCCACGGCCTCTGCTCAGTTCTTACCACGAGTTCCAGACTCTGCTTTCTTCCCCTCTTTCATACCTACCGGTTTTGACTGGCAGCAGTGAGGATTAATAGCCTGCAAATTACACAGGAATGTACCTCTACAAGAAATGCCTATATCACACCTCTGTGAAGATGGTTGGGTTGGGGGAAGCATGCCCTAATGACATACAAACATTGCCTTCAGACTCATGATGCAGGCAGTCACCACCTGGCTGGGGCTACCTTGCACTAAATAAGGGCAGATAATGCTCTACCAGCTTAAAGGGTGGCTGAGGCTGTGCAGAGGCGTAGCGAGGGTTTTCAGTACCTAGGGGCAAAGTCAGTTTTCACGCCCCCCAAGAGATGGGGAGGGGCTAAGGTGCTGCGTAGAAGGTGGTAGAGGTGTCTGGGGAGCCCTCCATGCCAGCTCTGGCAGGTCACCCACAACACACCATCCCATGGCTCATGCGTGGGAAGCTGTTTGGTGCCCAATTTTGTGCCCCAGATGCTGCGTCTAGGAACAGATGTCCCCCCCTTGCCCCCCCCATAGCTACGCCACTGAGGCTGTCTGCTCAGACTTCTGTAAAGTCTACCAAAACCTTATAAGACCTAGTGGCCTTGAGAAACTGTACTGTGAGATCTCAGACAGAACAAGTGTGATGCCACTCCTGGTCTACCACCATCCCCTCAGTATTCTGCATGAGCCTGGAAGTATGACACCACGTCCCCCTCCAGAGGGAACAGTGAGCCCAGAGGCATCATTGTGCACCAATTCTGCTTGTTCAATTGCCACATGCCACATGCCTGTTATTATCTACAAATTAGGTAAGCCTTGACCTTTACAATAATTGCTTGTTTTCTCTTCACACCCAAATTTAAGGCACAATCCCATATACTCTTAATTGGGATCAAATCAAGTTCCACTGAACTTTATGGGCCTTCTGAATAAACATTTATAAGATGGCAGTTTAATTAATCATATCATCAGTTGACAGCAAGGCTAACAACCTATTTACTGTTTATACTGTTCAACATTATGCGGAATAAATACCTTACTGTTTAATATACATAACTAATTCATTGTCTCGCTCTTCTCCTCCCAGAGGGAATGCCATTGGGTGATTGCCACGGGCAAGATGTAAATTTCTTCCTAAAGTCTCCACATGAGAAAGATTTAAATGACATACTATAATGAGAAATATTGAAGCAAATATTAAGAATCACACCACAGCAGAAGAAGATGGCTTTTGTCCCTGCCAGCCACATCACCTCAACGTGCGAACTTAATTGTTGTTGGTGGTGATGGTAGTGGTGGTGAGTGGCTGTGAGAGGCCACCAGTGCAAGGACAGGCAAGTATAAGATGGTGTCCCAAAAAGGAAGAAAAGGGGAAGAGATGGGGGAAAGCAGCAACTAATAGAAACAACATTAATAGCAGCAACATTAATGGAAAAGCATTTTAAATTTCCTTTGAAACAATTTTATTTTGTTTTGTCCATGGACATGCTGCCACTGTGGAAATAACAGCCCACTGCTATAAGTAAACAAACACAGTTAGACAAAAATGGTTAATGAGGACTAACAAGTTCCTGATAGATCTCCAGGGAATAACCATGTGCAAACATGGTAACACGTTTTAAATTTTGAAGTATAGCATAGAGAGAATATTCTAGCTGCCTATAAAATATGATGCTTTGGGCTTCATAAAATTCAGCTGGATCCACAGTGGTTCTCTTCTGAAGTTTTTCTTTCAGTGTTTTAAAGTATGTCAAATTTTTATCTGTTTTATCAGAGTGACACCTTCTCAGATGATCCTCCAGCTTGGATGGTTTCATAGCATCATTGTTTAAAACTCGGTTGCCCAAAAGGCTCATGGGCAGACGTTTGTCCAACAGGGAAGAAATGAAGCCAAACTTCAAATAATCAACACTATACATCCTACATTTCTTTTTAGCCTCAACCATGTTGAATAGAAGTTATCTGTTGACAAAAATAAAGCCATTTACATATGATAAGACAGAGCAACTCAAAACTGATTCCTGCCCAGATGGCATTAAAACATTTTAAAACATTTAAAACTCATTTTTGGTAACATTGGAAATATTTTTAAATATTTCTAAAAGTGTTGAAATGTCTGCAAAAATAGCTCACATAAATATTTCTGAAAAATATTTTGAAATATTGTGTGCTGTTTCGTTGGAGTTAACTCTGATTTAAATATTTAGTTAGGTAGATATAGAGAGGAATCAGGATAAAGAAAATGTTACTTTTGTATTGGTACTATGACTGGGTCCCTGGTTAATTCCTGGTCGTGCCATGTACCCATGAATCTTTTCTATAAAGATTTAAGTACATAATACCGATTGTTAAAACAGTGAAGGGATGCCCATTAGGGAAAACACGTGTACAGTAGTACCTTGGTTATAGAGCATAATTGTTCCGGAAGCATGCTTGAAACCAAATGTTTGCATATCAAAGCAAATTTTCCCATAGGAAATAATGGAAACTCAGATGATTCATTCCACAGCCCAAAAATATTTGATTACAATACTGTAATATAATACAAGGTACTAAATGAAATGCAAAATACAGTACAGTACAAAATAAAAAATACAATACAGTACAAAGAACAATAACCTGCATTTGAAAACCTTTGTTGCAGGTGCAGAGCAGGGGGGAAGCCTCTATGGAGAGGTCTGTTTTAAAAATTGGGCTAAGAGAGGAATCCCAGCTAGAGGAGAGGAGGGGAGAAAAAACTCCATGGAGGGGGCTGTTTTAAAAATGGGGCAATGACGGGTGTGTGTGTCCTGGTTGCAGTGGTGGTGGCAGGGATGGTGTGGAGAAGCCCCATGGAGGTGGCCTCTTTGGGGACAGAGGTTGATGGGGGGTGGCATCTGTTCATGCCTTTACTGAGCCTGTTGCCCTTCCTTCAATTCTGCTGCTGCTGTTGCCTGAAACAGAAACTGAAACAATCACCCACTTCCAGCAGGAGAGAGGAGAGAGGGAGAGATGCCATCGACTTAGAGCACTTTTGATTGTGTGACACACATGAGAGTGCTGGTATATCAAGACACTGCTTGTTAATAAGGCAAACATATTCAGAAAATGTTGCTCGTTAATCAAAATGTTCGTAAACCAAGTTACTTGTTAATCAAGGTACAATTGTAATTATAGTTGATTTGAATTTTGAACGACCATGATTCGGATACAAATATCTGTCATGTGGCTGCAAAACACGAGTTCCAAACCTTTGCAAAATGGACTTTAGAAACATGCACATGGCGAGGATCAAGTTCTGAAAAATGATGTAATACCCCACCCTCCACACACAATGCAAAATGGACTTTAAAGGTATGCACACCACAAGGATCAGGTCCCTACCTTTGCACCAACCAAAACAGTTTAAAAATTTCCAAAAATTGACCATTCAAGGATGAAGCCTTATTGATGACTCTATATAACCTAGTTTGTTCAGAACAAGAGGGTGCAATAGGTTCTGAGGCACAAAGGTTGGGGCTAATTTTCCCTTCCTAAGACAATGGCTTCAGAGGTAGTTGGGAGAGTCCCATGTCCCCTTATCAGGTCATAGTGTGCTGATTTCGGTCCATTCTTGTAGACTGACTCCATTGGGACTTATACCAACTTGGATACACTTCTGAGAGCCAGTAGTTTGACCTCAACTAGTTTATAAAGGTCTCCTTTCCTTCATTGTCCCTCTGAAGTTTCTTCTTTTGTTCTGGAAATGCTTGTTCCTATCTCTGATGAGAACTGGGATAGACATACCCATTAAAGAGCTGAGGCTTCCCTCAATAGAGTTTGTGGGATGAATATCAAAATTATTGGTATGATGATTCTGTGGGGACAGGGCTTGCGGTTGGACCTTTCTATTAGTAGACCGTATGTCCTGTTGGGGTACACTGTCAATGAGTTGCTTGGTAGGTCGATCCTGATGATTCCCTGTCTTTCTGTGTTATCTATAGACATGGGCACGACCAGAAAAAATGACGTTTCGAGTTTTCGTTTGTCGGAACAGGTCCATTTCGGGTCGTTTCCATTTGTCGTGAATTTTTTCAAAAATTTGTCATTTTGTTTGTCATTTGTCGTTTGTCGTTTCCACCATGATTTAGCGATTTGACTTCCCAGAGCATAGGGGCATCCCGCAATCAGGACTGGCGCTAGGTGTTTTTGCGCCCTAGGCGGCGGGTGGGGCGGGGGTGGGCGGCGGGGGGGAGGTGTGGGCGGGCACCGGTGGCGGGGGGCCATGGGCGGGCGGTGACAGCGGCAGGGGGGAGGCGCAGGCGGGTGAGTGGGCGGGCGGGCGGGCGAGTGGGCAGTTAGGATATCACTTAGGATAGAGGTTCTGTTCTTGGCTTGCACCCCAAATGTGTGTGTGTGCAAGCAAATTGAAGTTGGGAAAATAGAAAATAAATGGTAGTATATAATATATTTTTTAAAAAATCCACACCTCCCACTCCCAGTCGAACCTCCCCCTTTATCCAATATCAGAAAAAAAAATCCTCACAAACTGACAGAGAAGAAATAAAGAATAAACTGCTATTCCCTTGAGCAGACAAAGCTGCAGGGAATCAAAGAAATTATTTTCTAAATTCAATTCCCTCCCTGCCTGCCTAACTTAAATCTAAAGCCTCCAGCCTCCCTCCAATCTCGATTTGAATAGCCAGAGCAGCCAGCCACACAGCCCTCCACCCTCCACATCCAAGACCCGACTGCGACTTCTGGAAGGTGCCTCGGCTTTTTATGCCCTCTGGCACATCCAGAAGTGTCAGTCAAAACCTGGCCATGCCATTGGTGGAATGGTTCAAAAAATTTGCATGGTCCCATCCCATGCCCAGCCAAAATGGGCAGGTCTAAAAAAATAAATAATAAAATAAAATAAAATAAAATCAATACGACGTTTTATTGCTATAAAAAAACCCACTGCTGCTACTATTAAAATTCAGGCATTTAAAATAATTAAATTTCACATGTTTCTGTGGTGATTTGGTGTGTTTTTTGACCACAATTTCAAAAGAAAAATTGCGGTCGCCATTTTGGATCCCCCCCACCGCATGGCGTGGCGAGACAACGAGGATGAACCCCCCCCCAGCCTGGTGCAAGCAGCCCAGGACAGGAGAAGGTGGGGGAAAGGCCGGGGACTCCCCAGAAACCACCCCTCTGGTAGGTGGCAAAGCTTCAGGCAGGCATATTTTCGCCTGCTTTTTTGGCCGGGAGTCGGGTTTTTTTAAAAAAACTTTTAAAAACTTTTTCTGTGCTTCGCATTGCGCGATCGCCGCGATGCCACAAACAAAAACGAAAAACCCGACAAAATTTTTCTTTTTTCGGTTTGAGTTTGAGTTCTGACAGCTTAATTATCATTACCGTTTCCGTTACATAATGGAAACGAAAAACGGAAACGGAAACGAAAATTTCGCCGAGTCGTGCCCATGTCTAGTTATCTATATGAAACCACTCTGGGAGATTATCAGGGCTTTTGGGGTTAAGTGCCACCAGTATGCCGATGATACCCAGCTCTAACCTCTCAAGAAGGCCCATGAAAGGGCCTTCTTGGCTGCTGCACCCAGACTCTAGAACTCCCTTCCACTATAGGTCAGAACTGCCTCATCTCTGTTGTCTTTCTGGAAACAGGCAAAAAATGTTCTCTTCAGGCAAGCTTTCCCTGAATGATGGACTACCTGTTATGTGTCTTTTATATGAATCGATGGGATCACATAGACTACGTGTTTATAACTACTTATAACATTATGTGCTTACACTGACACTGTGTTTTAGATGTTAGTTTCCATCCCTCATAACTTTTACATGGAATTTTACTCTTTTAAACTGTGCGCGTTTTCTTGTAGCTTTAATGTAATGTGTTGACTATTAATGCTCAATTCCCTGTTCTCAATACCTGAACATGTCTTAATTGTATGGGACTGTATATTATCCTTCATTACTGTAAGCCACCTTGGGTCCTTTTCCAAGGAGAAAGGCAGGGTAAAAAATATTGTAAAATAAATAAATAATAAACAAACAGACAAAAACACGCTGCTCTCCTTTTCTCCTGGAATGAACCACTTCTGCTGTTCATGAATCAAAAGGAACATTCTCCTCCATTCCATTCCACAAGTCTGTGGTCTCTATACCATAGATCCATAGATCTTGGACCCGTTCTATAGATCCATATTTCAGCTCTCTGTTCCAAATATTCCTGGGCCTTCTTCCCACTTCCCGAAAGCAGAAGCTGGGTAACAGAGTGCTCTCTCCGTGTGGCTAAAACAAAGAATGAAAAGTTCCCAATGTCTCTCCAGTTAGGAAGAAATGGACATTAAAATGGCCATTGAGGTTATGATAGCAAGTGTAGAAATATTCACTTTCGGGAGGGGATTCTAACTACAGCCATATGTTTGTGGCATCTAAGCTAGGAGCCACTGGCCAGGAAAGGGATATTGATGTTATGGCAAGGAGTGCCATGAATATGTCAGGCTAGCACACAGCAGCTGTTAGAGAGATCGATTCTGTGCTGGGGATCACTGAAAAATGAAGCTGCCAGCCTAATAATGCCACATTACGTAGTAGAGTGCCTACTTTTTTTGTCATTGCACATCAAAAGAGGTATTGAAAAGCTGGCAAAAAGGGCAGCTGCAGGCAACCAAAATGATCAAGAACCTGGAACAGCTCCCCTAAAGAGACAAGGTTACAATATTTTGGGCTCTTTTGCTTAGGAAACAAATGAGTAAAAGGAAACATATCAGAGATTTAGAAAATTATTCTCGTGGTAGAGAAAGTGGCCGGGGAGATACCTTTCTCCCACTCTTGTTAATACTTGAACACAAGGTCATCGAATAACGGTAAGTGACAAAGTAATTAATCTCAGACAAAAAGGAGGATTTATTTACACAGTGTACAGTTCAACTACAGAAACCACTATTTTCTACTACAGGATGGAATGTGCTACTACAGGATGTAGACATGAGTACCTAATTGGATGGCTTTGTAAGGCAGATAAACAAGTCCACGGGGGATAAAGCTATCAAAGTGATCAGAGAGACCCCCAAAGTGACCATGTGATCATCTTCAGTATTAGTAAGAGGCCGAAAGAGATGCAAAGTGGACATGTGCACCTCTACAAAAGGCGTGATTGGTCCTTTAGGCTTTCTGTTATTTTTTGGTAGTGTGAAGTGTATGGAGGGTAACTCTCCAATGCCTCGGGTACAAATGCCCCATGTCACTGGAAATTGCTCACCTCTGCACTAGATGCTAGGCATCTGATTTGGTCATTGCCCGAAAGAAGATGCTAGTCTGGAGAAGCCTAAAAAAGAAATTCTCATCATATTGTTCCTATGTTGTTATTCCAACTGTATAGAATTCTGAAAATAAAACAGGAGGAGGAATGCTTTCATGGCCAGGATCTGATGGTTTTTGTGGGTTTTTCGGGCTGTTTGGCCATGTTCAGAACATGGCCAAACAGCTCTTAAAACCCACAACAACCAGAAGGAGGAACCTTTATGTAGTGCTCACCTCATTCCAGTGTATCGCCCTCATGAGCAATATGCAGACTTCCCACTAGCATTTTGGCCATCCCTGCCTTGCACTGTTGGAAGATCTGACATTTTGGGACTGCTCCCAGGATCTCCCAGCTAGAATGGACATTCTGAGCCACAACATGTCAATTTCAAGAAGGTATAATTTAAAAAAAAACTTAATAAAGTTTAGGAACTCCTTGTTTTAGCCTTATCTTAATGGTCTTGCCTCTCCCAAAAGCATAGCTGCTACCCTTGCCCTTCTGGTTTGAAAGAACACTTTTGAATGGCTGTCACAAAGGCTGCTTGCAAAGTAACAGGACCTGTTGAGTGGTGCTGTATGTAATATGGCATTGCCTCCTCCATGAGCCCTGCTTAGCTCACAAGCCCTACGTCCTGTTGACTGGAGGAGAGTAATAGGTCTTTTATACACGACCCCTAAACTCCGGGGCAAATGGCTCCCAGCTCCGGAGCTTAAAAATGTTTCCCCACCAGCTCCGGAGTTTACAGGAAATTAAGTGCAACCCCGCCCACCTAAGCGCGACCCAGCACACTTTTCAGGTACCTGCTCTTGGGAGGTGAAAATTCCTTGATGTGGATGTGCCGGGCTCTCCTCGCTTCTTTTTGTTGATGTTTTTTGCCTCCTGCCCCTTTAAGAGAAGGAATCAGGAAGTGATGGGGCTCGGAGCAGCTTCCACCGGCACCAGGAAGTAAGCCTTTATTCTTTTGTCCCCTTTTTCCTCCCTCCCCTCACGCAAACAGGAGCAAGGAAGTGCGGAGGGGTGGGGACAGAGGAACAGCAACGAACCCCCAAGATCTCTGGTCCAAATTTAAGGGGCCAGCGGATTTTAGGGGTCGTGTGAAAAGGCCCATAGATGACCACGTAGTGAAGAGATGTATCTTTTTATCTTATAAAGTTTAGGAAAATGAGAGATTGGAACTTGGCTGTTTCCTCCTTCACCTCAATGCACATAATTACTTCCCCCACTTTTTTGACCTGAGAGACACAAAAAGGAAATAAAAACTCAGTGGAGATAATCACTGTAGAAGCAGCTTATTATGATTATAATTTGCTCTGCTCTTTTAATTTTATATCAAATAGCACTTGAGTAATTGCATCACATATTATGGACAGGAAGTACCAAGAGATGCTTTGATACATCTAAATAGGCATTTGAAGATATAATTAGTTTTAGGAAGCATTTATTATTTAAACAATCAAGTCAATTTGCTCAAAAGCTAAAGATTCAATTAAAAATTCAACTTCAATAATACACGAACAGAATACTTCTTCTAAATGTAAAATCCAGTCTTGGCTTTTTCTCCCCCATTTAAACTTATAATTAAATATATAAGGTCTATTATTTATTAGATGTGTGGGTAAGGAACAGGTGTTTCAAGAGTTCAGAGCATCCTTAATTTTGATTGCTTTTTCATTTCATAAATACACAGGGAAACTACGCTTACTAAGTATCAAGAAGCCCAACTGTCCTTAAGGCTTTATTGTCTTGGTTAAACCCCACTAGGGCTGTACAGTGACTTTAGCAAAGTTCCAAATAAGTAATTGAACCCCAATGATTTACCCTGATTGGTATAAGATCTGGATCAAAGATGGAATGGTCAAATTTGGTACTGGAGTGAAACAAAGTGAAATTACAAATCAATCTGGATTTGGAGTGAAAATCAAATGGGATGGGGCACAAATTGCTTCCCAATTCAATTGTGCCCTGGTTGTGAATTTTTCCTCTTGTTTTTCTTATTTTCTTTCTTTAACAAAAAGCAAATGGTAAAGGCGCTTAGTGCACCAATGAGCTGGTACAGTTTAGTGGGTGAGAGCATGTAGCTGGTGAACAGAGGGGTGTCCTCCCCAAACCCGAGGTGTTTTCCAGTGGAAGTCAGTGGGAGACTTGACAAAGTTTATAACTAGGCCACAAAGAGAATTGGATCAGACCTATAATGCTACAGATCAGATTTTAATGGCTGTGAAGATTCTCAGTCATCCAGATGAGGCTATCTGGAAGTTGAGTCATGACTAGAGAAGGACACGAAATGGAAAAATAGCATTTTGTTTCATGTTGTTTCTTTAGTAGTTTCATTTTGTTTCATTTGTAACACATTTTCAAAGTAGTTTCATCATGAATTGAAATGAAATGAACAAAATGCTATGATCCCCTGGGTCCTAAAGGACCAAAATGGCAGGGGAGCATCCTCAAGCTCTTCCTGGTAAGCCCCTGAAATTTGGCAAGGTTTGGGAGTCAAGGGGCTAAGTTATTAAGATCCAAGGGAGATGCCCCTAGGAAAAATTATTTCTAATTGGATTCGGAAGCTAATTGCTCACCCATGGCTTCATAACTTAGCCCCCTGAAATCCAAACCTTTCCAAATTTGAGGGGCTTACCTAGAATAATTCCCCTGCCATTTCCTCTAGGATGAATCATTTTGAAACACATCCTACTGTTTAATTAGGTAATGAAGTAATTTATTACCTAACAAAACGATGAAACAGCATTTCAATTTTTGCTTCGTGCCAATCTCTAGTCATGACAACTGAACTCTAGAAAAGAACTCCAGTTGCCATGACTCAACTTCCAGGTCAGATTGGAATCTCTTCTGAAGCCATGAATTGGCCTCCAAAGTACATCAGGGGACTCATGCCCTAATTCTAAATATGGCATGTTTCTTCCATGGATGGGTAGTTGATGTCTCATTTAAAAAGAAATATCTGCATTTCTTCCAGGAAACGTTTGATCCATACATTATACAACAAGGACCTAAGGCAATTATTTTCTATTGCACAAACATTTTCTTGGAATGTCAACCTTGAACATTTTGCAACACAAGAGGATATCACAGTGAAAAGCTGTGAAATATATTCAGGTTTATGAAAGCGTTGATTTTCTTTTTGGGAGGGGGGAAGTTTCGTTTCCTTCCAGTTTGTTTTTTTGAAAGAGTATATCATTTATACTAATTGACAAGTGTCCAGAATCCATAAATTAAAACACAAACAACAACAGTAATAAAGTTTACCATTACCGTTTGTTTGAATTTCTCAGGATGATACCATCTTCTAGCAGTTATATCAGTAGCTCCTAACGTTGGGTAACCAAGTGTTCTTAGACTGTAGTTCCCTGAAGCCTTCGCTACCATGCATGCTGATCTGGATTTTGGGAGTTATAGTCCGCGAGCACTTGGGTTACTCAAACATTGGAACCACTGAATTACATATTACACTCAGAGCCCTTTCTGTGGGCACCCAACACCACCCCTTCACATTCACTTGTATTCAGGTTAAATTGCTACATTGGCACTTTGGGAAAAATTATTGGGCTTTGAATCACAGTTTGGGCACTCAGTCTCTAAAAGATTCGCCATCACTGTATTACACTATCTATTATTTTAAAATGGTGAGCTATAAAACATACATTGGTAAAGATGATAAAGATGATACATTGGTACCCTGGGTTACAAATGCTTCGGGTTATGAAAAACCTAGTTTACAAAAAGAAATTTCTGGAAATGAGGATGTATTGGTTTATGAAATTTTTCAATGGAATGCCCCAGGTTATGGCTTTCAGGTGCAAAAAGCCACTGCTCCCCCGAAAGCCAGCTGATTCTCAAAAAGCTTTTCACTTTGGCTTTTTGACCGCCAGCTCCTTCTGTTGGGGTGGTCGCCCAGCTGGCTTTCAGGCATGTAGCGCGTCTTTACCCTCACCCACTCCTGAAAAGGAGGCAGGCAGCACAGAACCTGCTCCAGGAGCCAGGTTGGGGTGCCTGCTTCTGGCTTCTGGGTCAGGGCTGTGCGTGGCTTCCCTGATCCAGGAGCCGGGAATCTGCACACGTTCCTGGTCTGGCAGTCAGAAGCAACGTCTGGAGCAGGCTCCATGCCACCTGCCTCCTTTTCAGGAGTGGGTAAGGGCAAGTGTCGAGGGGGGGAGAGAATTTCATATCCCGAAGTGCAGTTTCTCATAGGAATGCAATGAAAACCAATTGACCCATTCCCCCCTTTCTTTTTACTGTTTTCTGATCTCCAGAATGGATTAATTGGTTTTCAATGCAGTTTTCATGATACAAAGTGTCCTGGGGAAATTGGTTTATTTCGTAACCCGGGGTACCACTGTATATATTAAAAATAAAACCAATTAAAGAATGATGTGTACAGGTCATTTTCTGTGTCAGTAGCTACACATTTTGGAATTTTTAAAAGGTAATTCTTATACTGATTAACTTTTAATAGATATACACAAAAGAAAAAAAGTAATTCCAATCAATTGGAACCATATATATTATGTATGGTGCAATCAACCAAAATGTATTTGCGAAAAACTGCATTGACTTTGATTTGTTGAGAACAGCACACCATGTGAACCGTACTATGTGGCAATCATTTCAACCAATGAAGCATTTTTAGGTTTAAAGAATCAGTATCCCCTTACACACACTAGTCAGTTTTCAGACCTGCATTTCAATGTTTGCCCTACCTCTAGGCTATAGTGAAGCAACAGGTGTTTGCTTTGTCTTCCTCATTTTAATGAAAGTCTTTGCATTAGAAAATGATTAGAAATCTATCTACCTGTATAATCACTTGGAATGTAAATTCTAAAAGATGCGTGTTGCATCTTTACAGTCATGACTGACTCTTCATGACCCCATTTCCATTGGGTTTTCTTGGCAGGAATACTGGAGTGGTTTGCCAGTTCCTACCCCAGGTGCCTACAGCACCTGGTATTCCCTGGTGGTCGCCCATCCAAGTACTAACGAGGGTATGCTTAGGGCATCTAGGCAGCTTCGAAAAGAAGAGAAAATAATACCATTCCCTTTAGACTTCTAACTTTCTGATATCCCAAAACTCTAACATCGGCCCACCATTCCGCTTATGTCTCTTTTTTAAAAAAGCTTTACTATTTGGCTGTGGGATGGCCTATGTTAGGCTAAGAGAGACGTTACCTAGCTCCTCTCTCCTTTACAAAACCACTGATTCAGAAGGGAGGTGAGTCACTGCTGTCCTGCAACCTGAATTAACCAGACAGAGCCAATTTTCCTGAAAATATAGTTGTTGCTTTTAAAAACTCATTATGTTTCAACTTTAATAGAAAAACTGTACGTCTCTTTTATTTTTTGTTCACATTTTAACTGTATCACTATCTCATCGGGATTGTGGAATCCAACGATCATTGGCCACTTTGGATCCAACTTCTTTCAAAAGGTGTGTTAGCTTCTTATCTCCACCCCGTGATGATCTCATCCTAGATGACCGCAGCAACTGTTCTGTATCTGTGACACTCTTACTGTCAGGTGATGCAACCTTTAATATAACATCTGCTTATCATGCCGGGGGTAGGGTGGGGTGAAGATTTATTGTAGCACGAATGCCATATGGCAAACAGAATGGTCACGAAAAAGGTAAGATTTCTGTTAAACCTTCTAGGCCATTTTTGTTTTTGTTTTAAAGTGTTTAAATTATAAATGGTGCTTTAAATCTGTTGCTCTGCCATTTTATCTTTGATGTTAGCTGCCTTGAACTCTTCTGAGGATCAGAAGGAGATCAATATTTTTAAAAACTAGTGGGGGAAATATTAGCAATCTGTAATCTTGAATATACACAGTAGGAGAAGCCAGGAAGCTCAGTGCCAGATAGGATGGTATTTTCAACAAGCAGCAAGCATCCTGATGTTTACCAGTTTGAACAAGTTTGATGTATCCTGATGAAATTTTTTTTCATTAGGAAGCAGCTTTCTTCCTACACATTAGCAGGCTGGGAAAAAAAACACAGACAGCCTTTGACAGACTTCTTCCTCTGTTACTTTTTATGGATGTTAATAGTCTCTGGTTCCTCTACTGCTTACCTGGCCAAAGGAAATGAAAATCCTGCTGGTGCGTGTGACTAAGATGTCACCATCACCACATCTCTAACAAACATACACATGCTAGGGACTCTGAAAAAGACATCCCTTCAATGATGTTATGTAGTCTAACTATGCCTTGAGCTAAAAGGGATGTGGGAATGCAGGAATCCAGAGCTTCCATACAAAGAAACATTTTCCATAAAACTCATAGATTTGTTATAGTGTGAGCTTTGATGGATCAAGATTAACTTCATTGAACACAGGAGGGCAAATGCATGTCCCCTATATTTATTCCATGGTCATAACATTCATATCCAGTTGAGGATACAGACAATACACAACACAATACGGACAATACAATATCCATATCCAGACAATACACAACACAATATGGACAATACAAGTGGTGAGATTTGCTAAGACATGAATGGGACTCTTAAACTGTTACCAGATCCTTGTGTGTGTGTGAGAGAGAGAGATGGGGGGTGAGAGTGTGGGTTTAAAATGGTAAGAGTTGTTTATGGTGAGAGTCAAGGGAGCAACTGTTTTAAAACCATGAGTAGAGATGTGGAATTTATTGCATTAACAACTTCCTACAAAGCTGTCAGTATGGCCTCCACAGCTGCCTTGTGGCACTGTGCTCCTCTCCTTCAGCTGACTGGGCCACATACCAGTTGCCACATGCTGTTGGGGACCTTCGTCCTCAGAGGTGCACTGCTCTATGAAACAGTTCAGCCAGCCCTGCCCTACCTTCAGCAGCAGCAGACCACTCTGGTGAGGAGTTAGATGCATATTTGAGGGTATGGATACACTAGCAGCAGGGAGGGAGTCAGGCTTCCTAGGGACAATGCAGTATAATCCAGCTAAACCATTCCCACAGAAATGGCTCCTGTTACTATCATGAAGGTGGCTTAGATGGTTACTTCACATCCCTCTCATTGTGGTTTGCCGTCCCGCTTGGGACCGGTACGAAAAAATATTACTGCACGTCCATTGCGTGACGGTGGGAGTTCGTCCCGACCACGCCCCCTGAATTGGGATTTAAGTGTGATGAGCCATACCACTCCCTGACCTCAGGAATTCTCTTGTCTCGGTTCCTGTTTCGAGACAAGTGCCCGTGAAGTAAGACTCGTCACACAACGTGTGCATTCTCCATCTAGTGGAAGAAGTGTGAAGTTGCATTCTCCAGCACAATCCCAATGGTGTAAACAATGCATCGCAGAGAGGGAAGAAGGCATAAAACCTCGAACTTTGCTGCTTAACGCATGAAAGGCAAAGTTACGGAGAATCAAAATATCAAAAAACGGAAGGTCGGACCAAAAAAGGGGGGGGGAATGAAGGCAGGGAAGTAAAGGTGTTGTCATGAAACAAGGACATGAAGTAACAGTCATCACGATACCATCAATCACACCCATGGGTAAACGGAAACAGGGACAGAACCGGGAAAAGACCACGTGACCGCGAACGACGTTATCACAAAACGAACATAATCTCGGAACTCAGAAGGATGTGAAGTAACCGTCTTAATAAGCAAGCCACTTCAGGATATTGGCAAATAAATAACTACTTCCACTTCTCAATATTGGATAGGGGAAGTTCAAAAACATTTTGTTTGTTTTTACTGTATGTGGACTGTTGTTGGTGCACTAGATAAGTTATTATTAGACATGGGCACGATTCGGCGAAATCCTCGTTTCTGTTGTCATTCGTTGTTCTCGTTATGTAACAGGGAAGGAGAACGACAATTACTCCACTCCAGCTCGAACCCGACCCAATAAAGATAAATTGGGTCTGATTTGTCGTTGCCGTTCATGGCATCACAGCGCCGGCGATCGCACGATGCCAAGCGGCGCAGCACAGAAAAAAAGTTTTTAAAAAAAACCCGATTCCCGGCCATAAAAGCAGACAAAAATATGCCTGCCTCAGTGAGGGCACCTACCAGAGAGGGGTGGCTTCTGGGGGGGGGGTCCCCAGCCTTCCCCCCCTCTCCTGTCCTGGGCTGCTGGTACCAGGCGGGGGGCATCCTCGTCGTCTCCATTTGCCATGCGGTGGGGGGGGATCCAAAATGGCGACCACAATTTTTCTTTTGAAATCGTGCTCCAAAAACCCACCAAAGCACCACAGAAACATTTGAACATTAGGTATTTAAATGACTGATTTTTTATAGTAGCAGCAGTGGGTTTTTCTGGCAACAAAACGTCTCCATTGATTTTATTTTATTTTATATTTATTTTTATTTTTTTACACCTGTGCACGTGCAATGATGGACTGGCCATGGGATGGGACCATGCAAATTTTTGGAGCCATTCCACCAATCGCATGGCCAGGTTTTGACTGAGACTTCTGGATGTGCCAGAGAGGGCATAAAAAGCCCACCAACCCTAACCCTAACCCTAACCCTAACCCTAACCCTAACCCTAACCC
>JAHTLZ010000122.1:15979531-15995904 GCA_023846285.1 Phrynocephalus versicolor | reverse complement strand
AACCCTAACCCTAACCCTAACCCTAACCCTAACCCTAACCCTAACCCATACGCCAGTACACTGTCTTCTTAGTGGGTCAGAGGCACCCAGAGGTGCAGCCCACTAACCCACCGTAACCTTAACCATAACCCTAAACCTAGCCCTTACCCTAACCCCAACCCTAACCCAGATTCGTACGCAAGTACACTTCCCTTCTTAGTGGGTCAGAGTGGTGCATCGAAAGGTGCCTCCAACTCCAGACCCACTCCCTCCCTAAGCGTAACCTGTACGCCAGTATGCTTTCCTTCTTAGTGAGTCAGAGAAGCGCCGACGAGGTTCCTCTGACACACTGACCCCCAACCCTGGCTAGTGGCCATGGCTATTGGCTAACATAATGTTCTTAGTGAGACAGAGAAGTGCCGACGAGGTTTCCTGTCACACTAACAACCCAACATAATTGGTACGCAGCGGCTACGCGTTACGCTTCCCTTCCCTTCTGGGTCAACTCAGAGGCACCCAGAGAGGTGCCTCCCAGAGCCCACCCCTCCCCCTAAACCACTGTACAAACAACAGGCGACAAACGGAAACGACAAATTTTTGAAAATTTTCATGACAAACGGAAACGACCCGAAACGGGCCCGTCACGACAAACGACAACTCAAAACATAATTTTTTCTGGTCGTGCCCATCTCTAGTTATTATTATTATTTTTAAATTATTTGCTTTCTCTTAAATGGCCAGTTGGAGCGAAAGACAGTGCCATGGATTTAATTACTGGCAATTTCTTAACTAGCCCTTTAAGGTAAATCAAAGAAAAAGATGTTCAAGTTTTTAAAATAACTGATGTAGCACATCAGCAATCATCTCCATATAATTAAAGGTTGTTGTTTTCCACTTCCATTGACCCATGCCAAACAGGGAAAGTGATGAATTTGCCAATATCCTGAAGTGACTTGCAGATTTATTATGACATGCGAATTTGCAAACTTGAGTCCATGCATGCTTACAACCCAAATTAACAATTTTGTTAAGGTTGAACAAGATTGTTCCAAATTTGCAGAGTTCAGTCAAAACATGTGGGAAATAAATGCTTACACCAGGCCTTCAGATGCCCTATAAAACCGATCTTATTCTGTGTGGGCCGGGAAGAAAGTTGATGAGGAACAAGATTCCCCACTTAACATTGATAAGTGAAAAACAACCCATTAGAACCTTGACAACAAGGAATTTTGTTACGCCTTAAAACCAAACATTTTTTTTCTTTGAAATTTGGCTTAAGCTTTATGTGGCTTGCAATTTCTTCAGAATGCAAGTGGACAAAACTCCCTGAAATTGTACCTAAAATAGAAGTCACTAGTCTTTAAGGGGCCATGAGGCTCACTGTTAATGAAATAATTGTTCATTCATTCATTGTTGTTTTTGCTGCCACAGGCTAACATGGCCACCTCTTGAAAATTAAAACCATAAGATGCATTCTGGGATCAGCACAGGATTTTCTATAGGAATGTTCACCCGCATCAGGGGAAAGTGTCCAAAAGAGGGAGAGCAGAGATATTTGTGCATTTCAGGATCTGCTATAGAGAAGTTCAAGAAGCACCCATTTGACATCAGGTCATTTCAAACACTCCTATGAGTCAGTGAAGTCTTCTCTGGTGTTTAGGGTGTTTGCCTCCACACAGAAAGGTCTAACCCATTCCCAGGACATGTGGTCCTCTACAGTATACCTCCATCTCAGCTCTTTGTTTTCTTCCATTCCATTTCTCTCTGCCACCTCCCCATTGTGGAAACATACAAACAGCTGCAGAAATTGGTTCAAGCCATCTCCAACTCATGGCAAGCCAGCTGCATTGACAGAGTAGAAATTTAGGTACCAATGAAATCACATGGCACTCACTCCTACCTCTGGTTTCCTGATTATGAAGTGTGTACACCAGGCAGGGGAGAGGAGTTCAGATATTCTTGAGCATTTAAAAAGGAAGGAAATAATACATACCTTTGACCATCCATATGTTATCCCAAATATTTTGTTTCTGTAGAAGAAATCATGAAGACCTCACACTGACCCCAAGAGTTTCTTTGTAGATTATTCAGGGGGCAGTGAAAAAGCCTCTATTTTCATATAGAGAGGAATAACTTCAGGCTCTACAAGACAAGGAATCCTGCACATTGAGAGAGATCAAACGAACAAACAGAGAGGTGGGCCCACAAACATCTGGATGTACCCAATCACTCTTAGGTTTGCAGCAAGTAGGGTGAGGGCCACTGGGTAGAGAAGGGTCTACATGACCAAAAAAATGGAGTTTTGTTCACACTGGCAACCTGACTTAGAATCCTGAGCTGGCCTCATTGTGATGCTTCCATGGTTGCCATGAGTGCAGCTCCCACTAGGAGCACCTCCATGCTGTCTTGGCCGCAGCGGAAAAGATGGGATTGTGTGAGACCCGAGGTGCCCAGAACATGGCCCTCTTGCTGGGCTTGATCCTGAATCTTCTGGAAGAGAAGCCTGTGAGCTCCGCTAACATCAGCTTAGCAGTAGCAGCAACTATATCAGAGCCCCTAGTAATGGAATCGGGTGAGGGACTAAAGAGACGTGGCAAAGGGGGAGCAGCTCAAATAGAGGACCTGGCCTTTTGAAGAGTCTGGGTGTGGGGAGGAGAAGCAGCCCTGAGAAGATGGACTGCAGGATCTCTGGCATGGTTAAAATGTGCAGCTGCTGGTGCTAGCAGTGGCAAATGGGGGGGGGGCACACATCTCTCTATAATGTTGGCAGCAGCTGCGGCTTCTGACAAGATTTGCCTAAGCCTTGCCCCCTGAGTAATTTTCTGTCTAAGGCCCATTGACCCGGCCTCCCTTTGGCCTCACCACCAGAGGCTGGTCATATGTTCCAGGGATTCTTAGTTGTGCTGACCTTATCTTCTGATTCCCCCAACGGAGCTGGAGCCTGTTTGGCTGGGCCACAAACGTTCTTCTCGGTGATGAAAATGAGATGCTGAATGCGTTAGGCCAGATATTTACAAGACTGAGTAAGAGTCGTGATTCCTTGAATAACACTTAATCATCCCTCTTCAGGATGTAATGTGTCTTCTTTCAACTGCCTGCCCTAAATTTGATATGCAATCAGTGGGAAGAAGGTGACACATTTGTGCAGTGACTTATTATGAAACCAAAAGAGAACTTCTTAAAAACAAGGAGGATAATGCCAAGAGGAACTCCACACGATGTGGTGGAGGTGGTGGGGGTTTGACATTCCAGGTGAGAAAGGTAGGGAATGAGCTGAATTATCTTTGAATTCTTGCGTTTCTTAATTCCAGAGATTTGAAGCAAAACAAGTTGGGGAACGGTGTAGCCATCCAGAGAGAAACTTCAAAATTAAGCACTGATGACATGAACAAATTTGTGACTGGGGCAGAATCTTAAACCTCTCACTGCTTTCCCCCCTATCAGCCAGACTTGTGGACATACATGCCCCTTTTTAGAGGAAAGGATTGACTTTTTGTTGGGGAAAAAGAGTGATGTTAGTTATTGAAAGAGTACATTGTGTTTCTTATATTTAATCCCATTCGCCTTTCTTTTGCATTCCTTTTATCTTCATAACACTGCTATAAAATAGGCAGAGTGTATGTCTGTGAAGATTCTCAGTCATCCAGGTGAGGTTATCCAGAAGTTGAGTCATGGTAACTGGACTTGACAAAGCTGCTTGGATGAGCAGCAAAACATTTCAATCTCTCAAGAAAAGAAGTCCAATTGCCATGACCCAGTATCCAGATAAGCAGACTTAGAATTGTCTCTGCAAGCAGGTTGGTCTAGACTCTAGATCAAGTGGTTTCTTCATGGGCAATCAGTGAGCTGATCATCTAAGCTGGAAATTGAACCTCCGGGTTGGAAAGATAGGCAGGATATCTCTCAATGCCATTTGTAGGGATTGCATAAGCAGGTAAAGGCATCTGCTTGGGAATACCCTGAAGCAAATGGTGAGCCACGGTGTGAGACAGAATGCTGGACTGGATGGGCTGTGGCCTTTTCCAGCAAGGCTGTTCTTATGTTCTTATAAACTGCTTTTTCCTGATCCTAATCCATCGTCCTAACCCCTCTAGAGTGAATAGGAATATGATTTTATTCTATCTACATTCTAGAATGGTGAATCATTTTCAAGAGAAACTTCTGTTTTAGGACTGAATGAATGTGCCAACTGCATCTCATGGGAAAACATTAGGAACCACCTCCTCCCTCCCAGCACATTTTGGCTCAATGAAAGGGGGGCAGACTGTCATCTCAGTCTTTTGCATTCACAAGAGCTTCTGGTCCATTCATTTCTCAGAATTCATTACCTCAGACTTCTAATCTATTGGAAGTTTTTCTATTGACAGTGTCCAGCAGGCCTACAAAGTTGGCTTTAAATTGCATTGGTCCCTTCTGCCAAACTGCTGAATAGCTCAGTGGTTTAGGTCTTTGGCTGTCGAACCAGAAGCTGAGAGTTTGATTCCCCATTATTCCTCCTTGTCAGGAGCTGGACTTTATTATATAGAATATAGACTGGCAGAATAATTGAGTAGACAAAATTTCACTTTCATTTGGAAAGGCACTAGGTAAGAATGTAAAAAGCATTATTTCCTTACAATTAACTAACTTCATGTTTGGTAATCAATTTCAGGTAATTCTATATCTTCCTCAGATGGAAATCTGACACATGAGAATGAAGTTGAATTTGGAGAATGCACAGTCACATGTGGTGAGTAAAACAAGCAGAATAAACCATGTAAGTTGTTGGTGGTGGGGGAACAATATGCACACACTAATTATTTAGCCATTGTAATTTGCATGCCCTCATTCACTTCTCATTGATTTCAGTGGTTGATAACTGTAATTAGTGAAAACAATCCAGTTGATTGTCATGACAAATTTAGGTCAGATTGGTTGTTAATTTCACAGCCTGCAAGCTCCTTTTAAAAACGTCAGCGCCTTTTATTTTATTTTATTTTATTTTATTTTATTATTATTTATTTTTGGCTCGTGAGCTGCCTTCACCAAAGTAGCAATTTTCTGTATTTGTGAACATCTGTTAGAAGTTCAGAGGCTGAAAGACCTTCGGAGGCACCTCACAGATGTCTTCCCACATAGAGTATTGCCGGCTCAGTTAAAACAAATTGCTTCTTTCCATCAATCTGCTTTGTGTTCAGCCCTTCACACAATTTCTTAGCTGAGCTCAAGGATGGTGGAGGTTTCAGTGAGGAGTGGAAGTACCTGGGTGTTCAACTATACAATTGGATAGCCATTGTCCAGTGCAAGATGGCTGTTTTCGGACAAAGCAAACAGAAAATGGCCGAGTTGTTACATTTCTTAGAAGTAGAGATGGGCACGAAATGGAAAAATGCTATTTCATTTCATTTTTCATTTCATTTTTTTCCATTTCTTTTCATTTTGTTTGAAACAATTTTTTAAAAAAGTTTTGTTTTTTCATTCTTTTTTTTCTCATTTTTTTACTCTTCGTGGCAAGCAGCAGTGGTGGAACGGCTGTGAAGACATTTTAAAAAAAACCTACCTCTTCTCTCCCAACATGCCTGATGGGGAGAAGTGGTGGGTCATTTAAAATGTTTTGAGGCACAAAGGCAAGTGCTTGGCTCGGTGGCTAAAGACATTTTAAAGGACCCACCGCTTCCTCCCCAATCTGGTGTGTTGGGGAAGAAGTGGCAGGTCGTTTAAACTAAAGACATTTTAAAAGACCCACACTTCTCCCCCGATGCACCCCATTCGGGGGGAAGGCATGGGGTTTTTAAAAAGTCTTCGAGCCACCGAGGCAAGCGCTTGCCTTGGTGGCTAAATACATTTTAAAGGACCCACAATTCTCTCCCAACATACCCAATGGGGGGGAAGCAGCGGGTCATTTAAAATGTCTTTCTCCCCCTATGTGCCTGATTGGGGGGAAGGCGTTGCATTTTTAAAATGTCTTTGAGCCACCGGGGCAAGCACTTAAAGACATTACGGTGGGTCCTGGAAGACCACCGTTCCTGTTGACCCAAGAGTCCAGTGCCATCTGCCGCTCCCTCTGCCCCTGGGTGAGAGACAGGGGACCTTTCTGTGGCTTTTCTGGGGGAGTTTGGCCTCTTGGACTCCTGAGGCAAGTCAGGACTGGAGGAAGAGGTTTTATTGTTCTAATTTTCTATGATGGCGGTAGGCAGCAGCAGCCACGCAGTACGTCTGCTCTGGTATGTTTTATTTCTTTTTCTTTTTTGCTAGCTGCCATGTTTTAATTTTTATTTTATTTTATGGGGCTTGCTAGGCTGTGGAGGGGACTTTTAGGGGGGCTCGCTCACTTACATCTAGGAACTCTCACATGGAGCTAGAGCGGGCGTCCTCCCCCCCCCATGCCTCCCCTCTCCGGACTCAGACCTCCGCCGTCCTCCGCAGTTGCGCTGCCTGTTTCTCCGGCCGCTATGGGGTCCCCTCCTCGGGAGTCGCCGCCGTGGCCTGTGGCGCCCCGTTTGGAGCGTGGGGAGCCTGCCCTGGGAGTTGCTGCTGCCGCCGCCGTCTCACCCCCCCCGCCGGACTTGTCATCTCCCCCGGCACGGGGGAGCTTATCCCGGGAGTTGCCGCCCCGGCTTCTTCTAAGCGACCTGCGGCCTCCCTGTTTGTGGCACGCGGGCTCCCCGCCGGACTGTGCCATCTTTCCCGGCGTGGGGGGAGCCCCCGTCAGACTTTGTCAACTCCCCCGGCATGGGGGAGCTTACCCCGGGAGTCGCCGCCGCGGCTTCCTTCAAGCGACCTGCGGTCCCCCTGTTTGCTGTACGCGGGCTCCCCGCCGGACTGTGCCATCTTTCCCAACGTGGGGGAAACCCCCCGGAGTCGCTGCTGCCGCCGCTGCCTCAACCCCCGCCGGATTTTGCCACTACTCCTGGCACGGGGGAGCTCACCCCGGGAGTTGCCGCTGCTGCTTCTGCCCCCCGCTGGACTTTGTTACCTCCCGGCGCCCCATCTATCGGCATGCGGGCCCCCAATCGGACCGTTCCATCTTCCCCGGCGTGGGGGGAGCCCACCCCGGAGTTGCCGCTGCCTCCCCCGCCTCAGCCCCCCACTGGACACCGTCATCTCCCCCGGCGTGGGGAGTCCGCCCGGGAGCCGTTGCCGTTGCCGCGGCCTTCCATCGAGCGACCAGCGGCTCTCCCGCTGTGGCGTGCGCCCCCCCTCCGGACTTTTCCATCTTCCGGTATGGGGAGCCAGCACCGGGTGTCACCTCTGTTGCCGCCGCATTAACCCCCGCCGGATTTCGCTATTCTCTGCCGGTGGGGGGAGTCCATCCTGGGAGCAGTTGCTGCTGCTGCGGCTTTCCATCAAGCGGCCTGCGCTCCCCCTGCGGCCTGTGGGCCCCCTGCTGGACTTGCCTTGCTCCCTGCAGGGGACCTCGCTCCCGGATCTGCTGCCGCTGCGTGCGCCCCGCCGGACTTTGCCATCTCCCGGTGTGGGACCCCCCCGGGGAGTTGCCACCGCAGCCTTGCGGCCTTCATTTGGGACTTTGGTTTTTGCTATCCTTGGTGGCCGTATCTGTTGTTGGCACAGATTAGTATCATCTGGCTTGGCAGGCCTGTCCTAAGACCTTGACTGGTTGGGGGGAGGCCTTTCTGCTCTGGGTCTACCTGCTCTTATTGAGTTCTGTTAACATCACAGTACTAGCTTATACCCGTCTTGGGGTGTTTTTTCCATCGGAGTGGGGGCCGAGCCGCTACCTCTGGCTGCTGGGAGGCTCCGACAGCCTTCGTAGGCTGCGGATTAGCCTCCGCTAATTGCCGGTGTTGTCGGCTTGACCCCCCCTCCCTCCCCCCTTCCTCGCTTTCCCCCCTTCCACCAGCAGCCTATGTAAGCCCTCTACTTTTTACTTTTAGTTTATTTTGCTTGGTTTATTTGTATTCTTATTTATACTGTAGTATATTTTGTTTGTATTTTGTTTGTATTTTAAAACTGATTGTTGTATAGTTCTCTGTACAGTTTCCCCCCCCCCTTCGCCATGAGTGCAGGGGCTCACATACCGACGGTGATGGGCCGTGGGCGGTACGCTCGTAGTCGTTGGGTTTGTCAGACAAGAAGAACTCGGGTCAGACAACTCGTGTCTGTCCCTCGTTCTGACCCCTCGGCTCCCTGCCACGTGCCCGGGAGACATCCCCCCAGCGCCCCCAACCTTGCCTGTATCCTGATGAATGCCAGGTCGGTACACAATAAAATCCCTATTATTTATGACATCATCGCGGATGAGAAGCCTGACCTGGCATTCATTACCGAGACCTGGGTGGGCACAGAGGGGGGGGGCTGCCCTTTCCCTGCTGTGTCCGCCTGGGTATCTGGTAGAGGGAGTGGGAAGGTTGGGGGGTCAAAACGGGGGGAGCTGCCATCGTTTACAGGGACTCTTTTTGTGTTAGCAGGGCCTCGACATTGGTTAGCCAGGGGTTAGAAGCCCTTCATCTGTTGGTGGGACAGTGGGACAGATTTGGCATTGTGCTGGGCTACCGAGCTCCCCGCAACCCTGCACAATCCCTTCCGGAGTTCACGGAGTTCATCGCCGCTGCCCTGTTGAGGTCCCCGCGCCTTTTGGTTGCGGGAGACCTCAACGTGCATGCGGATGGTGAACTCTCTGGTGCAGCCCTGGAGTTCACGGAATCCATGGTTTCCATGGGTCTGCCCCAGCATGTTTTATGCCCCACCCACAGATCTGGTCACACCCTGGATCTGGTGTTTACCTCCATGTCGGGGGATTCGTGTCTGGAGGTGGGGGACTTTGTCTCCCTTCCTGTGTCATGGACAGACCATCACCTGCTCTCATTCTCCCTGGTGATTCCGGCCCCTCCCCGCGGGGACCACCGGCCTTCCGTTTTGGCCCGCCCCCGGAGGCTCATGGACCCTCAGCGGTTCGGTGAGCTCTTCGGGGGACTTCCTGGTGGAATGACTGGCGATCCGGCCGAGGATGTGGCTAACCTTTGGCATGAAACAGCTGTCCACACCATAGACCGGATCGCCCTCAAGCGCCTCCTCCGTTGCCAAGCCCGGCCCTCCCCATGGTTCACGGGGGAGCTTAGGGCAATGAAGCAGGAGAGGAGGACGTTAGAGCGCAGCTGGAGGAAAACCCGGACGGCGTTGAGTAAGGCTGCCGTTGATGCCCAGTCTAGTCGCTACATCAACGCGATCAGGGAGGCTAGAACATCTTTTACCTCCCTGAGAATTGGTGAGGCCTCGAACCGCCAGGCGGAGCTTTTCCGGGTGGTTCGGGACCTCAGCAATCCTAGTCTGGCCAGGCCTCCTCCTACTGAGTTCAGTAGTGAGCAATTTGCAGCCTTTTTTCGAACTAAAATAGAGGCCATCCGTGCCGGCTTTGACTCCGGTTGCAGTGGTCCTGCCCCGCCATCTCCAGTTGCTGGTCCGCCTTCGTCACCTTGGTTGGATGCGCTTGGGCCTGTTTCTGCTGTCGAGGCCTCCAGAGCTATGGCGCATTGCCGGCCTGCCTCCACCCCTTTCGACCCTTGCCCTGCCTGGCTAATTAGAGCTGCCAGAGGGACTATGGCCGAATGGGCTTCTGCCATCGCCACCGCCTCCTTCAGCGAGGGGGTTTTTCCCTCTCGTCTGAAGGAGATGGTGGTTAAGCCCATTCTGAAAAAACCTGGCCTGGCGGTGGACGATTTAACAAACTATCGCCCAATCGCCAACGTCCCGTTTATGGGCAAGGTGATCGAGAGGGTGGCGGCGGTCCGGCTGCAGTCATACCTGGAGGATCGGCAGTGCCTCGACCCATGCCAGTCCGGGGTCAGGCCTCGCCGGGGTACCGAAACAGCTTTGGTCGCCCTGCAAGATGACCTTCTCCGGGCGGCCGACAGGGGTTGCTCTACCCTGTTGGTCCTCCTGGATCTGTCAGCGGCCTTTGATACCGTCGACCACGGTATCCTGTTGGACCGGCTCTCCGAGGTCGGAATCGGAGGCACTGCTTGCAGTTGGCTCCGTTCCTTCCTGGAGGGCCGTCCACAGTACGTGCAGCATGGGGGGGGGGAGTTATCGGCCCCTTGGATCCTCCCTTGTGGGGTTCCACAGGGGTCGTCTCTGTCCCCCATGCTGTTTAACATCTACGTAAGGCCGTTGGCGGGGGTCATCAGGAGTTTTGGAGTCTGCTGTCATCAGTACGCTGATGACACACAGCTCTATCTCTCCTTTAACACCTCTGCTGTGGAAGCTGTGGAAGTTCTCGACGGGTGCCTGGAGGCCGTACTGGCTTGGACTGGGGCGAACAGGCTTAAGCTCAACCCCGAGAAGACGGAGGTTATGTTCTTCGGGAGCTCACTGTCGGGGTACGGTGGCCCTCTCCCCTGTCTGGGGGGAGTTTCCCTCCAGCTCGCGGAGAGGGTGCGGAATCTGGGTGTGTTCCTGGACCCGGCGCTCGCCATGGAGTCTCAGGTGGCGTCGGTGACCAGGTCCGCCTATTACCATCTCCGTCGGATCGCCCAGATCCGCCCGTACCTCGACGCGAACTCCCTGAGAACAGTGGTCCAAGCTCTGGTGATCTCGAGGCTGGACTACTGTAACGCCCTCTACATGGGGTTGCCCTTGACTCTTCTCCGGTGTCTGCAGCGGGTACAGAATGCAGCGGCCAGGCTGGTGGCTGGTGTGCATCGCTATGACCACATCACCCCAGTTCTGGCCCGCCTGCACTGGTTGCCCGTTGCAGCCCAGATTAGATTCAAGGTCTTGGTTTTAGTTTATAAAACCCTCCATGGCTTGGGACCGGACTACCTGGCAGAGCGTATTGCTCAGCAATCAACCTCGGCCCGTCCTGTTCGGCAGGCGCGAGCGCACTTGCTTCGGGTCGCCACCCCTCGTGAAGCCCGGAGGACGAGTACTCGGACCTGGGCATTCTCGGTGGCGGCCCCCAGCCTCTGGAATTCCATCCCCAGTGAAGTGCGCTCTGCAGAGTCCCTGCTGGCCTTCCGGAAGGCGTTAAAGACCTATCTTTTCCGGGAGGCCTTCGGCGATTCTTAACTGAGTTCCTTTTTTTTTTTTCCCTCTCTGCCATCGCAACCTGTTTTTAACCTCTACTGCTGAGGTATCACAAGGTTTTAATTTTGTTTTCTGTTAGCACTATTTGTCTTGTTTGTGTTTTTACTGTAATCTGTATGGCTATTTTAGTTTTGTAGTTTTGTAAGCCGCTTAGAGTACACAATGTAGATAAGCGGGGTATAAATGCAACAAATAAATAAATAAATAAATAAATTTTAAATGACCCACCACCTCTCCCCATCAGGCGTGTTGGGGGAGAAACCGCAGGTTTTTAAAAAACACTTTGGCAACAAAAAGCGGTGGTGGAATTGCACTCCTTGCCCCAAAGACTTTTAAAAAACCTGTGGCTTCCCCTCCAGTGTGCCTAATTTGAGGGGGGGGAGCAGCGGGTGATATAAATGTCTTTAGCTCCCGAGGCTGCCTCAATGGTTCAAAGACATTTTGAAAACCCCATGCCTCCAAGCCTTTTTAAAAACCCAAGCCAGGTAGTTCACAAAGAGAATCTGGTTCTGTTCAAATTTTCTGGGTGTTACTTTCCTAATGAGACAGAAAAGCAAAGTGTTCTGCTTATATACCGCCTCATACCACTACAAGTGGTCTCTGGGCGGTTTACAATTTTAATTACAGTGTGCAGGCTACACATTGCCCCCCCCCAGCAAGCTGGGTACTCATTTTACCGACCTCGGAAGGATGGAAGGCTGGGTGAACCTTGAGCCTGCTACCGGGGATTGAACCCAGGTCGTGAGCACAGTTTTACCTGCAGTACAGGCATTTAACCACTGCGCCACGAGGCTCCTATAAAGCATTTAAAGTTCCCTTCCATTAAAGCAGTGTTGTCTTTCGGGAAGTGTTTTCAATTCTGAATGACAGATATTTTCCAAATTTGTTATTTCTGCTGCAATCTAGTGCATAACCTTTGCTACGAAGTACTTTTGTGGAACTTGATGTCTCCTTCCACATGTTTTCATACTTTTATCATACCTACACGATGTGTTTCCTTAGTCTTTTATATTAAAAGCAAGTCACCTTTGAATATAATAGCCTTTGAACTGCAGAGCTGGGAGGGACCCTAAAGATCATCAAGTCCACCCCTTATCAAGGAAGCACAGCGGTGAATTGAACTTCCAGAGACCTAAACCACTGAGCATTCTGGCAGTTACATATTGGAAATTATCAACAACTGATGTTTATTTATTTTATTTGTTTTATTTATTTTGATTCTTTTACGCATGAGCCTCATGGCGCAGTGGTTAAATGCCTGTACTGCAGGTAAAACTGTATTCACGACCTGGGTTCAATCCCAGGTAGCAGGCTCAAGGTTCACTCAGCCTTCCATCCTTCTGAGGTTGGTAAAATGAGCACCCAGCTTGCTGGGGGGCAATGTGTAGCTTGCACACTGTAATAAAAAAATTGTAAACCGCCCAGAAACTACTTGTAGTGGTATGGGGCAGTATATAAGCAGAACACTTTGGTTTACTCCACCTTTCTCCTTGAAAAAGGACCCAAGGTGCCTTACAATGATGAGGGACAATATAAGTCCAGAACATTTAAGACAGGCATGGTCCAAACTTCGGCCGTCCTGATGTTTTGGACCACAACTCGTAAAATTCCACGCCTGTATTTCCAATGGCAAAGGACTGTGGGAGTTGTGATCTAAAACATCAGGAGGGCCAAAGTTTGGACATACCTGAAGGCCTATTCAAGTTAAGAACAGGGAGTTTGAAGAGGCATCTTAGAACATTCAAAAAGGTCATATTAGAGCTACAAAGAGCAAAATCCACGCTGAGGGGTAAAAAGCAACATGGAGGACACTGGTCAATGCAATCATGTATGGTAATCCATATAAAAGTCACATAGTAGGTAGTCCCTCGTTCAGGGAAAGCTTGACTGAAGAGGAAGGTTTTTGCCTCCTTCCGGAAATATGTTATGATCAAAAGGTTACCTGCAATAACTATTTTAGCATCTTGTTTTTCTGTATCTTCAAGTCACTTCCAATTCATGGCAATCCTATGAATCAGGGTTGGTTTTTAATGTTTTTTAAAAATGTACTGCAAAATGCCATCAAGGTGAAATAATATGATTTTAAAATACACAGCAAATCTCCAGATAACAGGCTGTCAAGTACTGAGATACAGGAGGGCGACAATGAATATAAATGAATTATGTAGATCAAAACAGGAGCTTAATACAAGGCAAGTTACTGGTGAAGCATATCATTCCATTGGTTGTTCCCAAAATTTATTAAGGGGGTCAATATAGGAAAGAATTAATCATGAGCTTTGGATTTCTTCCTAGCTTTATTGTATCCAGTGTTTTGAAAGTATTCTTTCTTTCTTTCTTTCTTTCTTTCTTTCTTTCTTTCTTTCTTTCTTTCTTTCTTTCTTTCTTTCTTTCTTTCTTTCACAATATTGATGAGCCAAAGCTTTGAAGAAGAATGGGTATAATAAGGACAAAATGGAGCCTTCCATAACTGAGCAATGTTTAGAATGATTCTCTGGAATCCAGCCCCCCCCTTTAAAAAAAAACTATTAAACCGCTGATTTCTTTGAACCCCTTAATGACTGACCTTCATGTTAAATTACTTTGCTTGCTTCTGAGCCAATTTGAAGGAATTGCTTAAGGAGAGTTTTAGCTGATGGATACGATGTTGTATCAAATTAATATATGGAAAATTACTAGCTGTTAAATCATGGAGGTGAGCCATTAAAGTTGTCAGGCAGAAAATGAACTAAAGCCAATGTTCAAGAGAGAGAGAAAAAGGAGGGGGTGAAATTGGGATCTTCAGACTTTGCAGTTCTTGAACTTTATTTCACAGAGCAGTTATTATACCTGGCCTGTATTTGTGCTGTGTATGCATGACCTCCAGGGGCATGGTGGCTCGGCGGGCTAGAGTGCTGAAACTGTCGGCTACAAAGTCTGGCAGCTCAGTGGTTCGAATCCTGGGTGCCATGAAGTAGAGTGACCTCCCATAGTTAACCCCTCCTCCTGCCAACCTAGCAGTTCAAAGGCATGTAAATACAAGTAGATAAATAGGTACCACTGTAAAAAGTGGGAAGGTAAACAGTGTTCTGTGCTCAGAAATACATTCGGCCATGCCGGCCACACACCTGCACAACACTGGCTCTTTGGCTTAGAAACAGAGATGAGGGCCACCCCTAGTATCAGACATGATTAGCATGCATCTGCATGGAAAACCTTTGCCTTTAGTTTATTCATGGCCTCACTGCTTATAATCTAGCATCTAATAAACCAGCAACCTAAAAAAACAGGTACTGTGGTACCTAATATAAAGGAATTAATTTGTTCCAAATGAAATTTCGAAGTAAATTTTCCTTTATACAAATTTCCCATAGGAATGCATTGAAAATGGAGTAAACCCTAATAGCAACCATTTTTATGTTGCACGGATTTGCCCCATAGGCAATTCCGTTAAGCAAATTTCCCCTCTCTCTGGAATTTTTATGTTGTACAGATTTTGTGTTATACAAACCGTTTGTTATACAAGGGTCCACTGTATTTTATCTTCCGTTTCCTCTGAGCTGCTGAAAAAACTAGGAAAGATATACATCCAATGGTTCTTTTTCCAAATCTGAAAACACATAAATCAGCAGTTAACAAGGTACAGCCCTCCACCTGGAATTGGGCAATATGAAGATTCCTCTTTTTGCAATCTGGCATCTACAGTATCTCAGGCTGAGGGCTTGGAGGAACTGCTCCTGAAATGGGTTCTGTTTTTAAAAAAACAAAGGTTTTGTTTTACATGTCTCCATCATGTAAATGGAACAATGCACCATTTTGCCAGGGCAGTGGGCTTTCTGGTTGGAAAGTGACGTAAAACATTATTCTGCCCTTTTGACAATAAAAGCCTTTCAGCTCTGATTATGTGCTATCAAGTATGTTTCTATCTGGAAGAATCCTTGTGGGACAGGAGCATGTTTGTCCAGTGAGAAAGATACAGTCATAATCCCACCACCACCACCAATTTCCACAACTGCCAAGAAGCCTTGGAAGTTAAGCCTTGGAACTTTTCCCTGAAAAGTCTCCCTCACCCCTCACTTTCTGTTTTTAATCTGATAGTTTCTCTTCTCTCCATTCGAGTTTTTTTAAAAAATCTCACCGACTTCTAAAACACTAGAAATGTCTGGTAAAAATGTCTTCTTATTGCCACATACCCTTCTGTTTCCTGCATCTTGAAAATGTGATATTATCAGCTATGTAGCAGGAGTCTAGGTGGGTGTCACTTCTAGTCAGACCTGCTATTTGAGGTAACGTTTCATGATTAATAATATTGCTCAAGAAACATTTTTTTAAAAAAACAACTCCATCAGGGTGAATTTAAATATAAATACCTCACCTCAAGGTGTTTTTCAAAAATATGCAAAAGGTTTATTTCTGTATTCAGACTTTGTTCTGTTTATCTCTGGGTCACAGGAGGATTTATATATTAAAAATATCTGTATCTAGTAAACAAAGTTTTTCTACAATGAATGGCAATATTTTCAGTATTTACTGTGACTAAACATACTATTCCCTCCTCCCTCACATCTGATGCAATTTGAGTGAGTATTTGGCAGAAGAAAAAGAGACAAACAACGAAAAACAGCCTTTGTGTTGAATAAGTGTTTGAAAATAACATTGTGTTTTTAAGTGAAATGTTGAAGTCTAAGATTTGAGTTTCTATATCTAATTTGAATTGCATGTAGGAATCCTGGTATTTTTTTATAGGTTACAGTCTTATGCTCTCTTACTGAGAGGAAAATGCTCTTAAACTCAGTGCAAATTATTTAGCAAATGTGATAGGACCGAGATGTAATATTTTTCTATTCTTCTTCTTTGTTGTTGTTTTAAAATTGGATAATAGCATTCCTGAAGGGGACCATATCATTAAGGTGTGGCTATAATCTGCAGTAGCAAACCAGCATCAGAGAGTTTGGTTATGTTACTAAATTCAGCAATAAACAGTAGCACATGATGAATCCAAATAAACAGTGCCATGGTTTCTTTTTGTTCCTTTCTTCACCCATTTATTATCTTGCCTCCTGAGAGCCATCATGGAAAATGTTCAGTCCATAATGGTTACTATCAAGTAAAAAGAGGTTGATAGAATTAACATAAACTGCCTAGATGCCCTAAGCACATCCGATCTCGCCTGATTTCAGAAGCTAAGCAGGGTCGGCCCTGGTTAGTACTTGGATGGCCGACCACCAGGGAATACCAGGTGCTGTAGGCACCTGGAGTAGGAACTGGCAAGCCACTCCAGTATTCCTGCCAAGATAACTCCATGGACATGGAGTCACATAGAGTCGGTCACGACTGTAACGATATCACACACACACACACACACACACACACACACACACACACACACACAC
>JAHTLZ010000122.1:15950916-15979521 GCA_023846285.1 Phrynocephalus versicolor | reverse complement strand
CTTTTCCATTTTTGTTAAGTTTTATTAGTTTCAGACTTCAGATTTCTGCATTTATGTTTAGGTCAGTAACAACAAGGCCTTTAACTATGTGCTATGTCATGATAATCTAGGAATTGTTCTAAAATAAATGGGTGTGCTTCAGCACTTGATTATCCTGATGTATAACTTGCATTGTGAACCAGAAGCTACCATTTAAGACTGAAGATAGAGAAGCAGGGAGGGTTTTTTATAGGCAAAGGTGTCAGACAATAGTGTATTTTAGCCCTTTATCTGTTCAGTCTGTGCAAAGATCATACCATATGGAAAGCTGCACCTGATTCAGTTGAAGGAAGAGTAAAAATCGCTGGACAAAGCATCAGTAATTTAAGATATGGTGAGAGGACACTATCTTACTAGCAGAAGCAACAATGACTTGAAATAACTTTTAGGAGAAGTGAAAGAAGAAATTGCCAAAGTAGGACTGAAGTTGTATGTTGCAACAAAGATCATGACTACAGAAGAACTCCACAACTTTGGTGGTAACAATGAAGAAGCTGAAGCGGTTAGATAGTTTGTGTACCATGTATTGTTGTTCTTGTGTCGTTACAGTTGTGACTGACTCCTCGTGAACCCATGCCCATAGAGTTTTCTTGGCAGGAATACTGGAGTGGCTTGCTAGTTCCTACTTCAGGTGCCTACAACACCCAGGCACAACCCTGCTTAGCTTCCGAGTTCAGGCGAGATCAGATGTGCTCAGGGCATCTATACCTCAGTTCAATTATCAATCCTAATGGAATGTGCAGCCAAGAAATCAGAAGAAGATTGAGATTCAACAGAGCAGTAATGAATGAATTAGAAAATACCATATCATCAAATGTAAGGATGTATCACTGGAGACAAAAAACAAGATCACCCACATTCTTGTATCCCCAATCACTATGTATGGGTGTGGAAGCTGGATAGTTAAGAAAGCTGACAGGGGGAAATGATTTGTTTGAAATGCGGTGCTTGAGGACAGCTTTGTGGATACCCTGAACTGGCAGAAAAATGAAAAAGTGGGTTCTAAATCAGATCAAGCCAGAATAATGAAGCTAAGATTGTCCTGCTTTGGCAGGGGCCAAAGGTTGACCATAAGCAATACATGAGTATCTTCCCTCGAAAAAGGGTAAAAGCAGAGCGCTGAAATGGGACAAAGGATCTCTGGTGTCCTAGAAGTTCTAAATTATAGGTGTAATCTGGTGGAATAAAGATGTTGCTGCGATTCCCAGCCACTGCGAAATATGGGATGTGGTCTGTCAAGTTGGAGGACTGTATTCCTGATTATGCTTCCTAATACAGTGGTACCTTGCATAACGTAATTAATTGGTTCCCAATTAAATTACGTTATGCAATTTTTTCGTTAAGCAAATTATCATTTCCCATAGGAATGCATTGGAAGTGGATTTAATCCGTTCCAATGCATTCCTAAAGGCCCCGCCAGCCACGTCTCTCTCTCTCTCTCTCTCTCTCTCACACACACACACACACACACAAACACACACACACACACACACACACACACACACACACAGAGGCGGCGGCGGCGCTCCCAAAGGCCCCGCCGGTCCGTTCCCGCCTCTGCACGCGCTCAGAGGCCCCCTCTTCCCCCGTCGCCGCCGCCTCTTTCCCCCTCAGAAGCATCTCTCTCTCTCTCTCTCTCTCTCTCTCTCTCTCTCTCTCTCGCTCTCGCTCTCGCTCTCGCTCTCTCGGCGGCGCAGCGGACTCACCGGGACTCCAGCAGAGGAGGAGGGCGAGGGCGAGGAGCAAGGTGGCCCAGGAGAGAGGCAGCATCGTGGTGGTGGCCATGCGCCGGCAGAGCCCGTGCGTCCCGCCCGCTTGCCCGCCCGCCCGCCTGTCCTCACCTCGGCCGAGAGCGAGCGGCGCCTCCGAGGGAAAGGCGGCGGCGACCAAGCGGAGGAGGAGGAGGAGGAGGGTCCGGGTGGGGAGGAGAAAAATGGAAGCGGCGGGGCGGGGTGGGGGGAGAGGCTAGAGGAGGAAGCATCCGGGCGGGAGCCGGGGACGGGTGCCGCAGAGCAGGCGCTCCGCGGCGAGCCCGAGGGAAGCGCGCCCCTGGGTCGGGTGGGCTCCCCGCTCGGCTCGGCCGGGCGAAGGCAGGGGCGGGCGGCGCGCCGCGGGCGGCGGCGGCGGCCCGATCCTCGCGCGAGGTCTGGTCGCGGGGGCGGGGGGTGGTTCGCGAGGGCGGAGAGGCCGCCGGCGTCCCCCACGCCCTTCTCCGCCGCCCTCTGCGAAGGCAGCGGGTCCGGGCCGCTCGCCGCTGCTGGTTGGGAGTTGCCTTGGAGCGCGGTGAGCGGGCCGAAAGGCCCCTCCCCGCCAGGGTCCCGAGGTCCCTTTGCGCCGTGGGCCACCCCCGCGCCGAGCGGGGAACAGGCCGGCCCGCGGTGGTCCGTCTCCGGCAACCGGGCGAGCGGAAGAGCCCAGCCCGGGCGAACGGATTCGGGTGAGCGGCTGCTGCTGCCAGACTCTCCCGACCATCAGCTGCTCTGCGCGGTAGCGCAGCAGCAGAGGCGGGGAGCCTGGTGAAACAGAGCAAAGAAGCGCAGCAAAGCTCCCCCGACCGCCGCCGCCGGAGAGAGAGAGAGAGAGAAAAACAAGGGGGCAGACTGAGCTGCTTCTGATGGGGTGGGGGTGGAGGATGGCGGGCTCTCCCTCCGCTCCGGCGCCGGGAAAGCGTCAGTTACCAGCTTTAGGTTGTTACAAGTTAAAATGCTTTTGGCAGCTGGAAAAAAAACTGCATAGAAATTAAGCTCTATGAATTCTTACCCAGTATGGAGCAGCAATCAAGAAAAACCCTGTCTGTTTCTGTCCTATCTACTTGGCGTCTTGGGGAGGGATAGGAGCATGGTGAGGGAAAATCAATAATGACGAGTTGGCCGCTTTCAAGGAAAGTAGTTCAGTGGAACGTCCCTCATTTGCATTTCTTTGTGAGGTGATACCAAGGGGAGAACAAGGAAGCAAACACCTATGCAGGAAGTAAACGTGATGGTGGCACGAGAAGGCGGCAAGCAAGCTGCCTGCCTTTGGGGTGAGGAGAAGGTGAGTGACGGTCCCTCCCGCCAATTCTACTGCCTAGTAGGCTAGGGATGCCTATCCTGCAGGACTGGCCCTCTCCCGGTGTTGACCGAGGAAGAAGGCGATCAGATCCCATCTCAACTGCTGAGCTTTAGAGAACAAATGAACGTCGCCCGAGAGCTTCCAACTTAGGCTGAGATGGCGCGTCTGCGTGCAGGTTCCTGCCCTTGCCACGGGCGAGCAGCGAACCCGTTCGGCCTTTGGGGGACCCTGGAGGATTTGCGCGGGGCTGGGGGGGGGTCGGCTGTGACGCCGGACAAGACAGGGCACGTCACCCCCCTCACCCCGACATTTGGGACCCGCGGGAGGGGCGGCGCCTGCCGGGTTGGAAAGGGCGTCCGGGGCCGGAGAGCACCCGCGCCTTCGGCCAAGGCTGGGCAGCTCTGCGGCTCCTTTAAACAGAGCCCGGACCGACCGTGCGCGTCCCGGCTGCTGCGTGGGCAGAGCCGAGCGCTGGGACTGGCGGGTTGCAGCAAAGAGGAAGTGAACGGTGAGCCGGTGGTCCGGCCTTTTCCCCCTCCCTTCCTCTTTCCGGCTCCTGCGATGGGGCTCAGGGTGCCTTATATCTCAAGGGGAGCCCATTGCCTCGGAAAGAAGCCGCCCCCCACAATCCCCCAAGCGCACGGGTTGATTGCGATGGATCGTGCTTCCAAGGCCCCCGAGCCGGAGGCGGTCGCTTCCCTTTTCCTGCGGCGGCGCAACCCGATCCTTGCTGGGATCTGAGAAAAACAAGGGGCGCCGGGAAAGGGAGCGGAGGGAGAGCCCGCCATCCTCCACCCCCACCCCGTCAGAAGCAGCTCAGTCTGCCCCCTTGTTTTTATTTCTCTCTCTCTCTCCGGCGGCAGCGGTCGGGGGAGCTTTGCTGCGCTTCTTTGCTCTGTTTCACCAGGCTCCCCGCCTCTGCTGCTGCGCTACCGCGCAGAGCAGCTGATGGTCGGGAGAGTCTGGCAGCAGCAGCCGCTCACCCGAATCCGTTCGCCCAGGCTGGGCTCTTCCGCGCGGGGCGAGAGCGACGAACAGAGCAGCAGGGCGACTGGCCTCCCTCTGTCCTCCTCCTCCATCCGTTCGCCCGGGCTGGGCTCTTCCGGGCCAGGAGGGGGCGGCTGGGGCTGCCGCTGTTCTCCCTGCTGCCCAGGCTGCAGCCTGTTGCGTGGGCAAGGGGACGCGCGAGGGCCGGCGGCGGTGGCGGCGGCCGCAGCGGCTTCCGACGGGGCAATCCAGCAACCCAGCAGCGGCGCCGGGAAAGGGAGCTGAGGGAGAGCCCGCCATCCTCCACCCCCACCCCGTCAGAAGCAGCTCAGTCTGCCCCCTTGTTTTTTTCTCTCTCTCTCTCTCCGGCGGCGGCGGTCGGGGGAGCTTTGCTGCGCTTCTTTGCTCTGTTTCACCAGGCTCCCCGCCTCTGCTGCTGCGCTACCGCGCAGAGCAGCTGATGGTCGGGAGAGTCTGGCAGCGCTGCCGCCGCTCTGTCCCGTCCCGTCGGGCTGGCACAGGTTGGAAAAGGAGAAGTCACACACACACACATACACACACACACACACACACACACACACACACACACACACACCCCTCCGGAGGAGGTGCCCCGCCCCGGGAGGAGGAGAAAACAGGGAAGGGGGAAGGAGGGGGGGCAAAAAAAAATCCGTTGTACGGATTTTTCGTTATACAAGTGTTACGTTATACGAGGTATGACTGTACTGTAGTTTCTTAAGCTTTCAAAAATCCAAGATACAGCAGGACTGAAGAGGATAACCCGGGGGACAACACTTTTCCTCCCACTGCTCTTGCCCAGTTTGAGGGATGGCTATCAATTAATATCAGAGGTACTAAGCCTTATGTTTTAACTTCAGCTAAAGATTATTTGAGGCTAAGCACCTTCCAGCTTCTATTCTGAGATGGGCTTTGGGTATATAGGTGGTATGTCCAATACTGTACAGGTGTCAAGAATTTAGACTATATGGGGAGTTCCACGCATGCGCCAACTTGGATAGATGCCTTGATGTTTCCTTCCGGCAAGGAAAATAAGATAGGCTTCCCAGGAGGAGAGGAAAAGAGGCCTTTTATCTCTGCCGGCTCTCCTATGTGACAACAATACTGAGAGTTGAAGTTGGTGAGTCAATATCCCACCCGGGTGATAAAATATTGGAAATAAGGACTGAGTAATTAAAGAAGATCAGAAGGGGTGGAAAAAATGGCCACCAAAAGGAAGTGAAAGACCTAGCACAACTTCTCTCTAACATGGAATTCAGTATAAGAACTGATATTAAAATGTTGCAGGAAAAAATAGAGGGGATGGCAGAGGAAATTAAAACTACAAAAGCTCTTGCAGAAGACTCACATAAGAAAACAATGGCTAATGAGTCTCAAATCAAACAGCTTCAGAGAAGAGTGGCTTCGTTATCAGACAGCCAGCGAAGAAAACATCTAAGGCTGTTTGGAATTCCTGAAAGCATTTATCAAAGAGACCTTGAGAAACATTTATTGTTATGGTTTCAGGGATTACAAATTAGTATAAGAGAGAACGATATCGAAAGAGTTTACAGAGGTCTGAGAAGTAAACTATCAACTGGCAACCGGCCAAGAGAAGTAATTGTTGCCTTTACAAGAGTGAAAATGAGAGACTATGTTTTTAAGGCTTTAAGGAAAATGAAGTCTTTACAACTTGAGAACCAGAGAGTAACAGTGAGACAGGACTTATCTCCAGAGACTTTGCGAGAAAGAGCGGTTCTTAAGCCCTTCGCACAGAAGCTGTTTGATAAGGGTATTCGCTTCTCATGGGGTGTTCCAACAGCAATCTTGATTTTTAAGGACAAGGTCCTGTATCGAGCCAGCAATGCAGTTGAGGCGCAAAGCTTGCTACAAAGATTTTCTGCAGCAGAAGAAAAGACTCATGAAGAGCAGAGGGCTGGAGAGAATGAGGACAGTATTGATGATCTACAGGAGGAAGACTAGCCACCCTAGGAGGAGAAATATGGAACGAAATAAGAAGAAACTTCTGAGGGGTGGGAAAGAAGAAGCCTGTCAAGTGGGAGAGCTGATTGCAATGGGAGTTTAAAGGGATAATGGTTTTTCTTCTTCTTTCCTTTGTTTCTTCGGGCTTAACTAATGAGAGAAAATGTACAGTGGTGGGTTGGAATATATGGGAAGCTGAGTAAAAAAAATGTCTAAAGTGTAAGGGAGGGAAGTACATCGGAGTAGGTGGAATCCAGAGCCCAATAAAATTGGAGGGTAAATTTCGCTCCACCCTGGTGAGGGATTGGTTGGGCAAGAGGTTGGGGGGTGGGGGGAGTGGGGAACCAAGAGGAACAAGGGAATTAATGACTAGGAATTCTAAAAGTAATGATGGCGGGGGAAATTAAGGTAATGTCATTAAATGTAAATGGTTTGGCTTCCAATATCAAACGATTTAGACTCCAGAAACTATTGCAGGATATGAAAATCGATATAGCATGCTTGCAGGAGACCCACAAGAGAAAGGATGAGTCCAAGCTTTGGAATGTAAAGGAATGGAGCACACTGGTCGAGTCAAGGGGTACGAATAAGGCAAGGGGGTAGCAATATTAACCCACTCAAGGTTAAAAGTAGAAACTCTAAGGGTACTGTCAGACAAGGAAGGGAGATATGTATTCTGGAAACTACATGTGAATGGCAAATTATACACACTGGCTAATATATATGTGCCCAAAAAAGGACAGAAAGGGTTCCTAAAAGGAATTCTATGGAAATTAAAGAATTTTTATGAGGGTGAGATTATACTGGTAGATGACTAACTGTGATATGAGAGACAAAGAAAAAGGAGTACTGAAGGAGTTGAATTTAAAAGATGTGCATGAGATTGTATCCCAAAGGAATGAACCTACTTACTTTTCTAAAAGGTACAAAAAGTTCTCTTTCCTAGATTTCATTTTAGTTAAGGGGAATTCTCAACTAGAAGTTTCAAGAGTAACAACAGAAACAATTTGGTTGTCAGACCATGCACCACTAGTGATGGAATTTAAGACATATCAGGAACAGAAACTTAAGAGATGGCGGTTTAATCCTAGATATTTCTGGAAAGAAAAAGATATAGAGGATTTGAATCAAAAAATAGAGTTATTTTTTAAGGAGAATAGCAATTCAGCTGATATGGAAGTGGTCTGGGACGCAGGGAAAGCTGTAATAAGAGGATACTGTATAGCAAAGGAAATCGAATTTAGGAAAAAGATGAGAGAGAGAAGACAATTGAAACTTCAGGAAATTGGAGAATTGCAGAAACAATTACAAAGAAAGTACAGTAAACAAGTCAGCGCTCAGTTAGAGAGGGCTAAAAAGGATCTATATGAGTTGGATTGGACATGGGTCTGGAAATGAGATTTATTGGTGAAAAATGACTTCCAACGCATCAACATAAATACTGTAAGAAGGCTATCCAATTATTTGAAAAAGAAAAAAGATAAACAAGCTATAGGGGTAATTAAAGGAGGAGAAGGTGTAAGATTATATGGAGATAAACAAATAAAAGAGGAATTTGTTAAGTTTTATCAAAATTTGTATAAACATGTAAAGCAAGAGTCTAAGATAGCATTATATAAAGACCCAATTAAAGAAGATGATTTGGAGAGTATCAACCAGGAAATAACAGATATAGAAATTCAAGAAGTAATTAATGAATTAAAGAAAGGGAAATCTACAGTGATAGATGGTTATACTCCTGAGTATTACAAAATGGCGGGGAAACACTTAATACAAGAAATGGGAAAGTTGTTTAATAATATTCTGAAGGATGGCAAAGCCCCAGATTCGTGGAGAAAAAGTGAGATAGTACTTATACTAAAAAGCAAAAAGAACCCCATGGATTGTAACTCTTATAGACCTATAAGCTTGGCAAACCAGGATTATAAAATCTTTACTAGAATATTAGCAAAGAGGTTAGCAACTCTTCTACCAAAGCTAGTGAATGAAGATCAATATGGATTTGTTAAAGGGAGATTAATAGGACACCCCTTAAGAAACATAATAAACATTTTAATACATAGAAGAGAGTCGAAACATCAGGAAAAATTGGCATTATTAAAACTTGACATTTATAAGGCATTTGACACAGTATGTCATGAATGTTTAATTCAAGTTCTAGAGGAATTTGGATTCAAGGGTGAAATAGTGCAGGCAATAAAAGAAATTTATAGTAACAGCAAAGCTGTTGTCAGGGTTAATGAAGGCTGGACAAATGAAATCTTAATACAAAGAGGGGTTAAGCAGGGGTGTCCCTTATCTCCGTAGTTATTTATCTTAGCAATGGAGCCTTTGGCAGACAAAATTAGAAATGCGGTAAGGATACAAGGATATAAATTGGAGAAGGAAGAAGTAAAAGTGAACCTTTTTGCTGATGATGTCTTAATAGTCTTACAGAACCCATTGGAGGGATTGAAGGAAATCATGATTATACTAGATGACTTTAGAAAATGTACAGGATTGGGTGTGAATATTAAAAAATCAGAAATAATGCTTTACAATGTTAAATATAGGGAACAAGAGGAAATAAGGAAATTAATGGGAATGACAATGGGGACAAAAAAAACTTAAATATTTGGGAGTTATGATAACTAAAAACTTAAATAAACCAAGAGTAACAAAATTTAAGATGGTATCGAAAAAGATACAAAAGCGACTGGGGGAATGGAAGAATAGAGTATTAGGAGTTATGAGTAGAATTAGAACAATTAAGACATTTATAGTCCCTAAAATATTGTATCTTTTTCAAGTGCTACCTATATGGATTCCAAAAAATGTTTTAAGAGGATGGAATAAGGAATTAAGAACTTGGGTATTTGGGGGAAAGAAGGCAACAGAAGTTGAAAGGTTGATTTATATGCCGCAAGAGGATTTGGGATGGGGTCTGCCGCGGTTGGAATATTACTATGAATCATTTCAATTGAAATATCTACTGGAGCTCGATGGAAGAAACAAAAATAAGTGGGTAAGAATTGAGGATGAAATAAATAATGGAATTGGCAAATTTGGTATCTATACAGATAGGGAGCAAAGTATTTCTAAGACAACAAGTGGCCCTAGACAGGTGGCCTTTAAGATATGGGGAAAATGGCAAGCTAAATGGAAAGGAGGATTTGTAGAGGGTAAACCTTTGGAAAGCCTAAGAAAGGAGGGAGACTCATTCGAGGAAGGTTTATGGAAAAAGTTAGTGTGTAAAGGGTATCATTGTATTAAGAATTTGTATAAGAATGGCAAACTAATCCCACTTCAGGAATTAGTTAATGATGTGGGGGGGAAATATTGGTTGAGTCTGTTAGGGTTATATAATAGGGTTAAGTTATATTTACAAGCTGAAGGCCCTATACAAGAGGAAAAGAGGTTTGGGAAAATTCATAAAATTCTAGATTCAAAGGGAAAAGGACTGACAGGTGAAATATATAAACTTATGGTTACAGATAAAGATTTTTTGTTTAAAGCATTGCAAAATAAATGGAGCAATGAAATGATATTAACAGAGGACGATGTAAGGAAAATGATGAAACGTATTAGAGATATAAAACTGGTGAAATTTAGAGAATTATAAGGAAAGTTATATTCAAATGGTATAGAACACCGACACAACTTGCATACATGATAAAAGGATTCAAACCAAATTGTTGGCATTGTAACAATTAACCAGTTTGGTATTCCCAACTTTGGTGGGAATGTGTTAAAGTTAAATAATTTTGGAATATAATCGTCAGGAAAATAGAAAATTGGTTTAAAATTAAATCAGAAATTAATGGAAGTTTATTATTTATGGGTATATTGGGCTGTGAAAAAGTAAGGGTTGCAGACCAATATTTATTGAAAGCAATGCTGATAGCAGCACATGCAGTGATCGCACGGGGATGGAAAGATTCCACTAAATGGAATGAGGATAATTGGAACCTATATCTTCTTGAAACAATACAATCAGACATATTGGCAAGATTAAAAATGGGAAGATTGGGAAATTACGAAAAAGAAAAGTGGTATAGTTACTTTAGATGGATTAAGGAAGAAAAGGTATCCAAAGAAATATGGGAGAAATGTAAAAAATTGAAGGATTGGCTTAAGCTATGAATAAAGCAAGGAGGTTTAAGAGGAAGCCAAAGACATTGGTGGAATGTACTAAAGAGCTTGTATGAAAGTATGGAAAATAATTTGTTCTTCGGTTCCAGGGGTTGGGGAGGTGTTGGGGAGGGGGGATGTAAAAATAAGCGAATTAATTATGTATTATTGTGTATGTATTATTCATTAATTTCTCTAAAAAATTAATAAAAATTAATGTTAAAAAAAAAGAATTTAGACTATACTGCCCCAAGGGTGTGGAAGACCTTATGTATACATTGGCCTGGAACATAAAGAAGTTGGACCAGTACCTTGTCTTGGAAGACTTTTAGTACAGATGTTTTGTAGGAAACCACCCCTTTGAGAAGCAGAATCTCAAGATGACAGTAATAGTTCTTTGAACATTTTCATTGGCATGGGCAATGTGGGGTCCTCACCTGATTGATATTGTGTTCCATTCTGGTATGACATGTTTTGTTGTCCACTTGTTTTAAAATACCGTAGCTCTTTATTTTACTTTATCTTACCCTGTAGGTAAAGCATCAGAAAATTATTATTGCATATAGTTGGATTTTTTAAAATATATTCCTTCTAACATCTTCATCTTTTCTGCACATTGAGAGAGTTACAGATTTTCCCTGGCTACTCTACTTCAGGGCACTGTTCAGATCACCATTTGTCTTTGGTTTCCTAATTTTATTTCCAATGTTCTTGCCTAATTCTCTGTATTTGATTCCCTCTGCCATTTTCGTCTTTCTTCCATTAACTATAATATGATTCCTGTCATCCATTTTAAAAACAAACAAAACCTCAATTTACATCAGTTCTAAGATAAATATGACTGCCTTAACACTGTTTTTGTTCCTCTGATTCACCAGGTTATAAACTATTTGGTTTCTTGCTTATTGTTGATAATGCTTGGTTACAAGGATATTCATATTCACAGTCCCCTTCATGGTGATTTAAGATGCTGTTGGTGCCTACAAATTATTTATTTCACATAATTGTATCACTTTTCCCTCATGATTATTTTGTGTTCCTACTTGGTAGTTTCCAAAAAAAATCCCATTCCTTGCCTTTGCATTAAAATCTCCAGTCACAAAATGTAAATGTTCTGGCATCAAACTGGATAAAAATATATACAATTTGTAATAAGAGGAAACATTCCATATTTAATATTTCTGATAAATGACTCTGGTGGCTAAATTGCGGCACCTCTGCCAAGGTTCTGCTCATGACCTGAGTTCACTGGAGGAGGAGGTGGCAAAGTGTTCCCTGCATAATTATTTTATAAACCACCCAGAGAATGCTCTAGCACTTGAGGGGTGGGGGTATACAAGTTGAAATAACAATAATAAAAGCTTGATATCCCCAAGCATATTTTGCCAGTATGTTATGCACAGTTACTGGTGTATGTCTGCTATACAAGGGCAAAAATATGTGCAGATATGAATTCTACAAACAATCATGAAACTCAGGAAAAATATAGAAAGAAGTTCAGGCCATTACTAGGATGAATTTGGTTCAAATACCATTGCTAAAAATCATGATTTAAATCACTTGTCATGAAATTCTTCCATCCCAACACACATCTGGAGGTTGAGTCATGGCAACTGGACTTCTTTCCTTATGAGGTTGAAATCTTTTGCAACTTGTCCAAGTAGCTTTGTCAGTCTAAGGAAAGTTGGTGGAGGGCTTCCAGTTCACACCAACTTTCCTCAGACTTATGAAGCAACTTGGATGAACAGCAAAACGCTTTGATCTCTCAAGGAAAAAAAATCCAGTTGCCATGACTCAACTTCCAAATAACCTCATCTGAGTCCCTGAGAATCTTCACAGACATCCCATGATACACTCTTCCATCTTGACGCACAAGCATATTTCATGCAACTCAGTCTGCTAGAGAGAGGGAATGGTATGCAGGACCTTGAATAATTGACACTATACTTAAATGATCACAAGACATCTTAGTATTTTCCTCCTATCACTTCACATTTGTTTCTATTGTGTGCCCCTCCTTCCTGCATTTCTTTCTGGCTTCTCCTTGCCCACATGGATTCCGCCTCTAGAAAATCTGTGTTCACTGACACTTCCAAGGTCTAAAAGTGTGCAGTTTCAGAAAGAGTTATACAGAGTTGTAAAGGTCTAAAAGCAAGGCTTACCACTCTGGAAGAAATCACCATCATGCACAGAAACCATTGAAAGCAGTTCTTGAGATTTTAATAGGGCAGCCCACTTAATGTTTTGTTAGGAAGAGAGAGAGGAAGAGAGAAGAAAAAGGTTCATTGAAGTAACTTCAGCCAAAGTTGGAAATGGGACCGATGAGGTCTGCCTAGGTACTTTGTCCACTCACTGCTCTTAACCAATATATATCTCTATAGATACAAAATCAGCCTGAGAACAGCAAAATAATCATGATATCTTCTAAATGAAAGAATGAGTGCTTGGTGGGATAGAATGATTAATCTGAATTATCTATGTCGAAGTATATGGAACCCAGTCAATGTGAAGCTCCAACCCAAGAATTACTGAGGCATATTTGCAAAACCTTTTGAAAGGCTGCATGAACACGTTGTTTCATAATATTGAATTTGAATATGTAATCTCTATTCTGTAATGAGATCTTTGAGATCTGTTACATTTTAGAGTGAAACTATCATCATTTAGGGCAGCTTTACAAACAAAAGGCATGCAACAAATAACAAAATCCCATTTATATCTATATGTATATCTGATTGTTCAATTTGAAAAGGATTCTTATGAATGGGGGTTACACACTGTGGGGACACCTGTCTGTACACAGTGATGTTGATCTTATGAGGGTTGCTACCAAGGTGAGATCAATCTAACATCTCAAGCCTTTGTCTTTAAGAGTACATACCTTCTTCATGGAACTCCTAAAGCCTGTGATGCATTCAGCACTGTATTTATGTTTCCACTGGTATCAATAAGAGTTAAGGATGCTCAACACCTGTTTAGAATGAGCTCACTGCGTGAAAAATGCTTCAGGCACCAGATGGTGAAAGGTTTGAAAGGCCAGGTTCACAAAAGCTCCAGGCTCGTAACAATATTTAAATTTTAATTAACTTGTTTGTTTTTAGCAGTGCATAAAATGAAAGTTCATACTGCATTCTAATGGGGGGGGAGAATGCACTCTTCTAAAAGGAGAGTCTCTTTACATTGGGGGATTACATTAAGTTTAGGAAAATGGGTAGTGTTTGCAAAGGTTATGTTTTGAAATGGTATTGTTTGCCAGGGGCTTTCATGAGATCTGTCTTGATTTTGGAAGGTGATCCAGAAGAGTAGCCACCAAAAAAGAGACAGGAAGTGAAAAAAGTGCTTGAAGCACTAATTTATAGAGATATAATTCATTTATTTTGTGTCTATCAAAGGTATTGGCATTCGTGAAGTTCTATTAACCCATGGATGCCCTGGAGATGAAACAAAGTGTATTGTTCGTATTGAAGAATGCAGAGGACCAGCAGACTGTGGATGTAAGTAATGATCCAATAAAATCAGTACTTCAGAATTTGTTTCAGTGGGTAGTCTGCTAACAATCCATTTCTTGTTTCCACAATGCATTGATTTTCAGTTAACGTGATATTCTCTGTGCTACTTCCCAGTACAGAAACCTTTAAGTAGTATTATATATTAGTTACTGGCCCAGGAAAAGTAGAACACAATGGCAAAAGAGAAACACTGAACATGAGATGGAGTAACACAATAAAGGCAACAATAAAGGCAACAATAATCTTTAGTGTTCAAGAACAGAGAAGGGCTGTTAATGATAGGATCTTTGGCAGGTTATTAATTTGTAGGATCTCCATAAGTCAGAAGCAACTTGGTGGCATATGACAATACAACAAAGACTATGACTTCCTTTATTGAGTCTCCATCACATGTTCAGTTTTTCTCTATCCCATGCAGTCTCCTTTCCGTAGCATTATTGTCTTCTCCCAGTGAATCACGTTTTCTCATGATATGTCCAAAATATAATAGGCTGAGGCTAGCAGTTTTAACGTTTAGTGAAATTGGGCAAGGTATGGAAAATCGTAAACAACTTTGATTTATTCATTGTCAACATTATAATTATGCAGTTCTTCAGAAGTTACTTTTTTCCTTCTTTTATACACTCTTTGTTCACATTCATAAATAACTATTTCAAGACACAGTGGTTATCAGCCACCAGCGTGGTGTTATCTGCATACTTTAAATTGAATTCATTTTTAAGCAGTTATCATTCCTCCTTCCTCTGAATCTAATTCAGCTTTCTATAGATGTTCTGCATTGGGCAGGCAGAGATATAAAATACATCCTTGTTTGATACCTTTACCAACTGGAAGCCATTCTGTTTCTCCATATTATGTCATGACAATAACCTCTGGTCCAGAGAATTGGCAACACATCAGGATGATGTGGGTCATTCAAAGATTGTACTGTGCTATATAAAGTACAAACTCTTCCTTTTTTTAAAATCCAGCTTGAGCATCTGGCATTGCTGGCTCTGTACATGGTACAATTTTCAGCTGCAAGATCTTGATTATTAGTTTTTTCACCTAGGGAATTAATTCACTTAATCAGATAAGTTCATTACACTCCTATGAGCCATCCACAAAGCAAGATCAAATAATAAAGCAATACAGGGAGAGAAATGCAAAGAGTAATTTGGCACCTGGAAATAGCTTTGCCCTCCTGCGAGTTGCCGCTAAAAGTAACTCTTCAACCTGTGTTATAGTATAAGATTGAATTTTGGAGTAGAAGTACAGTAACACCCCTGTATCTGTGGGAAACTGGCTTCACACAACCCTGTGGACACTGAAATCTACATAAAATAGTTAATGCTAAATATATAGAATAATAAAGGGGTAGGAGACTTAGGGCATTTATACACGACCCCTAAACTCCGCAGCAAATGGCTGCAAGCTCCAGAGCTTACAATTGTTTCCCCACCAGCTCCGGAGCTTACAAAAAATTGAGTGCGACCATGCCCCCATAAGCACGTCCCAGCGCACTTTTCTTGTACCTGCTCTTCCCCGGTGAAAATTGCTTGATGCTTGATGCGGTATAAGGATAGTGAGTGCGGGGCTTTCCTCGCTTCTGTTTGTTGTTGTTTTGGCTCCCGCCCCTTTAAGAGCTACTTTACGGAGACAGGAATGTTGCCGCGGCAAGAACGGAGGCAGAACAAGGTGAGCCACACTCTTTTCTTCCTTTTTTCTCTCCCTCCCCTCATGCAGCCAGCAGCCAGGGTGGGGACACAGGAAGAGCGACAAGCCCCTAAGATCTCTGGTCTGAATTTAAGGGACCAGCGGATCTTAGGGGTCGTGTAAAAGCGCCCTTAGACAAATATTTTAACATGCATTACCAGAACTGGCCAATAGAGGGTGACTAATAGCATGCTAGGTATAATGTTTTCAGACTGAATCCATAGTCAGACAAGCAATACCAGACTGGCCGTGTAATTGGATGACCTTGAAACCTGTTCTACAGAGGGTGAATCAAGTCTATCCTGATTTGTTCACAGTGTAAGGGAGAACATGTCAACGAAGTTTTGGGACCCACATGGGCAAATTCTTTCTTGACATAGGATTCTCTTAAATCTACCCTGAAGGAGGGCTGAGGGGAGCACATTTAATCATGAATGCTCTACCAGCCTGAGGTGTCTGAAGTTAAGTTAGGCAGCACTGCAGGAGACCCATATAGTGGGAGGTTGGCAGAGGAGAGCAAGTTCTATTGGCCTGGGTGAGAGGCTCTTGTTTTTCAGTGTCACCAAGTCTCTGGGTGAGAGCTCATAGGGTCTGTTTCTGTCCAAACATTGAAATGTATCTGAGGAGGATGCCAATGGACTTGTTTGTATTGGATTAGAGATAGCCACCAACCAGTTAGCATAAAATACAGATAACCAAGGTGTACTAACCTCAACCAGCAGTTTAAAGTCTGAATCCAGGCACTGGATTCCAGTTGGCCAGTGCCTACTTCTTGGCATAGTCTACACAGTTGGGGACACCTAGGATATGACAAAAACAGGTAGATTGTATTTTTTTCAATGTCAAAATTATATGTGCTAATCCATATCAGGATGTCATATATAGTAGAAGTTGTGCTGATGGCGTGAGGTGGCTGAGGGGCCATGTTACCCACCATTTCTATTTGGGGGGGAAACTGAACCACTGCTAGCTGGCATACTGCATTAGTCCAGATTAAAAGTGTATTTACAGTGGGCAGCCCAACTCATGTTATACTAAGCATTTAGCCCCAAATAACTCTTTGCCCTGTTGAAGGGTGTTACTCTGTAACATCCAATGGAAATTTCTCCAAATCTTAGAGAGTACAAGAATCTTCTATTTGGGAGCATTGGTTCACAGAAAGTTGTTGTTATCACAGTAGGCTGCCAAGAACTTATACAGGCCTAGCTGGGCTAAAGATAGGACTATGGTGTCATCTGCATATAGTAATAATGGGGATTTTCTTGGGGGCATGTTTTGGGAAGTGCCCCTCACCTTGCCTCAGGGCATCACCTAGATAATTTATAAACAGATTAAATAAGTAAGGGACCAAAATACAGTCCTGCTTAATTGCTCTGTTGTAGAGATGGGCACGACTTAGCGCAATTTTCGTTTTCGTTTTCGTTTTTCGTTTTCGTTACGTAACGAAACGAAAAACGGTTCAAAAATGGACCAAAAATGGAAACGAAACGACTAATTTTGAGCCAGTTTTCGTTTTTCGTTACTGGAAAAGCACTCAATGGAGCTAAATGGGGAGAAACGAAAAATTTTTCGTTTTCGTTTTGGTTTTTCGTTTTCGTTACATAACGAAACGAAAATGAAAAATTTTGAAAATTAGCTCACGGAAACGGAAACGAAACGAAATGGACCCCTAGCTGAAAACGAAAACGGAAACGAAATTTTTTTCTGAGTCGTGCCCATCTCTACTCTGTTGCTCAAAATCACATCTAACATTACACCTGAAGGGTCATAATGGACCAGACCCTTAGTGTGAAGATGCATCTTTTGAATGAGAAACAACAATCTCCTTTCTGTTGCAGTCCTTTCTAATTTGTCCCACAATCATTTTCTAGGGACTGAATTGAAGGCTCATAATTGGACGTGAGGGGGATCTGGGCATGACATTTGTCACTCCATTTATTGCCAGGAATATTAATTCAGTTGTGTCAAACTTACTACAAATTTGATGTATCTTGTCTTTTTAGCTGCAATGCCTATTGGACATTTCTGGGCTATGGATCATTGTTTTGTCTTTAAATTTTTCTGACGTATCTTCTCAGGATTTTGGTAGATTCAATCTCTATAGCTTGGCACTTCTCCACCTAGTTATGGTGATTTATTTATTTTTCTTGGTTTGACAGCAGGTTTTACTTCACTTTCTGGACTACAGGTTCTTTGTTAAAGAACTTTTCTCTACAGGAATCTTTTGTCCTTGTATTTCTTTGGTATCGTTCTTCAGTATATTGTTTTCACCTTCTCTTTATTTTATCTTGAGCAATTAGATATTCACCTGTTGATGTTTCAGAGTCATAATTTACATTTTTTTATTTCTTGAATTTTATGAAACATCTTTAGTACAAATTATATTTTGTCCAGTTTTTATGATAATTTTAAATGTCCAAGCCTATTTCTAGACTACTCCCCATTCTTATGAAATGTACAGCAATAGGAGTCTCTTTATTCAGTTCAGGCACAAAGTGACTGTCAAAACCATTATTTTGTAGGGGGAAGGCCCATCTCTGAGAGTCTGGCAAGTGTGAAGATACCTTGCATTTTTGTACCACCAGAAAATCGGTTTCAGTATGTTTGGAAAATGTTGATTCCAGACCAGGTGAGTAATTTTGTTCTAATCTGAGCAATATCTTTACTAATTGAATTGTTAAGATAGAAAGGTGGTCCTGCTGGCTGCATGCCATCTTCTAAAATCTCTGTGACATCAATCTTGATTTGGCCACAAAATTTGGGGAGCATTATTGAAATCTTTAGATATCCTTATCAGAAAGCATGTCACCTGGTGACGAGACCTGGCGCTCTGAAAGCTTGGACAGGTGTCTGTGCCCTCGGGCTGGCCTTAAATACATAGGAACATGCTAACATGAATGCATTTTGTCTCTAATTGTTTCACATATGATTTGGGTTTCCAGTAGTGCCATATGTTTGTCGTCTACCTTATCTCCGTAGCTTTGAGCAAATTAACATTAGTGAGGCCTAGAAAAGATGCATCCATTTCTTCGGCAGTCATGGTCTCAATTACAGAAGAAGCTACCTGAAGGACAACATTCAAAGTGTATATAGAAATAAAATCCTAAGGTTTGAGGAGCAATTACTTTCATCCTTTCTTCACTGCCCTTGCCACTGCCTGACTTTCACTATCCCATCACTCTCCCAGTTCAGAGTCCAAATCCATCTTCTGCTAAACTTCTTTTATGTTCAGAGCAAAGACCTCCTTCTTCCTTTTATTGTATTTTAGGCTTAGGTACTCTGAGTTTAAGTATTTGGATAAAGGAAGAAAAAGCTGTAGAAGGGACACCTCCTTGAGCCCGGTAACAGGCTCAAGGTTCACTCAGCCTTCCATCCTTCCGAGGTCGGTAAAATGAGTACCCAGCTTGCTGGGGGGGCAATGTGTAGCCTGCACACTGTAATTAAAAAATTGTAAACCGCCCAGAGACCACTTGTAGTGGTATGGGGCGGTATATAAGCAGAACACTTTTGCTTCTGGTGGCAACAATTCTAAGTGCTTGAGTTATTTAATACACCCAGAGTATCTCAGAATATAAAGTAACTTCTGGGTGTGTTTCAGCAGAAGGAGGAGTGTAAAAAGTTACAGATTATGTGGGAAGACGATTTCTTGAAGAGATTTTTTTATAATATGGAGCATTTTTTGCAGAATAAATAACCTATGTGCTTAGAGCAGTGTTTCCCTTTAGGTTCCTTGCTTCGGAAACCCCTTCCCTTCCTTTTTATGGGGGGAGGAGAGGGAGTAGTTTTGGAAGTTATAACTTGATCATTAGTTGCTGATACTTTGCTAAAACAAGTTGTTCATTAGCTCATCTCTTGTTCTTGTTTATTAATTGCTGTTACACACCATTGAGTCATTTCCAATGTACGTTAGCCCGAAACGTGCTTTGAAGGCAGGTGAAGTGTTCAAGGAATGGTTGAATAGCGTCACTCTTTAGTAACTTTGCATGCCAGAGTCGGAATTTGAACCCAGATCTCTTCAGTCTTAGTCCAGCTAGCTGTTCACTGCCTCACACTTGCTCTCTTGTTTAGTTTCAGAGTATTTATTCCAACACTAGGCTTTCCACATGGTATGTATTTGCATAGAAAGTGTGTTCTGAACAAGAGTATCATTAACCACTGTCCGAAGTTAAAGGTCATCCTACATGTTGTTTTCATCAAAGGGTTGGAACTTGGCACTGAAGTGGAAGCTATATAGCTGCAGGTGTCACTTGATGCACAATTTAAACTATCACGAGTGGTCACTCAAGCAAGCAAGAAGGCGTGCTGCACCTCCTGAAAACTGTCACATCATTCTGGCATTGTGCATTCCCCATTATGAGATAATCCAACATTCTCTCTCTCTCTCTCTCTCTCTCTCTCTCTCTCTCTCTCTCTCTCTCTCTCTCTCTCTGGTCACCTTTGCATCAATAGCAATCACTCGTTCTTCCTAATGATTCAGCTATTCTGGAGGTTCACAGGGATACTCACCCCGTGGCATTTGAATGTGATACGCTAGAAAATGAGGACCTGATTGCATCTGTAAAATATTCAGTCTATACAAGAGATGGTAAGTTTGTGGAAGTTCATGAATATTTAGGATATTTTATCAACCTTGATGAGAGACACCAATGCTCTCCATTTCCCTTTTAATGTTCTACAAATGAAACCACCCATTAAACACTTGAGGTTTCCCTCCTTTGTAAGTGGGGGAGGCAGGATGCAGAAAGGGACCTCCACGTATATGCCATTAAAGGACACAGACCATCTTCAGCATGAGCAGTTTAATGGCTGGTGCCGCATAAAACAAGACTGTGCTGGTAAACAAGATGTTTGCATAATCCCATGCGCAGTTATTATGAAATACCTAATGCTCAGTTTAGAAGGCAAAAATATATATTAGAGTGTTAGAGTGTGACTCTGCTGTGTCTAATTTTCTTTCTCTCTTTATGGCATTAACCTCCCCCCCAACCCCCAACCCACACTACTGATTGCGGAAGGCAGGAAGATCAGCCAGTTTTCCAGAGGCAGCTGGCGACACCTTGCTCAATTCTCCTCAGGCCCTTTGCAATGATCTTGCAGTGCCACAGAGAGAGAATGTTACTGATGTTCTGCTTGCAGCTGTCACCCTGGATGTTGCCACTCAGAGTACATATCTATTCCAAGGCTTCAAACAAAGCCTGGCATCAACAGAAATATTTTCCCACCCAACCTCTTTCTCTTGTGACAGTGCTCCTCTCTATTTTGTTGCTGTGGCACAGTGGTTAAATGCCCGTACTGCAGGTAAAACTGTGCTCACGACCTAGGGTTCAATCCCTGGTAGCTGGCTCATGGTTGACTTAGCTTTCCATCTTTCCGAGGTCAGTAAAATGAGTACCCAGCTTGCTGGAGGGGGCCAATGTGTAGCCTGCACACTGTAATTAAAATTGTAAACTGCCCAGAGAGTACTTGAAGTGATATGGGCGGTTTATAAGCAAAACCTTTTGCTTTTGCTTTGCTTTATCATATTTTGAGTACATCTTGGGGCTACCTGCAGAAGAGGACAAAGATGTTGTACCAGCTGTCTACTTGAACCGTTGGGCAGGGATCACCTCTTATTGATGGCAGTGGATCCCTGCCTCCTTCTTCAGGCAGCTGGGTAACAATGGTCATCAGAGAGCCTTTCCAAAACCTTGGGGTGACTTAAATCATAATAGCATGGAAAGGGGCTGTTTGATGGCTCAGTGAATTAGACAGAGGTTGGAAGTTTGATTGTCCACTGTGCCTTCATAACAGGAACTGGACTCAATGATCCATAAGGTCCCTTCCAGCTCTGCAGTCCAAAGATGATGATGATGATGATTTGCATGTTTATTGGCAAGAAATATATGAATATGCAGATCAGAGATACATCTTGGGCAACATGTGGAAATAAAATCATAAGTAGGTGATCAGATGCAACCCAAGGACAGCACTTTTGCACCCACTGTTTCTAGTCCTTGTTTTCTGTACAACAACTATCGATACAGAAGCCCAGGCCTCTTTGGTATCTGAACATGTCCATATTGGAAATTTCTTATTTTTCCCCCCTTGGATTTCTACAATTTTGCACTGTGATGTAGCACAAAGTTTCATCATGAAGCACTGAACTGGAAATGCCGTACAGTGGTCAAATGTTAAAGGACCTTTAGGTTGTTAAAATAATGCTGGCTCTGCCACTGAGCCAGCCTACCCTATCCCTGTTTTCCAAGGAACAGACAAATCTGCTTTCCTGTATGTCATAGCAGCAATGGCTGAATAAACTGATGTTGCTAGACAGTTGCCAGGGCTAGAGAGGAGTGGGAATGTTTCTTCCTAAGTACATTTCTTTTTCCCAGGCTGGCACTTGTAAAACAGATGTTTTCTCCAATTCCATTTAGTTTAAGTGAAGGTGGATGTTGTTCTTCCTGCTGTTTCCCATAGTTTGGGCATTGATTTCCTAAGTATGAACTATCAGCAGCTGTTCCTTGCAATGAGTGGTCATGCATTCTCAAGTTTATGTTGATACACCTTGGGAAAGAGGAACAAGAATTATCATCCTCTGGTATTGGCTGGGATAGCTATCAGTTAAACTGGCCACTATTAAGAGACAGCATCATGGGTTACCTGTACAGACAGTCTTATGGCCAGCTAAACCATGAATCACAGGAAAAACTAGAAGTGGAATGCTTGGTCCCCTTCCAAGTGCATTAAATCCAAGTGGTGGCCTCTTCATAGGTAGAAGATGAACCCCCAGTGGATGAGCTGTCATTTGGGTTCTTGTGATGGTTGCCCAGGCTTTCTTCATCCATTGCAATTGTGTGCATGAACACTTCGACATCTACCTGTGAGGCTAGTGGAACATCATTGAAGCATGAGTGTGTCATATCTCATGGCACTGTGATGAGACTTCACCTTTAGCTTTACTAAGGTGCCTGCCAAATCAGCAAGCTTTAAGTCTGACCAGTAAAAATGTCTAGTTGAATCCAGTTTTAGCGCCTGATATACATTTTCCCAGGGAGTGCTGAAGAAATTCCCTCTTCTTCAGGGTCTACCTTTCTGTTACTGGTTCTTCCTCTCACTAGGGACCCAACCCCCTGTGACATCATTCTGGCAACTTGATTTAAACCCATTTGTGCAGCCTGCAAATAGGATCTCCTCTCAGTGGCCTGAAAGCAGCTATTAATCCAAGAGATAGACATCTGGCATTAAAAACTGTGGATAAAATGCAGAGTTATGGGAGGAATAAAATGGCATCAATCTTGGGAAGCTGTAATGACAAGACGTTGAACCTCAAGGGGCCTGTCCTTTTGAACCATGTAACTCTCTTCTCCCTCCTCAGAATGTGCAGTGGGACAGTTTTTATTATTGCTTAAAGGCAAAGGGAAGATGAAACCACATCCAGTTTTCCCAAATGGGGCAAGCATAATAGTCCACTGCAGCAGAAACAAGAAAGTGTTCTGCAGCACCTTAAATAACACATGTATTGCACTTCCTAATGCAGTACATTTGCATGGCAAGAACTCAGTTCAGTATCAGTAGAGGGTAAAACTTCTGCTAGCTCAACGACACAGAATCTCCTGTTTGCCTAACTGTTGTGCTTTTGTACACAGAAATTCCCCATTGCGTTTTGCTTAGCTGCACTTGTGCAAGGATGCATCCTTGCAAAATCTGCTTAAAACTGAAACCGGTTAGATTATGCCTGGAAGTTGAGTCATGGCAACTGGACTTCTTTTTCTTAAGATTTAGAAAATTTCGCTGCTCATCCAAACAGCTTCATCAATCTGAAGAAAGCTGATTGCAAGTCCTCCATCTCATAGTCCACTTTGACCTCTTGTCACCCTGTTCTGAAATAGGCTCATAAGATGAACAATGGCCTGAATAGGCTCATTAGGTAGACAATAACTTTAAGGTGAACAATAGCCTAAGGTAGTGAAATCCATAAAGTATGGGTCGTTAGCTATGGCCTTGGTGGTGAAAGCTTTTTGATTTGTCTGGGTATTGCTGAAAGCACAGCCTGATGTAGCAGATGGACTATTCCTGAGGCCCCCACCTATGTTGAGAGAGGGGTTTCCAATGTTCACATGAATGGCTTTCCTGACCCCTCTCTCAAACCACCTCTCTTCTCTGTCCTCTATAAGATGGAGGACTCACAACTAGCTTTCTTCAGACTGATGAAGCTGTTTGGATGAGCAGCGAAACGTTTCTATCTCTCTCTATCTCTCTAAAAAATAGAAGAAGAAGAAGTCCAGTTGCCTTGACTCAACTTCCAGATAAACTCACTTGGATGACTGAGAATCTTCACAGACACACTTAGATTATGATGACTGCTGCAGAAGAGGTGTGTTCCGAACATGATTGTGGCCTTTGCCTTTAGTTCTGTTTCATTTTTGATTGATTCCTCGCAGTGGGGATGGGATTGTCTTTTTTGGTTGTCAGTGAAATTCCAGAGAAGAGGCTAGAAGTTACAGAGAAGACTTCAGATTCGTGGGATCTACTTTATTTTTTTATACCCTAGTCTCAAAAACTAGCTACTGGAACCTAGTGAAAAATGAGGTATACTTAGAATTAATCCTTTGGAGCACAGGATTTGTATGGGAGTCCCAAAATGAATGGAGGGTGGAACCACTCAGAAAAGGGAAAGTGTTTTGCTCTTGGTCATGCTTGTGTATCCTGATTCTCATTATAGAAGCTTAAAACTTAGGTTGTGGGGATGGGGAGCCATTTTGTGGCTGCTAAACTGCTAGAAGTGAGAAATCCTTGCAGATAAATGTCAAATCCTCTGAAAATTCACCAGTAGATCTCACGTTTCACCCCTGCTAACCTCAGTTCTAGACGAATAAGACCTGCTTCTGCTCACAGAAGTGAGCTGCTGTCACTTAATCTTATTTTGGCCTTCTACTGTACTCTTTGATGCACCCATTATTTGGCCTTATTTTGCAAAATCTCGTGGAACCATAAGACTAAGGCAGTTTTTTTTTTTAAAATAATGGCATCCTGCACAGGCCCTTTCTACTGCATCCTTGCTTTGTAGCCAACGCTGGCCTATTTTGGTCCTTAACTTGATTGTGCCAAAATCGGTGACATAAGGCAGTTTATTTATGTTTTCTGATAGTAGTTCTGCGGGGGAGGGAATGTGTTGTAAGTGAAGGGGATGATTCTTTTCTTGCCACGTGACGAAAGAGCCAGAGAGGGATCCAGAGGGTGCTCCTTGTTGCGTCACAGATGTGAGTGAGTATGTTGGCAACAACAAGGGAGGACGTGGAGGCAGCAGCTGGCTAGTGTTCAGAAACAGCCAAATCGCCCACAATCCCATTGACTGTGCCAGGGCAATTTCTTACAGTGTCGTGGGTTTGTTTCTGTTTCTGTTTTTTTTTTTTAACCATTTTAGCTCATTTCCGAGTCAGGCAGAGGCTGTTACTTTGCAATACCCTGTCCTGTCAAGTGTGTGTGACACATTCCATACAATTGTCAGGGTGTGCAACACAGTATAAGGACTGTCAAGTGACAGGTTTGGGAATGCATCAGCAGCTGCTGCAAACCACAATGCTCCCTGTGTTCTGAGGACACCCTTACCTTTGTCTCCGGCCTGAGATGGCTTTGGACTTGGAATGCCATAGGCCTTTCTCTTGTCCCTCTCTCTGAAGTATGAACACAAGAGGGGGAATGGAATTCATGGCCTTCTTTAGCGGTGTTTGGGATTTGATCTATGTATTAGATTTTCCCCCTTTATTTGGTTGGTACATGACTCCAATAGATTAGTTAGGTAACTAATAAACACATTTGGTAATCTTATATTGAAATAAAGTATGATTTATTTCGTAATATCTTGAGATAGTAGAACCAAGTTAAAAAAAAACTGACAGGTATAAATAAGTTCAAGCTGATTTAATTTACACGACCCCATCTCGCTTCAGGGGGTTTCCAATTCTGTGTCTTCTCCAAGGGTATCCAGGCCCAAAGCCGTCTCCTGGCCTGAGAGAAAGTTGAAGATATCCTCAGAAGACAGAGAGCTGTAGGCATTACTTTCATATTGAAGCCATTCTCCTCCTCCTCCTCCTCCTCCTCCTCCTCCTCCTCCTCATCTTAATATTGCTGTCTGTGACTAGAATTCAGTGATAGTGTGTCCTTGGACAGTGTATCATTATCCACCCATTGTTTTGCTAGTAACTCTACAAGGTGTAGTAGTAGGTGTAGTAGACTTACTAGGTGTAAGCATGACGTTTGAGAATTGGGTTCTGCTACTACATAATGTTATGGCCATAAAATATATCTATTAGATTTGTTCTGTATAGAATTCATGTTGTTTGTACATTACTGTATTAGTTTCAATGAAGATTTATTTGTTAAGTAATTTTTGGAAATATTATTTAGAAAGAAGTTAAAACGTATGCATTGAGCCCAAATCATTCTCCGTTCTGCTACCAGAGGTGTGTCTCTAAGGTGATGAGGTGTAAAGCAGTCTGGTATTTAACTCTTGCAGAAAATATAGTCAGAAAATAATTCTATGTTGGGGACTGAGGATAGTCTGGTCAGCTGCATCTCTCAAGTGCCTTTCCATGCTGGCTGTGTTTCTGTAGGCTAATTTAGCAGAGTGTGGTGTAGTCTTCTTGGACCTATGCTACTGAGGAAATCAGAAGGGGATACAGTATAGTAAAAACCAGAGAAGATTGTGAAGAGCTCCAGAAGGACCTCTCCAAACTGGGGGAATGGGCTGCCAAATGGCAACTGTGTTTCAATGTAGCCAAATGTAAAGTAATGCTTATTGGGGCAAAAAATCCAAACTTTATCTATCAACTCATGGGCTCTGAGCTATCTGTGACAGATTAGGAAAGAGATCTTGGTGTGCTGGTGGACAGCTCAATGAAAGTGTCTACCCAATGTGTGGCAGCGGTGAAGAAGGCAAATCCCATGCTAGGGATTATCAAAAAGGGGATTGAAAATAAAACAGCCTTTATTTGGTTGGTACATGCCATTGTACAAAATGATAGTAAGGCCGCACCTGGAGTATTTTGTAAAATTCTGGTCACCGAATCTCAAAAAAGACATAGTGGAACTGAAAAAGGTGCAAAGGAAAGCGACTAAAATGATTAGTGGCCTGGGGGATCTCCCTTACAAGGAAAAGCTACAGCATTTTGGGCTCTTTAGTCTGGAAAAAAGGGCGCCTGAAGGGGGATATGATTGAGACATATAAAATAATTCAGGGCATGAGTAAAGTGGATAGAGGGAAGCTCTTCTCCCTCTCACAAAATACCAAAACTAGGGGACATCCACTCAAACTGAGGGTTAGGAGAGTGAGAACAGACAAAAGAAAATATTTTTTTTACCCATCCTGTTGTTAGTCTGTGGAACTCCCTGCCACAGGATATAGTGATGGCATCTGGCCTGGATGCCTTCAAAAGGGAATTAGACAGATTCCTGGAGGAAAGGTCCACCACAGGTTACAATACAAACCTTGATGGAGATGTGTTATCTCCAGGATTAAAACCAGGGTACTTCAAGGGCTAGATGCAAGGGAGTGGCATCAGCAAACAGGTATCTAGTCTTGTGCACTCCCAGATGCACAAGACTAGATATGTGAGATACAGGAAGCTGGACTAGATGGGCCATTGGCCTGATCCAGCTTGGCTCTTCTTATGTTCTTATGGTATAATGTTCTTATGTTCTTATATTTTACTGTTCCTTCAACATAAAATAACAAAAAGCAGCAGAGTTTAACTTAAACATAGAAACATAGCTTCTGCAGCATGTAAAACATTTATCAGTGGAAGCATCTGGTCCACATTGTCCACTTCTCATGAAGTGGCTGCAGACCACCAAATCTCATGCCAGATGTAGCTGCTTGGTCTTATGGTTCTACAAGATTCTGCGAAATAAGGCCAAGTAATGAGTGCATCAAAGAGTATACAGTAGAAGGCCAGGCCCCGTTCTTCTTTCTAATGAAATGTTTTTCCACCCACATGCTGAGGGGTAGTTACACGAGAAAGCACCAAACATGGAATACTGTGTACCCACAGTCTGAAGCAGCAAGATCTCAGGAGGCCTATAGCCTAGGATAATTCTGAACTCTTCTTGTTTTCTGCTAGTGCTCATTTTCACAGTGAGGGGACACACAAGGAAATGTACATGTTCACACAGCAGTGACTCATTCTTTAAAACATATATATATTTCTGATTGTCATCTCTGAGATGTTGAAACAGAACCATTAAACATAAACATTAAACTGAAACAGAACCATTAAAATGTAATAGAATTCAGTTGGGAGAGAAGGAGCATTCAATGTATTTGAAGAGTTTGCCTTTGTAAATTTGTAGAGTGGGAATAGTCATTCTCTTGGCAAAGCTATGCTGATGAGCTGTTCTTACTTTATAGCATCAGTATCCTAAAATAATACCTATGAAACTGCTTTAAAAATGTGAGATGGCCACTGTAGTAAGGGGTGCTTAATCACAGATAGGCGCAAAGTTCAAAACCTTCTTTTGTATTTGTCTAATTTTGTGTAATAAATTGTTGCAATGTGGGTACCAGACTTTCCAAGGTTTTCTTTTCTTCTGATTTCTAACAATTAGCAGAATGTTCAGCTTTTCATTTACCTAACCTGCCTTAACCTTATGCTCATTAAATTCTTTAATGTCACATTTTAAAGGGCTATAGTGCTTTCTAACAGAATCACTGATGTAAGTAACCATTTCTGCTTATTTGTTTAGTTTCCTGATGTGTCATTTCTGCTGCAGCTATAAGCTTAATCTTTTGTGGCGTATTGCAGTATTTTTCCCGTTGCACACATATTGTACCAATCAGATCAGTTTTATTTAAGGTTATAGTGTATAACTCATCTTGTAGCTGTTCTGCCCTTTTCTTATTCGCGTCCTGTGTAATATTGTTTCACATGCAGTCCCCCAGAACATTTCCATAATAATAGCATTTGCTCTGCTTCTCTTTAGAACTGGAAACAAGACAAGTAAAGAAATCAGGCACAAATGTAATGTTGGTGTTTGTCCTCATAACTGGGATTCTTATTTGCATCGGTATATGCTTTGCCATAATCTTCATCGTTCTTAACTGGTAAGGAGACAATAGTAGTGCTTTGGCATCAGATGGACTGGGTATGACTTTAAATAGATAGATAGATAGATAGATAGATAGATAGATAGATAGATAGATAGATAGATAGATAGATAGATAGATAGATAGATAGATAGATAGATAGATAGATAGATA
>JAHTLZ010000122.1:15924084-15946881 GCA_023846285.1 Phrynocephalus versicolor | reverse complement strand
TATTTATTTATTTATTTATTTATTTATTTATTTATTTATTTATTTATTTATTTATTTTGGTTTTGCTTGATATGACATCAGTGAGACACTTTTGAATGAGTATAGAAATATTCTGTTAGGCCATTGAAATCAATAGTCCTCCTTCCTTCCTTCCTTCCTTCCTCCCTCCCTTCCTTCCTTCCTGTATGCATTCTTTATCTTCTGGGGTACCCAAGGCAGCTCACAACAGATAACACTCTTGAAGTTTAGTTATGGCAACTAGACCTTTTTTCTTGAGAGATCGAAATGTTTCAGTACTCATCTAAGCAGCTTTGCCAGACTGATGAAGCTGCTTGGATTAGTAGTGAAACGTTTAGATCTCAAGAAAAAAAGTCCATTTGCCATGACTCAACTTCCAGATAACCCCACCTGGATGACTGAGAATCTTCAGAGACAACAGATAACACCACAAAATAAGCACAGTTTAAAATACTATATAAATACCATATTAAAAACCTAAACATACATAACTTTACATTAGAATTCATCATTGATGTTTATCTGTTTCCATGAAGTTCCTACTTTGAGTAGGATCACACAGGACAGCAGACTTGCTAATTTAGAGTAGAAATGATGTGACCATAGGGCAGCCTTCTGCATGGACCATGCTATGAGGGAACAAAAGCATTCCTTCCCTCTCTAAACAGTAGCAACTCAAGCTGCTTGCTTACATTTGCCGTTTTCATGCAATTGTAATGGTAGTGTTACACATGAAAATGAAAATCAATTCATTTTAATTCCATTTTCTGCCAGTTCCTTTTTGAAAGACAGAAGATCAGATTGTGAACCTCTTTAAATGCACTGCTCTAAAAATGGCAAACATATAATCCTTAGCAAAAAGAAACATTGGGGGGGGGGGGGAGAGAATAAGCTGAAGCGCCCAGCTCCATATCATGAAGTGACTACTGACATTAGCTGAATACTGTTACCCAATTGGATCTACAGTATTAACATACCTCATGCTCCAGACCTGTTAAGACAGAGTTCACTTGTTGGATGCCTGATTTTCACCAAAGAAGGAGCTATGAATTTCAACGAGAATAGGTGCAAGCCCATATTCACAGCTGTTTTAATTTGTAACAAGTGATGGCCTAACTTTACTTCATTTCTTTGTTCTCTGCCAGAGGAACAGCTAAATGGTAAACATAAATGGGAGATCAGAGAAGTACATATGCAAATTTGCTATTTTTTGCCCTTCTGTCACAGCTGGGATCAGTTGAGGACATGGGTCAGCTCTCCTTTGGCTCCCCCCCCCCTTCTGCTTCTTCCCTTTCTCCATTTCACTTCTCCCTTACCTTTTGTAAAATCAAGTCAGAGGTTAGGGCACAGGCCCTGAAAGTTGACCTAAACAAGATACCGTTCTGATACAGAGGTCAAAATCCAGTAATAGTTGAAACCAGGGTAGGTTCATTGACTCAATGTAACACAAAGAATACTTGACTCCCTCAATCCCTACCCATCCACTGGGCCTACTTTCTACTGGTTTTCCATCAGAGTTTGTATTTTGGACTTCTATTTCTAAGCCAATGTGCCTCTTCACGCTATGCAAAAAGTAGCAGGTTTTGGAATTCAAAATAGATTTGGTTTTGAAAACTCTGTTGGATTTGCTTCCAACGCAAGAGTTTATGGGAAGTGTGAAAAAAATTATTTACTTACTTACTTACTTACTTACTTACTTACTTACTTACTTACTTACTTACTTACTTACTTACTTACTTACTTATAGACTGCCCAACTTGGTTCTTGATAATGAGCAAGGTCATCATTCAGCATTCTTTTTCCTAATAGGAAGGAAAGTAAGAGTAAATCTTAATTTTTTTTTCTCTTACATTGAAATATTGGTACAATTCTTCACACTGCAACTCCCCTGCCCCCAGGTCACTTTAAAAGAGCTTAGGGACATGTTGCCGAATTCTTCTGTGTTATATTTTCCATTAAAGAAGAGAGAAAACAAAAAATGTACACTAGATGCGACTGCATATAACATTCTGCATTTTAAAAAGGCACACACTCTCATAATCAATAAAAAAGGAGATACGGTTTGAATCCCTGAAATCAGCAGTGCTTTTTATTATGTCATATAGCAAAGGAACTAAAGCAGTCTAAAATCTAACTGGGGGGGGAAAGCCTAGGCAGAAAAAGAACACAGAAAATTATGGTAGTCGTGTTGCCGGCCTGCCTGTTAAATTAGATTATAAGTATTTTTTTGCTCTAGTCGGGAGCGAGAACTCTTATTTCCTTTGACATTTAATGCCAATATAATGTTCTTTCGCAAAAGTCAGGGCTGAAGGACACCATGCAATGCATAATAGTAAAGTGACAAATCGTCAAACCTTGAATGCATTTTTTGCACCTTTCCCGCTCCTAATGGACTGTGAATCTTTACATTTACAACCATTGACAAAAACAAATGAACACCGCAAGTATTTTTAAAGGAAATACTTTCTCAAAGTGTTTATGTCAGCCTTTGCTTTAGACCCAAAACTGGTTTAGGGCGGGGGGAGGAATGCCTGTATTTGGATTTGGTTAAAACATAAAAACAGTTCAAAAGCCCATGATGAGTTGTCAAATCCAACAAAATTTGTATTTCTGTGTCTGTGGAAGATTATAAACAACCTGACAGAAAAGCACATGGAAAATGCATGAGTGTGTCCCTGATTGCTGATGCAAGAATGATACATTTGTGCTGTGAATAAGTGAATGCAGCATGAATTACTACAATAATCACCATGTTCTGTTTTAGTTTTTTGCTTTTTTACATTCTGCTTCTTCTCAACTTCATTCAGCTCTCACATGTAAAACATAAAAGGTTGGCATTGTGGTTGTAGTTAGAGAGGACCTCACTGTTTTAACTCCAGTTCTTTTGGGGTAAGGCTAAAAATCAACCTTTCTAATTGATTCTGTGGCAACAGCAACCTCCGGTAAAACAGAAGTGGAATGGGAAAAGTGGATGATGTTGTTGTTCTGCCTTATCAGCCTTAGCTAGCTGATAAGTAGGGCTGTGTAGTGTAATCCAGCAATATCTCAACGTTGGCACTTTTTTTAAAGAATCTGTGCTTTTAGACTTCTTGATAGAAAAGCAAGCAAAATCACCAGTGGTTTGCACACCTTGGCCATAGTAGTCATGTTCCAAAATTTACCCTCCCTGACCACCTATTTGTGCCCTGGATTGGCTCAAGCTAGGATTAAAGTCCACGGGTGGGGAACTTTTGGCATTCCAGATTATTTGGACCGCAACTCCCAGTTCTTTTTCATTGGCAATATAGGCTCGGAATTCTAGGAATAGCAGTCCAAAATATCTGGAGGGCTGAAAGTTCCCCAGCCTTGGGCAAGGGCTTTTTGGACCTGTCTGCAGAGGGCCTCTGGTTATGCACTGACAAAATCTTCCTTCCCTACTCCTCTTCTTGGGCAAAGATGGTCTAGCTAGCCAGCTTAGAGTTCAATAGCTGCCTTAAACTACATTCTGTTTTCTGCAGATAGTGGTGGCACCACCACTAGAGACAGTTCCTTTTTGAAACCAGCTACACTCCCAACCAATCCCTGTCTCTGATCAAGGAGTAGCAAAGATGATGGGGGACTTCTCTTCCATACACAGTGATGCCACCGATCTTGCACACCCCTGCCCTGCAGGCAAAGAAAGGTTCTTCTTATCTACTAGGTAACCTCAGACCCAAGCCCTTTTGTGTAGATTTTCATCTAGAGACATTCACACCAGATTGAAAATTGAAATGGAAATGTATCTTGAAGTTCATTTGTGGAAGTTCATGGAGGAGAAACTAATTGTTGAATGTTGAAGAAAAGATTGAAAAATAAGCTTCCTGCTTTTTGTGGTCTAGCACATAATAACAATAATAACCTTTATTATCAATGTACAACCTGTGTACAATGAGAATGGTGCAGGCGAACTCACTTAGGGTGGCCACACCCAGGGAGGCGCGGAAATCTCTCACGCGTAACCGTGCCTTCTCTGTGGTAGGCCCCACATTGTGGAACCATCTGCCTTGTGAGCTGCGCCTAGCACAGTCCCTGCCTGCCTTTAAAAAGGCTCTGAAAACCTTCCTTTTCAAAGAGGCATATGGCAACCCTTTTATTTAATTTTTTTTATCTTTCCGTCTGCATTGCCTCTTGTGGAGGGCGTTGTCCCTCCTTATTTTATTAGCCCTCGCTCGCTCGTTTTTTTGTAATATTCTTTTGGATTTGTTTTTAATTGTAAACTGCCCAGAGTTCCATCCGGAAGATGGGCGGTATAGAAATATAACAAATAAATCAATCAATCAATAAATGAAATTGACTGAGCCTCTCCCCCCCCCAACCCCATCCCACTAAAAAAATGAGTCTCATTTACTTTGTGTGCTTGTTGCACAACTTGCTGGCCCACGAGTCTATCATGTGTTATCACTTCTCATTCAACAGTCTAACAGCCCATGAACAAAAACTAATTTTTAGCCTGTTGATACCACTGGCGTGGTGGCTCAGCGGACTAAGGCTTCCAAAAACTGTTGGTTGCAAAGTTGGCAGCTCGGGGGTTTGAATCCCAGGTGCCACGCAGCAGAGCAAGCTCCCGCTGATAACCCCAGCTCCTGCCAACCTAGCAGTTTGAAAGCATGTAAATGCAAGTACAGTGGTACCTTGTACAACGTAATTAATTGGTTCCAAATCAAATTACGCTGTACAAAGTTTCCGTTGTACAAATTCTAATTTCCCATTGGAATGCATTGAAAGCGGATGTAATCCGTTCCAATGCATTCCAATGGCGCTAGGTTTTTTGGGGTGAGGGGGTGGGTGGGCGGGAATTCCCCCCCCGCGAACCTCTTGCCGAGCCCCGGTGAATTCCCCCCCACACCGGCTCACCTCTTCCGGGAGAAAGGAGGGAGCACCGGCGGCGGCGCTGCTACTGCGCCTCTTCCTCCTCCTCTGCAGGTGGTGGGCGGAGGTGGCCCCTCGTCTCCCCTCCCTCCTTCCCTCTTTCCCCCGGCGGCCAGAGGTGGTCGGGGAGAGGTGGCCGCGGGGGTGGGGGAAGGGAGTGGGGTGCGCCGCTTGTCCTGGGCGCCCCCTCGTCTCCCTTCCCTCTTTCCCCCGGCGGCCAGCATCGCTCGCTGACAGGGCTGCCCTGGGAGCAGCAGCAGCAGCAGCAGCAAAAACACTGGGGGCTTGGGGGGGAATTCCCCCGCTCCCTCTTGCCGGAGCCCCGGAGGCCTCGTTAACCTCCGCCGGAGGAGGAGGAGGAGGGACCGGAGCGCGGCACTGAGGAGAACGAGGAGGAGGAGGAAGAGGAGGTGGCGGCGGCGGTGGTCGTGAAGGAGGAGGAAGGAGGAGGAGGAGAGAAAGAGGAGGCACCTTCCTTTTCCCCTCAGCGGAGCTCCGCCAGCCCGTTCCTGTTCCTCACCAACCCGAAGTGGGGGGGCACCCCTTCCTCCTCCTCCTCCTCCTCTTCCCTCACCCTCCCCTCTACCCCTTACCCCCGACCCAACCGGTGTGCCGGAGGAGCGACCCCCTCTCCTCCCCTTCCCCTCCCAGCATCGGCGGCGTCGGCAAGAGGTGGGCGGGGGAGGGGAAATCCCAGCGCCCCCCCACCCCAGGGCACGCACCCCCTTCCCCTCCCAGCATCGGCGGCGGCGGCGGCAAGAGGTGAGCGGGGAAGAGCCTAACCCTGACCCTCACCCCCCACCCCACCCCAGCCACCTGCCCCAAGCGCTCCCCTTACCAGGATCCAGCCCAGCGGTGCAGGAGGGCTGGCCCAGCGGAGCGTGCCCGGGCGTCCGGGAAGATCCTCCTCCTCCTCCACCTTCCTTTACACGCCCGTAATCTCTCTCTCTCTCTCTCTCTCTCTCTCTCTCTCTCTCTCTCTCTCTCTCTCTCTCCACTCCCCCCTCTTCCCCGGTGGCCGCGGGGGGAGGCGGGGGGGGGCGGAAAATTTTTTCCGTTATACGGATTTTTCGTTATACAAACCCTACGTTATACGAGGGTTTACTGTAGATAAATTGGTACCGCTGTAAAAAGTGGGAAGATAAAACAGTGTTTCCTTGCAGCCATGCTGGCTATGTGACCATGGATACTGGTGCTGCAGCTTGAATATGGAGATGAGCACTGCCCCTAGAGTCGGACATGACTAGCACACGTGGGGGGGGACCTTTACCTTTATCTTTTTACCACTGGCTATGCATCTGTATCTCCTGCCTGAGGGTAGGAGAGTAAAGAAGTGCTGACCGGAGTGTAAATCATCCCTGAGAATTTTCCTTGCTCTCCTAAGACAGTGGCCCCTGGCAATGTCATCCAGTGGACTCAGGGAACAGCCCATGATGTCTTGAGCTGTGTTCACTACCCTCTGTAAAGTCTTTTTGTCCGTGGCTGTCAACCCAGCAAAACAAACTATAATGCAATATGTGAGGACACTTTCTATTGAAGACCGGTAGAAGGAGGCCATCAATTGCTGTTCCATGTTGTTCTTTCACAAGAGCCTGAGGAAATGGAGTCTCTGTTGGGCCTTCCTGGCCACCTGAATTGTATTAATTTTCCAGGTGAGATCTTCACTGAAATGACAGATATGATATTGAATTAAGTCACTGAATGCAGCATGGTGCTCTGGGCCACCTCCCTCAACTCTAGCTCTCCCCTCCTTTCATAGATTGCATTACCATCCATACCACCTTCAGGATATGGTCTTCTGACAACTTTTTGTGGAGCCGCTTCCTCAACAGGTGGCTTAATTAGTATGTTGCATTTAGTGTGCTTTGCTTCACCCCGTGACCTAACTGGTCACTGGAATACAGATGGAGGCTTAATTTCCACATCTGCTTGCTGAGACAGGTTTTGCAGGAGGGAAAGGGTATTAACTGTGAAGAATATGCCTTCCTTATTACATCTAGTTTGGCTGTTAAGCATAGTTCATTTTACCAACTGATCAAAGTCATGTATTTTTCACTTCATCCCATCCCATCCAGGTATGTAACATTGCTCGGCATTAAGTTCTTCTCAGTATTTTGACCTCCATAGCAAGGGCAATGTTAGGTGAGGGATTCTCTAACTTGCCCTCTCAGACCCAAAACATGTTCTAGTCCTTCACCACAAAGTCTTCAGCAGCCCCAAATTCACATTCTTGTTTTTCACGTTCAGCTTTATTATAAAGTTAGACATTGCTTTTTCCATATTTGTACTGCCAAAATGGATATTTCATAAAAGAATGTTTTTTCTTTCTTTCACAGAATCAGCATTAAACTATTGATTTCTCTCTCCTTCTCTTTCTCCTCTGTCTTTATGACTTCCTTCCTGTCTTGGTAGACAGAGTGAGCACTTTGTGGCTTTCCAGATGGTGCTGGGTTTCCATCATCAGGGCACAAGGTGGACTATGCTGATGAGCTAGGGCTGGTAAAAGTTACACTCCATGAATATCTGGAGTAGAGATGGTCACGAATAAAAAAAATGGCATTTCGTTTGTCGTTTGTCGCTAAGGGGGTCCGTTTCGGTTCGTTTCCGTTTTTTTCAAATTTTTTTTGCAAAAAAATCATTTTCATTTTTGGTCATTTGTTACCATTTCATTACCATTTATTTCAATTTTTTTTAAGCATTTAAAGCAGTTCACTTGTATTGCCGTAACGAAAACGAAACGCATGACAAAATTTCCGGTGTTTCTGTTCGTTTCGTTTCATTTTAGAGACAAAATTCGTTTGCCGTTTCATTGCGTAATAAAACGAAAAAATGGAAATGGAAATGAAAAATTGTTCGTTTCGTGCCCATCTCTAATCTGGAGAGAAGCAGTTACTTGTCCAGTTACAATAGCCTGTTGACTAGCCAATTCATGTTTAAAAAAGATAGTATGAAAATAGTTTTAGTGATCTTTTTTAGGGGCGTGGTGGCTCAGCGGACTAAGGCTCCAAAAACTGTTGGCTGCAAAGTCAGCAGCTTGGCAGTTTGAATCCCGTGTGCCATGCAGTGGGGCGAGCTCCCACGGACAACCCCAGCTCCTACCAACCTAGCAGTTCGAAAGCATGTGAGTGCAAGTAGATAAATAGGTACTGCCGTAAGAAGGGGGAAGGTAAAACAGTGTTTCCTTGCAGCCATGCTGGCCACGTGGCCATGGACTTGCACAACACTGGCTCTTTCGGCTTGAATACGGAGATGAGCACCACCCCTAGAGTCAGACACGACTAGCACGCATGTGCCGGGCGAACCTTTGCCTTTACCTTTTTTGAACTACAAATCGCATAATTCTCTAATTTGTTAGGTTCTACCTGACAGACACCCAAGTATGGATCATTTGGGCAAAAGGCCTAAACTGGGAGGCTGTGCTGGTGCTAGCTGGGAGCCTTGTTTCTGAACAGGAATCTTGGTGAATCTAGGCCTAGTATTAGTCCTCACAGCCTTCCAGTTTAGGTCTTTCTTTCAAGTGAGCCACATTTAATTGTCTGTAAGGTGTCTGTTTGTCAGGTATAACTCCTAGAATTATGGGTTTTGTAGTCCAAAAAAATCCCCAAAATTCCATCCCTGCTAACAATCCATCCAATTAAATAAAACTGTGATGGCTTTAATCATTTTTACTGCATCTTTCGGAATGCCTTTTCACTCTGACAGATGTTCTTTGGTCAGAATCAATTTTTCCCTACAAGCAGAACTGAAATTATGGACGCTGCCCTGGCTAATTATGACTAATTGATGAAGTGTTGGCCACAGGCAGGATGCACAAGAAGACATATCACAGGGCATGCGACTGGCTTGCATCTTGTCAGGCATCGTGTCATCAATTAGCCATAGTGACATCTGTTGTTTTTCTTATGTATGTGGAAAAGATAATGGGAATCTGGCTCTTCCATTTAACATGTTTTGTACTTGCTTTTGACACTAATCATGTTTTCCCCTTGGCTCTAAAGAACCCTTTTCTCTATTTTTCAAAGCATTTATTTCTGATCCATACTTTTGTTCCCTTTCTGCAGATGATAAACAAGTATTTTTATGTTTTTTCCTGAAAAACCGATAGTCCCCTAAATCATTCCAATCTGGCAATTCTCCACATACAGTCTTCTTTCATAAACAAAACCCTCAGCACATCCCACCCCAACATTTTCCAATGAACAGCAACAGCCTCACTTCAGCACATTCATTTAATAGCTATAAATTGTGAAAACTGTATCATAGAATGTCTTATGCTTCATTAAATTCCCTTCAATTGAATTTGACAGATTAAAGCTCTTCTATAATGAAATAAGCCTGCAATCTTGAGAAATATTGGCACCATTGGTCTTCCTTCTTGGATCTGAGTCCATTTGACTTCAAGCAAATAAATCAAACTCTTGTGTGAAATGTTTCTAGTCATCACCAGCTTTTGGAGAAAACTTGAAATGTTTAGGATTCAGTGCTTCCATATCACACTTTTCCCTCCTCTCCCCACAGAAAAGAGAAGATGCCTCCAATTTATGGATAGCTTAGTGGTATGGATCTCCAGTGTGAAGCGTCTGGTTGGGTGTTCAGTTCCTTCAGACTTGAGCATACTCAAAACAGAACCAGAAGTAGTTCTTTTCTTATAACTAGTTTATTTGGTAATGGCTGATATAGCTTGTAGTTACAAAGTTATTTTTAATCTATGAGTAACATCCAAGTTACATAGATATAACAAGTAATGACCAGTTACTTTCAAACATTATTTTTAGAGACATTTTAAGGGCAATTCGAACAAGAATGTTTCTGATTTTTGCCATCCTGTTATCGTTCCTAAGTGAAAAGGGTTTATGCCATTGGTTTATGCTGCCCATATTCTTAGAAATATTTCCAAGTACAATATCAGAATTGATTTCTAGAAGAAACCATCATTTCCCACTATTTTTCTGATCTCTTAATAATGAAATGCATTAGTAATACAGGATGCAATGAATAATAACAGCTACATAAAAAGTTACATTCTGAACTCTGATTTAGAGTTTACTCATTGAAATAAATGACACTTAAGTTAGTTTGGACTAAACTTCCTTTGAAAAGTCTGCTCCATGTACCAATAAGTCTGGAGCAAACCTATTTGGGGCAGACTAGGGTATGACAAAATTTGGATAGTCAAAGCCATGGTTTTTCCAATAGTGATGTATAGAAGTGTCAGCTGGACCATAAACAAGGCTGATCACCACAGAATTAACACTTTTGAGCAGTGGTGCTGGAGGAGAGGCTTGAGAGTCCCCTGGACTGCAAGGAGATCAAATCTATCCATCCTGAAAGAAATCAACCCTGAATGTTCACTACAGTGGCGGCCACGGTGACTCTAGCAGCAGCGGCAGGCCTAGTCCGGCTTGCTGGTTGCTTGCCCTCTACTGCTGTGGTGGTGGCGGCTCCGGCAGTGGGCCTAGGCTGCCCTGCCAGCCACTCACCCTCTCTGGCCTGGCTGGGCAGTCTTGGTGGCAGCAGCGGCGGCAGAACACGTGCAGGTAAGTGACCATTTTACAGATGGAACAAAAGGGTTCATTTTAACAAAAAGACTAATGACCATTTTGTTTTGTCTGTAACAAAATGCTGCTTCATTGTTTTGTTTCATTATGTAATGAAACGACAAAACAGCATTTCATTTTTCGTTTCGTGCCCATCCTTAGGTAGGACAGTCTTGCCAAGTATCTTTTTGTAATGCATTTTCAAAGTCATTCATATAGACATGCTGCTTGCTTAATAGGTCAGGGTCTTCAGTTCCTGCATGCAAGATGTGCTAGGTCTTCTAGCACATTGATCTGTCCTTCCTGGACTATTCCTATTGTGGTTAATACAGTTTTGGGCCTGGGACAGACACTGGTGGTGTGACCTATGCAGCTGTCCCACAATTGACCTTCTGGCTGGGAGGAAGAGGGAGTTACGCAACACAGTGCTATCTTTTGCTCTCTCTCACTCTCAGTTTTTCTCTTCTGATCATTCAGTCATGCTTTGCCCATCTGTCTATGATTGGCTATCTTCTTCAGGAAATTGAGGCCGTATTAAAATATTTTAAAGATCATAATGTATGAGCCAGTTTCACTTAATGTGTGCTCTAAGAGCATAATTGATAGGGATATTTTTTCTTTGACAGTTTTATGCATTTGTAGCTCAAAATGAAACCTTGATGACGGATCCCAAAGTTTTTCATTATATTTTATGACTTCATTTAGCCAACACATTTAACAAGCTACCAAGGAATAAATGGGGATTGTCCCTCCTGTGGTGTCTTATGCCGCTGATTTCTTAACAGTGTAAAAAGAGGGCCATTTCAAAAGTCATGTGCTTCATAAACTAAATACCAAGCTATAGTTGAAAACAGATTTAGTTCTCTATGATTAGTAATGGCATTTTCTCCAGAGTGCTTAAGAAGCAATAATTTGATCTGAAAATGAAAGGATAGTTGCAGCTAAATGTTAAATGAAATTTGCCGCATTTTGTGTCAATTGTACAATTAATTTGTGTATGAATAACTAAAACTTGGAATGGAGTTATATGCCGAATATCTTTTAAGAACAACAGCAATCTAGTTCAGAATAATAGAGTTCTGAGATAATTATTGTATTTCTCTTTGTACTGTATAATACAACCATATACCAATTCAGAAATAAGTCCCTTAAGTTCAGTGGGATTCATGTTCATGTGCAACAGGACTTTGTGTTAACAGAAATTTTAAAAATCAGTTTTTCCCATGTTTCCTTCTTTTGATTAATCTTTTTTAATCCCTTCTCTGTAAAATTACCTAGGAAATTTTCCACCTTATACCATAATGAGGGGTGCTGTCAGCAATGATTCAGAACATTTGAGAGAAGGAAGCAGAAATTTAGGAGCTATAAAATGACTTAGATTGGTTGGAAGCCAGTGGGAGTATTCTTACCCTGTTTCCTTTGTTTCTTATGGATATGCAAATTCCCAGAATCCCCCATCTTATGGTGTCTTTCTGCTTGGCTATCTGCTTCTATGCTGCATCTTTTCTCTCCACCCCCCAGATATCTGTTGGAGAGATATCCCTGTTTCTTTTGGGATTATTGCTGCTGCTCCCTGGACTGGACTCATAGAAGAAAAGAGAAGATATTAAGTGATGTTAGGAACAGCAATCTTCTCATATTCTACTGTACTTGATTTGATTGGGGTGTGTGTGTGCTTTGCTTATACTTTTTGCCTTGATCTGCTTTTGGTTTTCTTGATGTTTGGGAGAGGGAACTGTGCTCTCCCCCATCTTTTTCCTTTCTCTGTAGGTGAGTACCTTCCCTGTCTGATTGATTTTTAAAACTGTAGTTTGAATATAGTTCTATGTGCTTCTAGTTTCTTAAAGGTGTATATTTTCATTGTGATTGCAAGTTTGAGCCTGTATTTATTCAGTGTTTTTGTTGTTTGTTGTCCTGTTGCCTGCTTTTTGATTTGGCGTAGTTTCTATGGGTTCTTTATGGCTTCCTGATGAGTGCGAGGTAGGACAGGAACGTAGGAAACTGAAAAGAAATAAGCAGAGGGTGATCTCTTTTGTGTTCAACAAAAGGGCTGAAGCTTGGAAAACATGGAAACGAAAGAGCCCAACCCCATCCCAGGAACAAAAAACAAGTGTGAAATTCTCGCCATCTACATTCCTCGTGTATTTAGTACTTCAAAATAAGAGTGATAAAAAGCACAAAAACATGGATTCTCATTCGGAAATAAACATGAATTACTTACATTCAAATTCGTAATTGAGCAGAGCAAAATATATTCATACAGATCATGTAGGCTTTTTCAATGGCATATATAATTTGTTGGGCCTGCAGACTACTCTATAGAAATGTGAAATCTGCCATTCATTCTGCATCTGTTGGCCAGACCGAGGAACTGCTATCACATGGAGGGTATTCAATATAGGGTGTTCGATAGAGTGCTCATTTAAAAAGGAGAAAATGCACTACCAATGAAGAGGACATAGAACTGCAGAAAGTTTTGTGTGCTGATTGACATATCCAGATGCACATTTAGTTACAGCAGCCAGTATCCTGTTTAATAATTCACATGCATATAACTCCAGCTGCAGAAGCTGTCAATGGCAATCTGATCAGATCACACAATGAGGTACACAACCAGCACCTGATCAGGTCACCATGACAGCTTCCATAGCTGGACCCCCATGCACATAAATATTTAACAGGATATTTATGTAAATATTCAACAGCTAGTTTGATTTAATTACAAATAAAATGCCTTAGCATAAGAAAAAGATGGCATGCAGCTTTAAGAATGGCCCCTTTTTATTGTGTTAAGAAACCGCTGACTCAAAGCTCTATGGAAGGGAGAATTCCCATTTATGCCTTGGTGTTTTATTAAATGTGTTTACCTTTCTCATGGTTATTTAATTTGGACGCCAAACTTCACCCTAATGAACTTTCAAACAGGAATGTTGGAAGTAGCATACCTGACCATGCTGGTGTGTGTAAATCCTTCTGAATTGCTTCATTGAAGGCCTCTTACCAAAAATGTATAATGTGGCTTCCATAAAGAACAAGGGACTGTTGACATGAACTTTGATAGGCGACAGCTACCAGAAAATTGTGAAGAGCAGCATTGCCAACCTTTGCACGACTTTCATGGATCTGATTAAAGTTTTTGACAAAGGAAGAAAAGAAGCTCTGTGGAAAAGCTTGAACAAATGCGGATATCCCAAGAAGTTGACACATAGGGTTTGAGAACTCCATGATGGTACGAAAGCTATGTTGTTGACAACAGTATCCTCTCTGATCATTTTCCTATTGTCAGCATTGTAAAACAAGGCTGTTTTCTTGCCACAGGTCTTCTCAGTTATGTTTTCTGCAAGGCTGTGGGATGCTCAGAGGGAAGAAAACCATTGCAATTTTTGATAGTACACTGATGGGAAGGCATTGGTGTCTTCAAACCATGACTTTCATTTTGCACACTACATGCACTCTTGTTGGCCAGTGACTGCACTCTTAATGCTACTAAACTTCTGGATATGCAAAGATGCCTTGACCTGTTTTCCTGCTTTGTAACAATTTTGGCTTCAGTATTAACACTGACAAGATGATGGGGATATGCCAATGCATTCTGGGTATACCTTATGATGAACCAGTTCTGACGTTATATGAAAACTGACTTTTTGCAGTACACACATTCACATACCTCGGAAGCACTGTCTCCTGCTGTGTTCTCATTGTCAATGAAGTGTCTGCACAAATCCCTAAAGTCAGCATTGCCTTTAGAAGACTTCAGCCTTCTGTGTGGAGCCAGCATGGAATCAATCTTTCCCTTAAGATGAAGATGTACAAAGCTGTTGTCCTCTCCTCTCTGCTTTATGGAGTGGAGACTTGGACTATTTATCAATGCCATACAAGAAAAATCAATCACTTTCATCTTTCCTGTATTCAGAGAAGACTCAAAATAAAATAACAGGATAACACCCATGACATGATAGCCCTGGAATGAAAACAGATGACAATGATTTTTACAGTGTTGAAACAATGGCAACTTATCCTGCAAAGGCGTCAGAATGTATGATTAATCTCCTGAGATGTTTCTTCAAATGAAGACATTGCTACAGGTGCTGGATTGTATGCTGGACAAAAGAAACAATTCAAAGGCGCACTGAAGACAACTTATAAAGAATTTAATATTGACCATGTCAGCTGGGAATCTCACAGCTAATCTGCCAAAAAGCTCTCTAATAAGGGCCTGAAAAATGGGGGGAAAGCCCCAAAAGAATCAAGGATGACTGTAATGAAGAGTGTAATGAGAAAGTAAAGATTTTAACTTCCCAACAGGACAATGAACCCTGGATTATCTAACCTACCCATTCACACATCTTCCAGTTACATAATGGGCTAGTTAGTCACCTACACATCAGTATGCTACTGTTTAACTTTAACAGCACAGTCCGCTTGTGTGTGTATGTGTGTATTTAAGTTCATATGCAAGCAGGTGCACATACACAAGTATATATTATTGACTACAGATCTTGGATAGTATGCTATTTAATATTTACATGCATGTGTTCCTCTAGCTGTGGAAGCTGCCATGCTAATCTGATAGATGAAAACAGGAAAAAATCACCTTAATTTTCTGTGATTTATTACAATCATATTCCAGCTTCTCACTAAGGAATATCTTTGCTTTAATTGCAAGGCGAATCCCTGGGTTCTTTTAACTCACCATAAATGAATTCTTCAAAATTCTTGTACATGACATGGATTTTGGCTACTGGTGCCAGATGGATGTTGGAGTACCCAGGTGTATATGGGTGCACAGGAAACCTGTATTTATGAAAAATGTCACTGTCCTTTACTATCGTATGTGACCTGTGGCAGCTTCTCCAGTTGGGATTTTGTGTATACAAACATTGAGCAAGATTCTGGTCCTTATTTCTTTCCTACAGTAAACACTGACATTTACTATAGAAGCAAAACAAGTTGGGGAGCCGTGATGTTTGTTTTTGTTTGTGATGACATTTGCAAGGATCAATAGGAGAATATCCAAAGCAGCCTCTTGCAGAAGATTAATTCTGTGCATGGTTAAGGGCCATCAAAAGGACTTTGGGGAACAGACATATATATGTGATGGTTAATCAGGAAGTTTTTGCTTTGATCCTTTATTGTGGACAATGATTTACAGGTTCCCATTCCCTTTCCACCCAATATTCCTAGTGAGAATCTCTCCAGCTCCCTGGGGACTAGCCTGTCAACTTGGACTTGTGCTCAACAAAGAAAACCTAAAATCAAGACTCTCCCAAAGATACCTGACTGGGGGGGGGGGAGCTGTCACAGTTTGAATTTTGTAGAAATGTGAATAAAGTGATAAGGATTATAACCCTGGATTTGGAATTCTGTATATGTAGGAACTGTCTGGTAGAGGTTATTTCTGGATAAACAGATGTCCCCTTGAAAAGGAAAAAGTGAGGGATTGTTTCAGTAGCAGTCTACTGTCCATTGGAGGTCACTACGGAGTGATTAACAACATTCCACCTAGTCTCGTGTATGGAAACATCAATTTGGTCTGCAACTATAGCACCTCTTATAGAGAATGCAAGGAGTGTGCTACTGAAGAAGAGTGAATGAGAAAACGCATCAAATCTGGTAGCTTAAGACAGAATGAAGATATGGAGGAATGTTCCTGTTTCCTTTTATCATCCATCATTTGCTTGGGTAGCAAAGTCTACGAGATTTTGCATTAGCCTTCTAACAATGGACTCTGCCGGGTGAGAAGGAAAATATAGACAAATCATAAGAATACAGTATATAAACATTGATGCCGATGAAAGGGCTGTAATGTAAGCAAACTGCCAGCCAGCCAGCAAGGAGTCAGCAAAGCCCACTGAGCCACAACAAAGCCATATTATGCTAAGCTAAAAAGCCTACAGGATTTGTTGCCTTTTATAGTGCAGGACTTCCTTGCCTTAACTTCTCCTTAGCTACTCCTTCCCTCCAACACCTCTGGAGGGGCCTGAGTCACCCCTCCATGGGGAGGGGGCAACCGGTCCAGACCTTTCTTTTTTGACAAGCCACCAAATGCCAGTACTAGGGCATGGGTACCCTCCGCAGCCCTGCCAAAAAACAGAAGCAAATATATACATATGAATAGCAAAGCATATGTTTTTTGGCGGGGGGGGGGGGGTATATTTCTAGAATTAAGGGAATTAGCTACTATTTCAACAGCCCTAACTCTGAACCTTTTCACACGACCCCTAAGATCCGCTGGCCACTTAAATTCGGACCAGAGATCTTGGGGGTTCGTTGCTCTTCCTGCGTGCCCACCCCTCCGCACTTCCTTGCTCCTGTCTGCGTGAGGGGAGGGAGAAAAAAAAGAAAGGAAAAAATGCAGGCTCACCTCCGAAGCCGCCCGGTATCCCCGTCGTCATCCTGATTCCTTCTCTTCCTTCTCTTAAAGGGGCGGGAGGCAAAAAAAAAAAAAAAAACAGAAGTGAGGAGAGCCGGGCACTCACCAGATTATATCCGGATCTGGGGATTTTCACCCTCCAACAGCAGGTACATGAAAAGTGCGCTGGGACGCGCTTAGGTGGGCGTGGTCGCATTTAATTTCCTGCAAACTCCGGAGCTGGTGGAGAAACAATTGTAAGCTCCGGAGCTGGCAGCCATTTGCGGCGGAGTTTAGGGGTCGTGTACAAATACCCAGTGTAAATCAACAAAGGTATTTACATAGATTCACGTTCTAAACATCTAGGCTCATGTGGTTTCAAAACAGTGATAAAGCGACCAAAATCTTAAGTATGGAACTAGTATTTTCAAGTCAGTCCACAGAGACAGAAGTATAAACAACTTCAATAATCTTTTCATGGCGACATATCAGAAAGTGTAAAGTTAACTTGATTTTTCAATTTTCACTCCCAGTCTTTTCCGGCCTTTAATCTTAAGAAACACAGGAAATTACAAGCATACTCTTTTTGCAGTTGGGTTTCCCCAAGTTATATCACAAAAGCACCATGTAATAGTTTTCAGCTTTCATTTCCTTGTTTTCAGGTGCTGTTCTCTATTTTCAGACTGCAATGGAGGTGCAATTCCAACTGCCCCCTTGACATACACACAGATGCTCAGGTGTTCTTATTACTCTCTTCATATATTATTTTCAGAAATCCTTTTTTTTTTAATTTGAGAACCTTTGGTTTGCAAATATATAATCCATTTGTCATTGTCTTTTAAAAAAAAATCAGAAAACCAAAGAAAATAGCCTGAAGGTTTTCATTCTTTCCTACTTTTTTGTTCCTTTGTCATCTACACCATTAGATTGTGAGCTGAGGCACTGTGTCTATATCTATATCTGTTTGCTCCTTTGTGTCCCCTGTTCTCTGCCTTAATGTAGCTGCACTTCTTCAGAGAGGTAAGGTAGCACAGCTGTGGAACAGTAGAGAGGTAAGCCCGAGCTATTTAGATATCCAAGATGCTACGCAAGACATAGCATCTTGGATAAAACATCCTGATGCAGTACAATGAGGAATGAAAAATAAATGGCACTACAGAAATGGAAACATTTAAAATGCATTTATAATCACATAAGGCTGGCCAGTATGATACAGAGACCGATATGGAATGTAAAATTGGCCAGAAAGCATAGCATGATTTTAGCCTTTCGCTTTCCCCCAACTTCCATTTCAGTGCTTGTGCGAGGGAGTTAAGAGGAACTATTGCTATCAGCTAAGTCTGAAACTAAAACAAATATTCCAACTATGTTGTATTGTTCACCATTCTAACACCGTAATCCCTCAAAAATAAAAATGATAGGCCCACATTTTGCATATTAGTTATGTAGAAGCACAATTGTGATGTATGAATTCTTCCATGATTTTCCTAAAAAACATGGGGGTGGTTCAGTTTTACCCTTCTGAACTTTAGATGATACATCCATGCACCTACTTTTCTGAAACCAATGGGTTTCAATCCTTCATAAAGGACTATTTTGCTCTTAAACATGAATTATGCCTACAATGTAAATTGTAAGTATCTTTCTGCTGAAAGCAAAGTAACACCTACCTTTAAGGAATACTTGCATATCCATAAATGTTTATCAATTTCTCTGATATTTGTCAGATTGTATTTATCCAGAAGGGCTGGTATGCCTGAAATTGAAGCAAGCTATGTCAAAACATTTTGAAGAAAAAGGTTCTATTCTATGTTTAATGTATTCTCAAAGGCTTTCGTGGCTGGGATCTGATAGTTATTGTGAGTTTTTTGGGCTATTTGGTTGTGTTCTGGAAGTTTTTCTTCCTGACGTTTCACCAGACTCTGTGGCTGGCATTTTCAGAGGGCAAAGAACTCAGGGAACTAGGAGTTATCTCTGTGCTCTGGGGTACAGAGTGAGTGAGACTGTGGTGTTTTTTTAAAGTTGTGGGAAAGAGGAAACTTGTCCTATGCAGGAGAATAGGTGTTAGTCATTGTATTGTGACAAAGGGATTAAGAGGTTTCACTGCAATTAGGGGTGGCAGAGATCCTTGTCTGTGGTTGATGGGTGTCATTAGTTGTTCTATTGTGTGAACTGCTCACTGTTACTTCTGGCTGGGTAGGAATCATTGAGCTTTGACTTTTTTCAGTACTAGAAACCAGGATTTGTTGATTTTTAGATTTTCTTCTTTTTTGTTGAAACTGTGATTATGTTTGTGGATTTCAATGACTTCCCTGTGTAGTCTGGCATAGTTATTGGTAGTGTTATCCAGTACCTCTGTGTCCCGGAAGAGGATTTCATGTCCAGTTTGTTTCAGGGTGTGCTCAGCTACTGCTGATTTTTATGGTTGTTTTAGCCTGCAGGGTCTTTCATATTCTTTGATTCTAGTCTGGATGCTGCATTTTGTGGCCTCAATATATGTCTGGCCACAACTACAAGGTATCAGATATACTCCTGCAGTGGCGAGTGGGTTCTTTTTGTTCTTTGCTGACTGTAACATCTGTTGTATTTTTGTGGTGAGTCTAAATACTGTTTGTAAGTTGTATTTTTTCAACACTTTGTCCATGCGGTCCATGACTCCTTTTATGTATGGCAGAAACACTTTGTTGGAGGCTGGTTTTCTTATGCAGTTTAGTGTTGTTTTTTCAGTTTGGTGGCTCTTTTGATTTCGTTCTTGGAATAGCCATTTGCCTGTAGGGCCCAATTCTTTTTAATGTTAATCAGTGGGAGATATATAACCCTTAGACTTTCTGAAACAAGGCTCTGCTTCAGGTCTGAGATTACCTGAATTGTGCCTGAAACAGTCCAAGTCAAATTGACCCACTTTCCTATATGTCAAAGTGAAGTCTGAATTGAAGCATCTCTTTGATGCATGCCCTGTTTTATGCATCTGGTTATGCTGAGCAACATTTTTTAAAATTTTCTTTAAAGAACAGCTGAATAATACCAATTGATGTTGTATGTTCCTAATAAAATACTATCTACAGTACCTTGTCATAATCTCAGAATGTTATAATATTGGCATTATTGAAATGAGCAGTTTATTGGGGTTGTTGTGTTGTTTGAGATGAACAGGTATTTTACTCATTCAAATCCGATACCAAACCATAAAAGCAATATAGTATATGCAGTCCAATGCAGTGAAGAGTGTTCAGACCTCTACATCGGAGAAACTAAAGAGCCATTAAACAGAAGGTTGGCCCAACATAGGAGGGGTATCAGCTCAGGACCAGAATCAGCAGTACACCTCCATTTGAAGGACAAAGGCCGCTCTTTCAAAGATGAGGATGTACACATATTAGACAAAGAAGAGAGGTGGTTTGAGAGAGGAGTAAGGGAAGCCATTCATGTTAGCATTGAAAATCCCTCCCTCAACAGAGGTGGTGGGCTCCGGCATAGTCTATCTGCTACTTATCAGGCTGTACTTTCCAAAGTACCCAGGCAAATCAAAGAGCCTTCACCACCAAGGTCACAGCTAACGACCCATGCTTGATGGGTTTCAGCACCTTAGGCCATTGTTTACCTTAAGGCCATGGACACTAATGTCACCCTAATGAGCCTATTCAGGCTATTGTTCATCTTATGAGCCAATCAGACCAGGGGACAAGAGGTCAAGCTGACTATAAGAAGGACTACTGGCACTAGCTGTATTCAGACCGATGAAGCTGTTTGGATGAACAGCGAAACGTTTCTATCTCTCAAAAAAGAAGTCCAGTAGCCATGACTCAACTCCCAGTTACTCATTCAAAGTTAATATAATTTGGGCATATTAATATGGAAAAACAGCACACAGATCAAAGTAGGATGAATAGTTAAGATGTGCTTTTCATTTAACTGCAGTTTCTTGAACTGGAGTGTCTGGATGCAGCTACAGTTACAATGCATTCATGGGCTCACTCAGATGAGTATTAGTCCCAATGTTTGGTGCATTGCGGGGGTGGACTGGTGTGCTCTTTTCCCAAAAGACCACATAACAAGCATACAGGCCTGACCCAGTTTGCCTCCAGGACACACCCATTTGCACCTTCTTGAGTCCTTGTGTCTGTGGGGGGGTACTTTTCTAGTGCAAGTTTGATTTTCTCTAGTTTAGTCTATTTCCAGCATGTCCAATCACTGGGAACAGACTAAAATGGAAGCTGTCAAAGCTGATGAGGCTTTGTCTGCTTTGAATTTCTAGTATTGTGAAGTAGCTTAATAAAGAAGCCACATTGGGGTATCAGCAAATTGAATACTGTAGTTCCCTTGTTCCTCTGTGGAAGGAAAATTATTATTTTTGCCTGTGGTAGACCATTGCTGCTATAATGACTGACACTGTTGTTGTTGTTGTTGTTGCTGTTGTTGTTGTTGTTGCTGCTGCTGCTGCTGCTGCTGCTGTTATTATACCATATTCTTGAATGACACTACACACAAGGCAAAGGGAGAAAATAATTTAACCTAAATGACTCAGTACATCAGCGATGGTCTGGCACAAGCAAAAATAATTTTACTTTCCTGCCCCTTCACTCACTGGCTGGAAGAAGCCAGAGGGTCATTTGTAGCCAACATGCCATTTAGACAAAAGGACCGTGCCAAATGGCATATTGCTGTTTCCCCTGACCTCAAGACACCCTATTTAGATCCCACTAGTCAACTCCCAAAAGACTCGTGTAGATGTGCCCTGGGATGGCAGTAAAGAAAATGATACATAAGCAGTGCACAGGTAACTGTGTCCAGGAGAGATCACAGGTGGCAGAAGACTACAGTGTTCCACCCAGTGCATTTGCATCTCTGTAGTCATGCCTCTATGAAAATGGCTTAGAACAGTTGGTTTAGTGAGCTATGGTTCTCAAATTCCCACAGCTAGAAGGCCCAGTCAGTTACTAGAAATGGCTAGAACCTTGGAAAGTTACTTTGGGGCCTTACATTTCCTTGAATCCCTCTTTTAACAGCAGTTCTGGTCTTTTAGGGCAATTTTATGATCAGAACAAGCTGACCATTTAAAGCTATCTATCCCTTCTCACCATCCTCTTCCTGCCATATAATTTTCTTACAATGTTCTTCCATCTCCGTTCCAAAGCACCCTATGTGGAAACCAGTCCTGTTGCTTTAAATCATATGCTTGCCCCCACACACACACGCTGCATGAACATTTCCATTTATTCCTATGTAAAATAAATGTTATTAAAAACAGGACAGTGTGTATTATGCTAGTGAACTTGGTTGTATGTATGGATGACTGTAAGTGCTATTTAGTGGGTGAGTCAAACCAGTCAGCTCTGTCCTTCAGCCTTTCTCTGTTATTCTCTCCACCCATTTCTTGGGCAGCTGTCTCACTTACCTGATGGCAGAGCTGGCCATTCTGTGCTTTGCAGTTGGTAAATAATGCAAGGGCTTCAATCTAGCAGAAACCCACTTTTTTTTTTTACTTCAGAAAATGCAATACCAAAAGAGCCATGGAATTATCGCTTTGGAGCTCTGTTCCCATTTCTATGCAACGACTGAACCAGCTGCAGATAATTCAGTATCTTGAACAATTTATAGTGCGTAGATAATGATAAATAAACACTAATCAGTAGCAGTCGCAATAGTTCTCAATTATTGCTTCTTGTAAGAAACTGAATTTATAATTGCTTTGGCTATGTGGGCACTGCAGGATTCCTGAATGGAAGAAATCACACTTGTTGCCCGAACTTGAACCAATGGCAAAGTATGGACAGAATCAAAATTACCTTTCAGCAATGAATCCATTTGTTCTCTTTATTATTTGTATACGTATAATTTAAGAGGGCAATTAACATTTAAATGAAATCTTCCTGTGGAATAAAAAGTGAAACATTGTGAAACATGATCAATTGCTGCAAGCAGAAAGAAAATAAGCAGATCTTCTCCCTTCAAAATGTGTATGTATGTATGTATGTATGTATGTATGTATGTATGTATGTATGT
>JAHTLZ010000122.1:15906886-15922868 GCA_023846285.1 Phrynocephalus versicolor | reverse complement strand
ATAGATATAGATATAGATATATACACAGTGGAACCTTGACTTACATACTGCTTGACTTACAGCATATTTGACTTGCAGCAAGAAGGGGCCTGTTTGACTTGCACCGCAGGCTTTGACTTACATCTCGGAGCCCCGGCGCAAGGCACCGGAATTGGGCGGCAGCCACAACCCAGCATCACAGCTGCTGCCTCCAAACTGCTCCCGCCTTCTTCCTCTCCTCCGGCAGTGGCAGCTTCGGCGAGGCCAGCTCAGAGCACCTGGAGCTGGTCCTCGGCCTCACCGAATCCACCGCTGCTGCTGGAGGAGAAGAAGGGCTGGGAGCTCAGGGCTGGCCTTGCTGGTTAGATAGTCGGCTCAGTCTTGTAAAAAATCTGGCTGCAGAAGTCTGGTCCACAATGGAAGCATTTTAGTTGGGGAGCTGTACAGTTGTGGGACTCTAATGGTAAGCATAGGGTTGTTCAGGACTTGGAACATCAGGTTAAAATCAGGTTAAAAAACTTAAATGTTAGACATTGTTGCTATGAACATTAAAAAGTGGAGGTGTATAACTTGTGGACTATAATTCCACTGCCTCCCCCTCTCTTTGAAGAGACATTTCATTTACATCCCCAGAAGGAATCTCCTGTCCCAGTCAAATTTGTGTTAAATTGCTGTTTTCGAGGGTCTTTTTCATCATCTGGAACGGATTAATCCACTTTCCCATTAATTTCTATGGGAAAAGTTCATTTGACTTAAGTCATGTTTGACTTAAGTCTAGACCACTGGAACGGATAATGACGTAAGTCAAAGTTCCACTGTATATACACACACCATGCAATATTAACTGTAAATCATTTGTCTCTACATAGGAGAACTACTAACTTGGAAGCTCAGAGAAGAGTGAGGTAAAGAGCTTGGGTCTGGTCTATCAGTATTTTTCAAGTTTTAACAAATCATATCCCCTGCCTCACCAATCCTTCTGCTTATAACAGCTGCAAAATACAGTCTTTGAAGCATCAGTGGCATTGTTGCACCAGGCCTTCTGCTACTTTTTATATTATGTCAGTACAAACAAGACATATTATAAAAAGTAGAGCTCCCTAAACGAATAAAGGACATCTGGCTGCCATAAGATGAAATGGCCTCATTTTACATTTTTGCATGTTAACTTGCTCTTATTTGCTGATTGGTCGCTGGGAGGTAAACCTGGGCTTCATTTGCAAGTTCAGTTGTGCCCAGAAGTGCAACTTCTGTGTGAACTTGTGCGCCCAGAAGTAAAATATCACAATTAGAGATGGGCACGAAATGAACATTTTTTCATTTCTGTTATTCATTATTCGTTTCATTATGTAATGAAACGACAAACGAAAATTGTGATGAAAATGAAACGAAACGAACAGAACCACAAAAATTGTGTTCATTACATTTTGTTTTCGTTACTGGTGACGTGCAATGAAATGAGCTGTTTTAAATGTTGAAAAAGGCAATGGACATCCATAAAAACGCAGCGATATTTATTTATACTGTCTGATAATACCTACCGGGGGGGGGGTTGGGGTCCTTAAAACATGCATTTATGTCTTTTCTCAGATTGCTGTATTTTTTTCCTTTAAGGAGAGTTAGGGGACATCGACCCAAAATGGCTCCCAGATGCCTAATATTGATTTCTTGGGTATTAAAACGCCCTGGACATCCATAAAAATGCAGCGATAATGCGATAATTATTTGAAATTATTACCTACCAGGGGGTTGACGTCCTTAAAACATTTGTTTTTATCTTCTCTCATCACAATGTATTTTTCTTTTCCCTTTAAGGATGACAAAATGGATGTCGCCACTCCAGCCACAACATGGAGGCAAGCCATGTGATGGGCTCATGTAAATTCTTGGACAACTTCAACCAATAGCATGCCCAGGTTGCAGACTGGGCAGGTCTGGCAGCCACAGAGGGCATAAAAAGCTCTGGCAGCCCCTGTCCTCCTTGCAGTCTCCGGTGGGAGTTAGGGTGGGATTGCTGTCTCTGCGACTCTAGCTTCAGTCCTGCAGCCTCCCTGTGTGCGTGTGTGCGTACCTCTCGGTGAGTACCCTCCCCTGCCCCGCAGTGCAGTCACTCTGCGGCTGCCTTGCACTTTGGGCAATGCCCGCCACTGCCTTTGCAGCCTCCCTGCATACCTAGTCTATACTGTGTCTGCCAGCATCATTTTTTTTAGCGTTTTCCCTGTGGTCTGGTGCGTTGGGGGACACCCATGCATGGCAATGCTTTAAAAATTGCGCAAAAAGCGGGTAGAAATGAAAAATGAAAAAACAAACAAAAACAAAAATTTTCCAAAAAATTCGCAAAAACCGGAAACGAAATGAAACGGACCTTTCAACGACAAATGACAAACGAAACACCATTTTTTTCATTCGTGCCCATCTCTAGTCACAATGCCAAGAAATATTAATTGTGATAGCATTTCCTTGGAGATGCTATTTGACCCTTTGTTGGAGGATTATAATCTTTAGTACTGATGTGTAACCTCCAGGGTGTAACCTCCAGGTTTAAAACCAGGGTACTTCAAGGACCAGATGCAGGGGAGTGATATCAGGAGACAGATATCTAATCTCGTGCACTCCCACACGCATCTGGTGGGGCAACTGTGAGATACAGGAAGCTGGACTAGATGGACCTTTGGCCTGATCCAGCATGGCTCTTCTTATGTTCTTATGAATATTGTAGTCTTAAATGAAAAGGATATCTAGCAACCAACTGGTCCCCTATTCCCACTCTTTCTATCAGATCCATTTTCTGTTTGGGCGTGGTAAAGAAATTAATCCTTGCCATGTTGACCTCTGCTTGTGTCCAACCCATTTTTTTTAAATCCTCCACATGGTTGGAGGATTTAAAATCACACCAATGCAGAACATGATTGGGCTGGAAACAGCTTTGGCTATTCCCCTCTAAGGAGACTGCCTGGAGCAGACAAGACAAGATAAATACAGCCTGTGTTGAAGCCCCAACACTCAGTCCCACAGAACAGAGCTCCTCCTCAGGGCCTCTTAACTCATAGGCATTCAGGTATTTCAGCCCCGCCCCCCTCTGGCACTTCAATCATTTGCCCCCTCTGGCCCTTCACTACAGCTGACAGCTGGGCCACTACTCTCTTTCCCCCCTGCTTTGAGTCACAACATATAGGTGGAGCCTCTAGGGGTGCCAGCACAGTTGCTCCTCCAACCCATTTTAAGCCATGGATGACTTCTACAAGAGATGATCCAGGATGGAATTCTTTGTTTATAACTCTCTCAAAAAAATCTCTTCTCCTGGACCTGTACTGAGGTGAGGAGAACATGCCAGAAATATATCCTTGGCTCTCATTACATAACTGTAATCCCCCCATTTGGACCACATTCATCAGAAGCATTTTATGGAGACCAGCGTGGTACTGACGCTTGTGTTTTCAAGTCCATACCGAGCCAAGTTCATGCTGGAAGTTCACGAAGGAAGAAGCCTCACAGAGCTGTGGAGCTGTGAACAAATGCAACCACTGCAAAGCTGTTATGAAACACATTTAAAATTGGATGGAGAAAATTCCCCTGTGATCAGCCAATGACAAAGCAGCCCTAGATTGCAGGAGTTGTGTGCCTAAAATTAGGATCCTGAATGCTAAGTAACACACCTAAATAATCAGAGTCATTTTATCAAAGTGTTGAGCTTCTGGCATCACCTTCACTCTAGGAAGCATTTGTCACACAAATTTTCTTTGTAACCTCTACATAGGAACAGATTTCCATTCCCTTCCCTCCTGTGTCCCTCGCCTCCCTGATTTCTCATACAGTGAACTATTTTCAGCATTAAATGTGTCCTGAATGAAGAAATAAGTTGTTTGCCAAATGTCCCACAATTTATCTGGCATTTTCCTTACAACATTAAGGCTGAGTCATATGTAGGCAATCACCATCACCATATATCAATACTTAATGAGCAAACTGCCTTGTTTCACATATATTGAGTTCTAGGCACAGTGAAGTAACATGGAAGATCTATGGTAGCTCTTTGTTCTATTTACGTTAATACTTCTGAAGAATAAACATGGCTATGTGAATTTACCCAAGTTACTCAAACGACATAACATTTGTAAGCAAATTGCTCCAAGTTAAGAACTCACCATAGGCATTATCAGTTGCACCCTGACTATGCAACTGATAAAGTCTATGGTGATTTTTGACATTGGGGGAATGTGCCATCAAAAGATACACTGATTGTACTACATCATCTTAACTAGATAGGAGAATTTAGACCGTTATACGGACAGCAGTAGATCTAATACAAAATCCTTCACCTTTTTTTCTAGGCCAAATATGCTGTTTTAATACTAATCTGAGATTATGGCTTCACTTTCTTAAAAATCTATGCTTCATTTATCTAATGACATGTTCTCCACTGTGAAACTGAATGCCACACTAAACTGAAAGGTCATTAAAGCATCACATCGCTCTGTTGCTGTTGCTGCAAGAGACAGACATGGGCATCCCTCTAGAGATAAAAACAAAATGTAATGGCCAGGATCTTCTTCAGTGAAACTGTCTGGACACTGATCATAGTACACGTGCTTTGGTATTTCTGTTCCAATTGGGGCCGCTCTGTCTTTAAACAGGCGACAGCCATTTGTGAAACAGCAAGCTTTGTGTTATGTCGGAGGAGCTTTCCACTCTGCTGGTGCTGAAGAGGTTCCTGAGCCGTTTCAGTACAAAACAGTGCCCGTGAAAATGACAGTGCCTTTGTTCGAGTTGGAGAAAAAACACCATTGATCAAACCAACATCATCGTGTCATGTTGAAACATTTGTCCATTTTGACAAGTTCACATTTTAACACTGTGCATTATTTGCATCTTTAAGTGATCACCATTGCCCACCCCACCCCCCACCCTGTCTCCTCAAGAGGCGGCTGTGTCACACTGTGTGTGAGGTTCCTTTGATAAAGCCCATTTGAGTGACTCCAGTTGAGTCCCAACTGGAGATCAATGATCAGGCAATAAACCAAAAGAACTGGAGCATCCAATAAAGTTAGTGAGTCAGAAGAGACTGAATCTCAGGATGCTATTGCAGAGATATTTTTTTATTATTATTTGAAAAGATACCCAACACGTTTTGGCTGAACAGGCCTTCTTCACATAAAAAGGAAAGAAATCCAGTTGCCTTGACTCAGCATCCAGAAAACCTCACCTGGATGGCTGAGAATCTTCACAGACACCTAGCAGTTGTTATAATCACTACTATTTGCTAATTTGTTCCCTTTCTTCCTTTTAGGTCTTTATTTGAACCCCCATCTTTCTCACTTGCATGACCCAAATGCAGCCTGGAAAAGAACAGTGCTTTCCAAGCTCCAGTATTATGGCTGCATTAAATAAACAATCAGACTAAAAACAAATGCAAAATTAATATGTTTCAAATACCACTCAAAACCAACTGCTAACACTTTGAAAATAACAAGAGTACAAAAATGCCCATCATTATATAACATCCTGATCAGAGACCAAAGCCCTCTTTACATAAAAATAGCTGTTCTTGCCAATGGAAGCACTTCTGCTGGGCAGAACAGGGTGGCAGTAAATAGAATGAGTCACTACTACCTCTGGCGCTGCGGCATCCCATTGAACTTCAAATAAGACAGTGGCTGAATAAGAGGACAGACAAGAGACAAGCAACAGTCATGTTTCCACCTCATTTTTCATGGTGCCTAAATGGTCTGCCACAAAAGTAAATGTGAGCAGAGAAGAACAGAGGAGGGATAGCTGGCAATGAGCAACAGCTTCAAGGCATGCCAACAGGCAGTGGGCCACCTACTATGACATAGATCTCAATAGGTGCCTGGTGATGCCAGATGCTGTCACACTGGACCCACCATTGTTCCAAGTGACCACACCATCAAGGCCTGGTGATCCTGGGCAGGTTACTGCACATAAGCCTCAGCTTCTTGCTTCCATGGGTCGAGTTGCATTCTTGGGAGAAAAGCAGGATGTAAAGCAAATTAAAATCATATCAATTAATTTTATTTGAGTGCTTTAGAACAGAACAGAACCAGACACCTCCCCACCCCTCTGCAACTTGTATAAATCAAGATTTATATTTCTAGCTGAGGCATCTATTTAACATGAAAGGCTCTGACCGTGGCTTAAGCATAACATACAAGAAGGAGAATAAAGCAGCCTTCCTTTCCTGTTGGGGGCCTGGCTGCAGCTGCTGTGCCAAAATCCCCAAATCCACATTAGGACAAGATCATGTGCATGTAACATATTTCCAAATCATTGTACTTCACAGTGCTATATTGTTCAGCATATCCAAGGCCGTATATTCAACAAATGATTGCTACTCTTACTCCTCTCGGGAACAGCAGCGTAATTAGCCATCAATTGACATGGAAAAGATCAAGATCTCAAACCCTGAGGGATGCCTTTGAAAATAACAAGGTATCTTCACTGTTAAGGCATGGAACTACTTTATCTCAGGTGAATGCTTTGTCTGCTAACATATCTGGTTTTCTAATGTGAAATACAATGTCCCCTGTTGATATGTGCACCAGACTCCTTGCTTTCAGCTATGCCATTTTGATGTTTCAATGAGGGCTCTACAGATCCCCAGTTTGGTATGGGTGCTGGTTTGGCTCCCCCAAACTGGACCTCTTCTGATGCGGGGCGGTTTAACTCCCCTCTGTTGCAACATGGGTTCAGATTCATCATGGGCTTCAGGTTTCAAATTATCTGAAGCACCCTTATTTGCTGGAACAGGGAAAAGAAACAGCTATAATTTGGGTGGCTTTTTACACAATGGATGCAATTCTATTGCATGAATGTACATCACTGAAAACCTATAACGTCATCAACTGGCAGCGGTAACAATTAATATTAAATTGAAAGCTTTCTATTGCCATTTCAGGTGCCGAGGCCCTTTAGGGTTCCCTTTTGCCCTTTGGAAACCTTTGGGAGTCTTGAGATGGTGTGTGCGAGAACCCTTTAATAGTTCAAAATTGCTGCTAGATTGCTAGATTGTCACCACCGGGATTTGGACTTCTTTTGCAATCTGTTAAGCTATGTGTTAAGGCCTGTTATCCTGTCCCCATGTTCCCCTCTGTCACCACCACCAGCACTGCACCAGGTGGATCCGGTTCCTTGTTCCCTCAGAACTCTCCTCCCCCCCCGTGTGTGTGTGTGAGAGAGAGAGAGAGAGAGAGAGAGAGAGAGAGAGTGAGTGTGTGTGTGTGTGTGTGTGAGAGAGAGAGAGAGAGAGAGAGAGAAAGAGAGAGAGAGTGAGAGTGAGAGTGTGTGTGTGTGTGTGTGTGTGTGTGAGAGAGAGAGAGAGAGAAAGTGTGTGTGTGTGTGTGTGTGTGTGTGTGTGTGTGTGTGTGTGTGTGTAGGGGTGGCAGTGGCACAGTCCTCTCCCCACAGTTGCTCAGGGAGAGAGAGAGAGAGAGAGAGAGAGAGAAAGGAAAGACACCAGCTGCACTTTCATCCTTCCCAGTAAGGCAAGGAGGCGTGGACCCTGGATGTACAGGACTGCACTGAAAGAGCAGGGTGAAAAAACAATTTCATGGCAATGTTGCAAAAATCTACTGGGAAAATATGCCAAATGATACAGCTATAAAAATAAAATGAGTGCATTGTGTGAGATCTTGTTATACCTTCAGAGGCAGCGTTTGCTCTCCAGTCTCATTTCAGTTTCACAGCTTTTCTTGAACAATATAATTATTTCACTGCCCTCACCTCTTCTGCTCAATTTGCCCATTCTTGAGGAAACTTTCTGAAAATCAGATTCAGTAATACCTTGGTTTAAGAGCGTTTGGCAAGACAAGCAAACATTTCTTCTGAATTTTGCCTTGATCCACAAGCAATGTCTTGCAACACAAGTAACTGGAGCAGGTCACATGGTCACAAGTGAGCCAATGGTAGCTCTCTTTCTCTCCCCATGTTGGATTGTGGGTGATTGTCTGGAATGTCCCATCTCAGGCAGCCTCCAAAGCAGAGGCAGGAGAGAGGAATGGAGGTTTCCCTTGCCCCAGCCAAGAATGTTTTCAAAGGGGAGTGCAGGTTAGGGGTTTATTTTATTTTTCTTTATATAGTTTTTTAATTTTATTTTCAACCTTTCTTATTGTTCAAACCATCTCTAGTGCTAGGGCAGCTAGTCAAGTGTGTACACTACAGTATATGGCTACAAATTGCATTTTATTATTGTCACTTTGAAAACACAATTAAAATTCAGTAGTTAGTCCCAAGCAGAGCAGATTCTGCAGGCAGGTACCTAAACCATGGTGTGGATGTGGACTTGTAGCTGACTTCTTTTATGAGTTTTGGCATTTTGTGTGCACAGTATGTGGTCTATGGGACCCCAGAACAAATATTCGAAGTGATTTGCTTTGATACAAGAGTGTTTTGGTTCACAAGCACGTTTCCAGAACAAATTATGCTTGTAAACCAAGGTATTACTGTAGTTGTGAGGGCAGAATGGCTTTCAGATATCAGTACACAGAGTCTGAAGCTCTGAAGGAAGAGAAATAATATCAGAGGAATTCACAGTTTTGAATATAGAAAAGTAACTTAGTGAGAATTCTAAGATAACAATTCCATACTTCCATGCCATCCCGCCCACTTTGTGTTATTAGTTTTGAATGCATTGCTGGTGGAAAATCCCATGTCAACACTTATTTTACCAATATGACTCTGGATCCTCTTAAGTTAAGCAACTGTTAACAGTTAAGCAACTGTTGCTTAGCCTACTGCAGCCGTGTTGTCACTTTGCTTTCAAGCAAGGACCACTGTTCTTCTGCGCAGGGAATAAATGCCCAAAATCACACACCTCCAGATGTACAGCAGTGACAGATGTTTAAAACATTCCTTGCCACTCAGTGGGGAGATACTATATTTACAACCAAACATGGCAAAGGATGTAATTTGCCAGGAGAGGATTCTTAAAAGTCCACTTGGCAAGATGGATGCCAGGCTTCTTCTTGGAAGACACAGAGCAGCATGGTCCGATGGGGCTGGATTTTACAGGCCAATTCAAACAAAGAGCTGCATGGTATGGGCACCTCCCTCTTGCTTACAACCATCACCTCTCTATTGGCTCTTTGAAGCAGAGCTCCTGGTTGGCCAGTCATTTGTGTAAAGTTCACTCACTCATTTGTGTAAAGTTCACTCATTTGAATTAATGAATGTGACTCATTTTTCATATTGAGGGATCAGAGTTTCCCATGTTAGAATCCCTACCTGTGAATCAAGCTTGTGATAGGACAATAGTCTAAGCCCCACAGCAGTGTCCTAGCACTCTTCCATTAGACAAGGCCATTAGATTAATGCATCTTCAGAACATATTTCCAAGCTCTATATTAATATAGCACCGTTGTCTGTTCTTCCCAGTGTATCTTGATTCAGCCTGTTTTTGTGAGCCCAATTTCTTTTTGCAGTTGACATGCTATGTCAAGTCAACCTTAATGTCATCATTCATTTCCACAGATGAAAATCCTAGTAAGGTTTTTATCAGAGGGCAAGATTTTGTATGCCCTTGGGACCTCATTCCTATAAGGCAACCTCTTCAGTTCACTCGTGATGCATTCAAGGTGATTTTAAACACTGGTCTCATTTAATTTGGATACACAGTCTTTTTCTATAAAAACCCATATTATTAATACAACATACACTGTTTATTAAAAATATGAATCAGTGGATATCAGCCATGCAGACAATTTACTAAAAATTAAATTTATGCAATTTAAAAGTGATTGGGCATTTCAAAGGAAGTTTGGGCAACCGGACAATTTTCTCCAGCAAGGGGAGCAGTTGACTTTTATGATTTAATCTTAAATTGGTAAATAGAAATCCTCTCATTTCATTATTATTGCTCGAATTTTTTAATTAAAAAATTGATGGAAATTGTTCTCTTACATATTTTGGTATTTGTATACTCATTCCCAAAGTCTTTTCTTCTCTCCCATAACACATGTCAAGGGTAAACAGCCTCTAACTCTCCCACTGGGTTAAAATAATAATAATAATAAAAACATTTTTAACTGGCTGCCCCAGGAGATGGTTGTTGTACATCAAAATTGCTCTTGAAATTATAGTTGGCAGGTGACTGTGAAAGGTTGGGGTAAAAGTGCTTTACCCAACTTTACAAATCCTTAGAGAGAAGTATGTTGGTGTGTGTGGTTATGTTGGGGCAGTGGTGGCCAAACTTCAGCACTCCAGATGTTTTGGACCACAACTCCCAGAATTCCAAGCCTGCATTGCCAATGACAAAGGACTGTGGGAGTTGTGGTCCAAAACATCTGGAGGGTCTAAGTTTGGCCACCACTGTGTTGGGAGAAGGGGAGAGCACTAAGCCTTATGGGACACTATATAAGCAGCACACTGTGTTTTTCTTTTTTATGTATCCATCTTTAAAATCTATCTCCTTGCTGAAAAAAAAGTAGGGACACTGTTGAATTAGGCCTGTTGGGCTGGATTTCATGTAGCCCAAACAGAGGGGCTGAGGAGGGGCCTGGGTAAGAAACAAAAGCCATCCAAGAGATCAAAATTATAGCTATAAAAATGTCTTGCTGTAGAAAGCAAACAGCTGCACTGATAGCTTCTTATTCCTGGCGCATTTCCATATGTAAATATTTCCCTTTTCATATCTGGCCACATATTAAAGGGTTGCTGGGATCAGAGGTCACTTGAAGCCCCCAACATTATAGGGTATGAGTCCCGAGGGGCTTCAGCAGATGATTAGTCTGCAGCCATGAAGCTATGATATGTGGACCCAGTGCAATTGTCTCATAAGAACATAAGAAGAGCTATGCTGGATCAGGCTAAAGGCCCATCTAGTCCAGCTTCCTGTATATCACAGTGGCCCCACCAGATGCATTTGGGAGTGCATGAGACTAGATATCTGTCTCCTGATACCACTCCCCTGCATCTGTCCCTTGAAGTACCCTGGTTTTAAGCCTGGAGATTACACATCTCCATCATGGTTTGTAACCTGTGATGGATTTTTCCTCCAGGAATCTGTCCAATCCCCTTTGGAAGGCATCCAGGCCAGATGCCATCACCACATCCTGTGGCAGGGAGTTCCATAGACTAACAACGCACTGTGTGAAAAAAATATTTTCTTTTGTCTGTTCTTACTTTCCCAGCCCTCAATTTGAGTGTATGTCCCCTAGTTCTGGTATTTTGTGAGAGGGAGAAGAGCTTCCCTCTATCCACTTGACTCATGCCCTGCATTATTTTGTACGTCTCAATCATATCTCCCCTCAGGTGCCTTTTTTCCAGACTAAAGAGCCCCAAATGTTTTAGCCTTTCCTCATAAGGGAGGTGCCCCAGCCCAGTAATCATTTTAGTTGCTCTCTTCTGCACCTTTTCCAGTTCCACTATGTCTTTCTTGAGATGCGGTGACCAGAATTGTACACAATACTCCAGGTGCGGCCTTACTATTGTTTTGTATAATGGGAAAGCACGCTCAGTAGAGCTTATCTCTCAGCCAGAACCCCTTGAAGGGCATCCTGGAGAAAAGAGCAGTGAAAGAAACAAGCACCACTTACAAGCCACATTGGGAGGTTCAGGATGAACAGGTAGCTTTTTTAATAGGTTTGAATGGCTTCCCCCACAAAGAACTGTGTGAGTCATTCACTCATCCCCACCAGGACATTTGAGGGTGCCGACTCCGAGAGAGGCCTGGAAGGTAATTTTTTCCCCTCCACCTTTCAGTCTTTGCCTCTTGCCGAGTCTTTGTATGCCACTGTTGTCTTTAATCTTATGTGCTTGTAGCTTATTGATTTGCTTGTTCTTAATTATTGATTATTTATTTGACTTTTGTGTGAACTGCCCAGATTCCCTTCTGAGAAATCGGGTGGTCTGGAAATAAATAAATAAATAAATAAATAAATAAATAAATAAATAAATAAATAAATAAATAAATATGCGGAGCCAGGCCTTCTTGTCAGTCAGCCCTCATCTTTGTAACCTATTACCTGTGGAAATCTGTGTGACTTCCTCACTGCAAGCTTTCATATGCCCACTGAAATAGTGGCATTATAGATTGGCTTTCCTTGACTTAGATCATGACTAAGAGGTGGACACAGTGTCAGCTCGGTGGTTTGAATCCCCAGTTCTACGCAGCAGAGTAAGCTCCCGCTGATAACCCCAGCTGCTGCCAACCTAGCAGTTTGAAAGCATGTAAGTGCAAGTAGAAAAATAGGTGCCACCGTAAAAAGCGGGAAGGTAAAACAGTGTTTCCTTGCAGCCAGGCCAGCCATGTGACCATGGACTTGCACAACACTGGCTCTTTCAGCTTGAATACGGAGATGAGCACCACCCCTAGAGTCAGACTCAACTAACACGCATGTGCAGGGGGAACTTTTACCTTTACCTTAAGATGCTGGACAATGCTTCTTCTAATATCCCTCTGGTTTCTGATCCTTCTTTTTTCATTGCCTTATTAATGTACTGTTTTTTGTTTTGATTATGTTTTTGGGTTTTTTGATGTTTGATTCATTTATTATATTTGGATGCTATAATATTATATGTATTTTTGTTTGATGGTTTTATATTATATGTAATTTTAATTTGCTGTTCATCGCTCAGAGTGGCCATTGGGTTGGATGCATGGTATACAAATCCAATCGAATCAATCAATAACCTAGGCGTGCATTGACAGAAATCTCTGAAGACTGCACAGCCTGGATGAGCTTGGAACTGTCATATTTTTGGACCACTCCCCAAATCCCCTAGCTATCTTGGCCATGGATTGTGAGAGTGGTATTTTAAAAAGTAACTTTCCTAAGTTCTGATTCACATATTCCCCACTCTGATTCAACCTCCACCTCCACCCATTCCCACCCAACACATGCTAGTCTCTGTCTGCTTGCTTCTCTTTCTTTCGCTACACACATGCACACTCGTGGGGCATGCTGGATTGGAGAAGGGGGGGGCAACATGTCCAAGGGCCCCACATTCTGTATCTGAACCTGTGTGTGACAGAGAGGCATTGAGGACTGGATCTCTTTGTGAAACCAATGGAAACTGGAAAACAAGAAGACAATCAAGGTAGCCTTGGAGAGAAGCAGGCAAGACAGGCGTGTGTATGAATGTGTGCGTAAACCTACAGTACATGTATATATACACTGACACCTTTCATACAGGTACCTGGCATAAAGACATTTCTCAGTCCGTTTTATCTTTCTGTCCCAGAATCTTACAAGTACAGCATAATTTCCATTATCATAAAATGTAATACAATCCATCAGGAAGCACCACTGGGGATCTATTTCATTCTGGATTTATTTAGTAATAGACTCCTGACAACCGATGATGGCTCTCCATTTTTTTGTGAAATTATTAATTGCTAAGGCAATTTTATCACTGCAATCACAGTTGCCAAACACGTATTCACTTCTTTTGAAAAGCTCCAGTCTAAATTATGGCTTCATCATCCAATATCATCTATGGCAAATAATTGGAAGGCATTAAATTTTGTGTCTAGTCTTTTAGAGTGACTTCGAGCTCCCCATTTGAACCCGTTCTCTTCTGAACAGTTTATAAACTCATTCTTCAGATTTTTTGCTAAAAAACAAAAAAAGCCCATATCCTAAGATGGGGTGGGGAGCCTTCAGGCTTCCAGATGTTTTGGAATGTAATCCCCAGGATTCTGAGCCTTTACTGACAATGATAAAGAACTGTGTGAGTTGTGGTCCAGAACAGCTGGAGGGTCAAAAGTTCCCCACACCTGCCCTAAGAGAAAGTTCTATCAAAAGACATGTAACCACAGGGCCCATCAAACTGAATACACCTGAGTTAGGGAAAGATCTGACCCCTTGTTGCTTTCAATTCAACCCAATGCCGAACAGTGCGAATTCCAACACTTCGGTCCTGAACACAACTAAATACAACGTAACATTTGGATGGATGTGATTCAGTGTCACCCATAGGCAAAGAATGTCAAGGAATGTCTCTCTTTTCTGTCTAAACCTAAGGAACCTGTTCTGGTCTAAACTAGTGTCTGCTGTCAGAAATGGACTGAATGAGGGCTTATCAATTCAAATTTAATATCAGGGAATGAAATCCCCCCTCCCCTGAAACAGAAACAGATCCATGCTAATCAGTAGAAATACAAACCTGCTGTAAAGGGCAGCTCATTAAGTTAAAACAATTAAAGCACTGGTGCAGACTAGCAACTAACAGCAATGCAATGTCCTCGCTGATTGGTGGAGAGCAATATAAGACAGAAGTTTGTATGAAACTGTTTTTAGGTGGGAGTTAACCTTCTTCCTCCAAGGCTGTACTGCTGTTTCCAGGAATGATGTGCTACAGTATGTTGTTATTATGCTGCCAGAAATGCTGTCTACCAAGACCTCTGAGGAAATGGTGTAAGATTGCTGTAAATACATTTGGTGGTGCAAGACTGGCTGTTGTGTGAAGTTCCTGTAAAGCAGTATAGTGTGTTTGCATACAAGACTCTGCACAATACCCTGCCATTTGATCCCAATGGGACAGGGCTAATCCTGTTCAGACAAAAGCAGATCTAGAAATAGAGGCTCAGCTTGCATTGGATGGAATTATGATGACTTTCATCAATGTTCTTAATCACAGTGTGGGTGCATTTCTGGATTCATTCCTGAACGAGTAGGCTCAGATTTTGACAGCGCCCAGGACAGTTCTTTCCCTGTTAGTACCACCCTTGGCTATTCCTGGAAATGCCTGGTCTGGTCACATTCACACAATACAACTATTACGATGTACTATATATTGTTCTGTTTCTTAAAAGTGTTTGGTAACGTCCCAGAGCCAGCCCTACCATTAGGTATAGTGAGACACTTGCTTGAGGCCGTGGAGTACAAGGGGATGCAACTGTGTTTCTTCTTGTTTTCTGACAATGTGTCTCTATTGCTCTTTAGAGCTACCACGGCTAGCAGGTCTCCAGTGCTGTCAATTCTTTGGGAATGCCTTGCTGTTTGTTCCATGGAGTCTTTGGAGTAAAGATATGATGGAAGGGGTGACCTGATGTATCATCTGTCCCATGGCACAGGTGATTTCTTTCTTTCTTTCTTTTTTACACTCCTGTCACTGTGTTTTCACTCCAAGGACCCATCAGAATGAGTGTTGGCAAATATAGAAAGTAGAAGGCTAGGGTGCAGCTGCCACCTCTTTTCACTTGATTGTGGTGGTTCTTGCCACACTACTGCCGTGGTACTCACCACGGACTCCCTCTTCTTCTCTCATCTCCCCTACCCCTTCCATCTCCTTCCATAATGGTAAGGGAGAAAGCAAAGGTGTTTCCAATGCCTCTGGAGCAGCTGATTGTGCATACAAGTGACAAGGGCAGCGGCCGCCGTGGTCTCTGGGGTGATAGGGCTTCAGCCAAACCCTGGACTTCAGGTGACCCACAGTGCTATATCCAGTTACAGGAAGCCTTGTGCTCCTTGTGTTTGCTTTACTACATCAGCTTCAACAGCAATTGCTCTGTTTCCAGGTGTAGTTCAGTGTTAGTGTATAACCTCTTCTGTGAATTAAGATCAGTCTCTTTGAGAGAGAGTTTGATTCCATACAGCCTCACCTGGGCTTTGGGGTCTTTGGGAGAGGCCCTTCTCTCAGTCCTATCACCCTCAGAGGCATTTTTGGTGGGGAAGATTGATTGATTGATTGATTGATTGAGAGAGAGAGAGAGAGAGAGAGAAAGACTACTCCTTCTTTGCTACAATGTTAGTCTTCCGCTCTCTCTCTCTCTCTCAATATCCTGTGTGTTGTGTTGTTACAGTCGTGACCGACTCTTCATGACCCCATGTCCATGGAGTTTTCTTGGCAAGAATACTGCCAGTTCCTACTCCAGGCGCCTACAGCACCTGGTACTCCCTGGTGGTCTCCCATCCAAGTACTAACCAGTGGGCAAAGATATTTCTATTCATTTTGTTGTTTCTCTGCCTTTAAACTGGGTGGTTACTTGTGGGTGGGTGGTGGACTTTGGCTGGTTGAATATCAGCTCCCCCTTTATATATATATATAT
>JAHTLZ010000122.1:15878251-15906846 GCA_023846285.1 Phrynocephalus versicolor | reverse complement strand
GCCCGCTACAAAGGGAAAAGTACGCGTAGCCATTGCGTGCGTATGCGTACAAGTGGCACTGGCAGAGGCACCTCTCTTTTGGGTGCCTCTACTCTGACTCACTAAGAAGGACAGCATACTGGCATACGGTGCACTTGGGCTGGGGAGCGAAGCCCTCTGGGCGCTCTATGGCTCACCAAGAAGGGAAGTGTACTTGCATAGTAGTGCAATGCGAGTACAGATCTGGCTTAGGGTTGGGGTTACGGCAAGGGCTAGGCTTAGGGTAACAGGTAAGGTTAGGGTGAGTTAGTGGGCTGCACCTCTGGGTGCCTCTGACCCACTAAGAAGGACAGTGTACTGGTGTATGGGTTAGGGTTAGGGTTAGGGTTAGGGCTAGGGCTAGGGTTAGTGGGCTTTTTATGCCCGACTGGCACATCCCAGAAGTCTCAGTCAAAACCTGGCCAAGTGGCCATGTGATTGGTGGAATGGCTCCAAAAATTGGCATGGTCCCATCCCATGGCCAGCCCATCCCTGCACACTGCGCAGGTGTAAAAAATAAAAATAAAATAAAATAAAATCAATGGAGACATTTTATTGGAAGACAAACCCACTGTTGCTACTGTAAAAATTCAGGCAGTTAAAATAGCTAATTTTCGCATGTTTCTGTGGTGCTTTGGTGTGTTTTTGGACCACAATTTCAAAATAAATATTGCGGTCGCCATTTTGGATCCCCCTGCACCGCATGGCATGGCGAGTTGGCAAGACGACGAGGATGCCCCCCACCAGAGCAGCCCAGGACAGGAGAGGGGGGGAGGCCGGGGACCCCCCCTCCCAGAAACCACCTCTCTGGTAGGTGCCCTCACTCAGGCAGGCATATTTTCGCCTGCCTTTTTGGCCGGGAAACGGGTTTTTTTTTTTAACTTTTAAAAACTTTTTTTCTGTGCTGCTTGGCATCGTGTGATCGCCGCGATGCCATGAACGACAACGACAAATCAGACCCAATTTTTCTTTTATCGGTTCGAGTTCGAGTTCTGGCGGAGTAATTGTCGTTACCGTTTCCGTTACGTAACGGAAACGAGGAACGGAAACGGAAACGAGAATTTCGCCAAGTCGTGCCCATGTCTAATATGTATACAACAACGTTTTAAGGAAGAAGTGTAAAGATTTCCTTGAGTGATCCATTATGTCTGTTGTCATTACAATTTTATTTATTTATTTATTTATTTATTTATTTATTGCTTAGTCTCTTGCCACTGAAAACAGAGGGGGATTCTGCACAACTGGAGACAGGGAAAGACTGAAGAAAAGGGACTTCTTTCACCAATATTTCCCTGAGTGGCCATGCTGGGTATGGAATTCTGGAAGCTGTAGTCTAACTAAAGTACCTTCTCCAAGCTCTGGTGACGGAGGGGCTGTGTAGCTTTCTCTAAACGGTCTTGTCCTTATTGCTTTCCAACAGCATCCCCCCAGAGCCCTGTACCTATTCTGTTCCTTCTCAGTGGCACATTGCGTTTCACCATTGTGAGGCATATGTACTGTGGATTTTTATTACAGTTTAATGATTTTATAGTAACACTTCATTTAATTGGATAATTGACCACATGGTTAATTTTAAGTACAGAAGGAACCCTACTAGGGACATTAATAATGATCCTTACAGCTAAGATATATTTCTGCCTTTATTCCATGGTCCCGGATTCACTCAACCTTCTTTTTAATTGTCCCATTCTGACCTTTCCCAAGAGGTTGTCATCTGCTTCAGCACATATAGCGAAACAGCTTTGATCCAGATGCTTCATTCGTGACCATGCTGCATTTGTACATTTCCTTTGCTCTGCCCCGGTAGCGGACTGAGTCCCTTCCAACCTGGAAGTTTCATCTTCTAGAATGTATCTTCTTTTAAAGTATTTTGGACTGTATCATTCATGATAGGGTTTTGGTGCATAAATATTCCAAAGTGAGCTACTGTTGTCTTTTTCTGTGCAGTATCAAAAAGGTTTAGCTTGAGTGTCACATCTGTTGTTTATGACAGATCACCCACAAGTGTCACCTTCCACTATTGATGCTTCCCTGTAATTGTCATTTAAATTTTTTCTCATTCCTATCACGAGTGGAACTCTGAATGTTCACCTGCTCATATGACCACAGATTCACTGAATGACCCTCCTACATTTACAGTGGTTTCAGTATTGCTCTTATCTCCCCCCTCTCTCTGTGTGTGTGTGCCATGTCCATGGAGTTTTCTTGGCAGGAATACTGAAGTGGCTTGCCAGGTCCTACTCCAGGTGCCTACAGCACCTGGTATTCCCTGGTGGTCTCCCATCCAAGTACTAACCAGGGCCGACCCTGCTTAGCTTCCGAAATCAGGCAAGATAGGATGTGCTTAAGGTATTCCCTGACACACTCAAAACCCCTCACCATATGGAGTTGTGAATTGGGGGAGGGAGAGATACAAGTTGTGTTGTCACATTTTTCATTGGTAGTGGTAGCTTGAAAACTCCAGCTGATTCCTGAGCTGTGCCCCTACCTGTATAAGAAATGCCTGACATCAGGCATTCACAAATTGGTAATCTCTAAAATAGAGTGCTTCGTAGTTCATGAGAAATTATGGATTATTCTGAAAGATGTGGGTGTGCCTTAGCACTGATGCATAACTTGTATTGTGGATAAGAAGCTACCATTAGGACAGAATATGGAAAGACAGACTGATTTCCCAAAGACAAAGGTTTCACACAAAGGGGGCCTTTTATCCCCTTATTATCTTTTCAATCTGTTTACTGAACATATACAGAAAGCTGGACTACATTCAGATGAAGGAAACATGAAAAATGGTAGATGAAACATCAAATTAAAAACATGCATTTTATTGGAAGAGGCCGCAATGAGTTGAAATGATGATTTGGAAAAGTGAAAGAAGAATGTGCCGAAGCACGGTGGGGTAGTGTGGGTTTATGACCCCTGGGGTACCTGGGGAAAGGCAAGTATTGTGGGCACAGGAGAAACCCCCAGGGTAGTGCCAGGAAGCAGCCAAGGAGACACCTGAGGTCCATGCTGGTGACAGTGGCAGCATCAGGTCTGGTGCCCCCGGCAGCTCAGACTCAGACTGCCAGGAAGGGAAAGAGGAACACAAGGAGAGACTAGAGGAGTGTGCTGGGTAGAGTGGCTTGTGAGCGCGATAAGAATTTCGCTCCTGTGGCATCTGCCTCTCTGCCCCCCCCCCCCAACACACACATACACACTTTGCTACTGCAAAATCAGGACTGCAGTTGAAGAAGACCAAAATCATGACTACAGAGGAACTACACAACTTTGACATTGGCAATGAAGATATTGAAGTATCTTTGACGAGTAGGAAGCATTGTGATTATAACTGGGCCATGGCTTTGTTGGGATATGTTGATGGATTGTTGGGAGGTTGGTGTATTATTTGGTATTATGTGCCGCAGTCTGATTAAAGGAGGAGTCGTAGACACAACAGGTATATGAAAAATGTACTTAATCTATATATTCTAAGGGGAAAAGGTAAACGGGTTGACCTATGAAAATAATAAAACACTCATTAAATATCTGTACAGAAAAATATACAAAATAGAAAATTAGGGCAACAGCAGTTGTGATAAAGCTCATAAAAAGGGATAAGGAGCTATACACACACATATATACTGCCTTGCTTGTTATAAATACAAAAGGATAAAATACAACCTTAAATAGCAACAAGTCAGAAGTAACTCTGCAACTCTCTCTGTGCCTCTGGAACAACACCAACATCAGGCAGGTCAGGGCGTGGCCGAGGAGTGTGTGTGTTTGAGGCTAGAACCATTACTTAAGTAGTAAGGTCTTAAAGAGACATGCAAACTGCTGAGTCATGTTGAGGTTTGCTTTGCCATATGTTTGGATGTAGGCCTTGCTATGCCAACAGGCTTGTGTGTGTGTGTGTGTGTGTGTGTGTGTGTGTGTGTGTGTGTGTTGTGTTGTTATAGTCGTGACCAACTCTTCAAGACTCCATGTCCCTGGAGTTTTCTTGGCAGGAATACTGGAGTGGTTTGCCAGTTCCTACTCCAGGTGCTTACAGCGCCTGGTATTCCCTGGTGGTCTCCCATCCAAGTACTAATCAGGGCTGACCCTGCTTAGCTTCTGAAATCAGGCAAGATCGGATGTGCCTTAGGGCATCTAGGCAGTTGGGCCATGGCATATCACTGGCCAATCCTTCACTTCCAGAAGTATTGTGCAGCCAACTTCCTGATTAGCAAAGTGACCCTACAGTCCTTTTAGGACCACAAATGACAATGGTTTCTAATTTAGTTTTAATTTAGTTTAAATCAATTTTGCCTGATTCCATAGATCACTTGTTTTTAAACAAATGTTTGGTTACTCAGTGCAATTGCTGTTGCACCTTCATTATTTGTACCACATGCTGGCTTACAACAGGATGATGCCCCCAACTGATGGCATAAGCAGAGAGCTGCTTTGCTCAGAGACTGACAATTCCTGCTTGAAAGTCAAGCCAAGATGGCCTTACATAAGAACATAAGAACAGCCATGCTGGATCAGGCCAAAGGCCCATCTAGTCCAGCTTCCTCTATCTCACAGCGGCTCCACCAGCTGCATTTGGGAGCGCATGAGACTAGATATCTGTCTCCTGATACCACTGCCCTGCATCTGGCCCTTGAAGTACCCTGGTTTTAAGACTGGAGATTACACATCTCCATCATGGTTTGTAACCTCCCCATTTTATGAACAGAAGACAAGTGGACTTGCAGTTAAAATGGGCTTCCAAACCTGAAGGTGGCCAATTCGTTTAGGGCCCCAGGACAGCCTCTGTAGTCTACGTGGCTCTCTCCTCTAAAATAAGGGAACAGATGGGGGTACCAAAGGAACAGCTTTCAGCATCTGCTCCCTGTGGCAGTCACCTCACTTTGTCTAACAATAGGGCCAACCGTATGTGTAACTCAGATTTGTCGACCTGACAGTTTTCCTTCAAATGCAAAATTCCCCCTGCTACAAGCTTCTAGGAGGTAAACAATGAACAGATTTAATACAATATATGGAAAGCAATGTCTATAGCCTCCCCCACAAACACATGCCAAGGAAAACCAGCCTTCTTCTCAACCGTATCATCAGGAGTTTTGATTGAAATTAAATGTAAAAAAAATCTGCTGTGCTTGTTGCAAGCCAAGAACCATCAACATGTGCCACTGATTCTCCCCCTCCCCCTTTTGTTAGGCAGAATCTGTATCTTTTCCATGTTGCATTTGTGTAATTGATGTGTGTTTCATTGTGGCAGCCTCTGAAGTTCAAATGTGACACATATCTTCTCACCCAGATAGGAAAGCAATTTTCACAATGGAAATTACAGAATTGTTTCCTTTCTCTCCTCCTCCCACCCCCAACTTCACAGGTTATGCACACTTCTAAAAGCTGCACAAATCTGAAGTAGACATCCTTGCAAATAAACATCACTGAAAGAAGTGAGTCTTGTGGTCTACAAATAACATGAACAAGAGTTCATCTTCATGAGAACATACTTCATAGAGCATCATTCAAAATGGCTGTGTTTGTGGCGACCCTGCAGCTTGATCCAGGCTAGCTTTTCACAATGGCTTGGGTTAAGTACAGAAAGCCTAACCCTAGGTTGATGGGAGGCTGGCCAGCCAAGGGCAATCCTCCTATGGCTGCAGGCATGTAGTTTACCCAAGGCCACATGGGCAGGTTCTTCACCCAGAATCTCCTTCAATGAATGGTCTTTCTCAGAGATGGATGCTGTGGCGATCAGACTTGCAAACTAATCCCAAGTTTACTCTTCAATAGGTAATCACAAAATGCAAGACACTGCAATGCTCTATGAGGGCTGGGAGAGTAAGAACAGACAAAAGAAAATATTTTTTCACCCAGCGCATTGTTAGTCTGTGGAAGTCCCTGCCACAGGATGTGGTGATGGTATCTGGCCTGGATGCCTTCCAAAGGGGATTGGACAGATTCCTGGAGGAAAAGTCCATCACAGGTTACAAACCATGATGGAGATGTATCATCTCCAGGCTTAAAACCGGAGTACTTCAAGGGCCAGATGCAGGGGAGTGGTGTCAGGAGACAGATATCTAGTCTCATGCACTCCCAAACGCATCTGGTGGGGCCACTGTGAGATACAGGAAGCTGGACTAGATGGGCCTTTGGCCTGATCCAGCATGGCTCTTCTCATGTTCTTATGTCCTCAATGAAGAGAAGCACTTGCTACAGCAAGAGTCTATTAGCAAATAAATGATAAAACATTTTTTTTTAAAAAAAACACATGAAGGATCTAGTTTGATTCTAAGGAACGAGTGTGTTCCTTCTATGTAATGTAACTGTAATTTCATAGGTACTTCAGCTGCTTGCGAATGGTCTGGTCAACACTAGCTGCACTTGAGATAGGCTGTGGACTTGGGAGCTGGAGGCAGAAAGGTAAAAGCCACACAGTCACGCAAATTAAAAAAAAAATAGAAATAGCTGAGAGAGCTGTGGATTGGAAATCACACCCATGCTCTTCAAAGAAAAAGGCACAGGCCAGGCACACACACACACACACACACACACACACACCCCTCTCCTCATCTGGCCTTTCTCTGAAACGGACATGTCTCTACTTGGCCAGGCACTGAAAACCCGAGTAGTATTATGTAATCATTTCTTTTGCAAAGCACTCTACCTTTTCCTCCACCAATTCCATAGGCCAGCATTAGTCGTTTTATACAACTGTCTACAATGAACATGGTAGTTTAAAGCTTATCTGTCACAAGTTATGAATTGAATAGTCTTCAGTTTGAGACACTTGTATCTTTTAATGTGAGGGAATATAGACCACGCAGCCCAGGTTCCATGACATTTGAGGTTAATAAGGTAGTGGGTGGGACTCTGTCCTGTTGGCAAGAGAGGAATAGGTTGTGCTTAAAATTCCCACCCTGCAGACTGTGTAGTCTGATGGGGCTTGGGGGGCATCAGATATGAAATTTAAAACAAAAACAAACCTTTCTAAGTTCATTGGCTGGAATGATTACAATATAGTCCCTTGTATATTTACTGGGAAGAGGGCGCAGTGGATAGAGTGATCGACTAGGACAGTGATGGCAGACCTTTTAGAGATCGAGTGCCCAAACTGCAATTCAAAACCCAGTAATTTTTTTGCAAAGTGCCAATACAGTAATTTAACCTGTATACAGGTAGTTATGAAGGGGTGATGTCGGGTGCCCACAGAAAGGGCTCCGAGTGCCACCTTTGGCACCCGTGCCATAGGTTCGCCATCACTGGACTAGGACATATAGTTCATCACTCGGGGGAAACAGGGTTCAAAGCCCTTCTCAGCCATTGAAATTCACTGGGTGAGTGAAACTGGCAAAACCTCTCCTTAAATATCTCACTTACCTTGAAAGCCTTGTTAGTGTCCCTATAAGCCAGTTCTGACTACAGAGGATACATACGCAAGTAATGTTGACATTTGTGGGACTTACCTGTGCATGTGGGCATCTGTTTATAGCCTTTAAATTATAGGAGCTGGAAAAGGGCATAGAAAATCTTTGTTGTGTGTGTGCCACTAAGTTGGAACTAATAGAGTTTTCAAGGTGAGATGTTTAAGGAGTGCTTTTACCAGCTCCAGTCCCCCAGTGAGTTTCCAGAGGTCAGAACACAGATCTCCCCAATCACTGTCTATCATTCCATCCACTACACCATACTGGATATTGTTATAGAAAACCGCAGAGGCTGAAAATTAATACAAGGCTTGTTGTATGGAAAAGTTGAACCCTTTGCTGTTTATATGCTCCAGTGGATACAAATATTGGTTGTTCAGCCAGATGTCATGCTGAGATTACACATTTCTCCATTTGTTCTACGTGGGGAACTTGTACTCATGGTACCTGATATCTGTAACATTTTGTAGTGCATAAAATGCTTTACAACCTTCATGTACTTTGTCTGGATCTGAACATTAAGGGAAGCAATACGTGGCTTTATACTGAGAATGTTTTGTTGGATGCTCAGCCGTTCTAGTTTTGGGCAGATGGAGCACTTCCTCTTGTTTCCCAGCCTAAGTTCCTAATTCCTCCTACTCTAAAAGGTAGCAATTTGTCTCATCAATAAAATGAAGGCAGACCATTACCATTTCAAGAATAATTTGCATCCAAAGTAGCAGGATCAAAATAGACGAGGTAAATTGAGTCAAGGCATAGGATCTCATTATGTGCTGCTTCGGAGAGGCAAGTGTCTTGGATGCATTTTTCTGCATGGTAGAATTATAAGCAGGGAAGCAGATGGATGAGGAGGAGGAGGAAAAGAGCAGCATGAGATTGGTCTCTCAGTGGGAGGTGGCACTGTAATGGTGAAGGCGGGCATTTATGGCCGGCCAGGCCATGGTTTGGTTTCCTGCAGAGTGCATTTTGCTACATAGACACACCCCAGGAGACTCATGTCAATCTCTTGTTAAGGCCTCATGTTTCCATTTCCAGCACAAATATATCCTTCATTCTTTTCAGAAGAATCTCAGTTCAGAATCCCAGTTCTAGTTAACTGGAGCTCATTTCATGCTTAGCTGTAAGGACAAGGTCTAGAACAGAAGACAGCTGAATTAGCCCTCAGCGAAAGAAAGAAAGAAAGAAAGAAAGAAAGAAAGAAAGAAAAAGAAAGAAAGAAAGAAAGAAAGAAAGAAAGAAAGAAGTTTGGCGAGCAAATCTCATAAATCAGCAAGATTTGGTCAGATCAAGACTGAGAACAGCCCGTGAATTTGAAAGACGGATTTTACAGCATAATTAGATTTTAGAGAGTGAGTGAGAGGGGAGAAGGCTAAGGATTTCAACCTGCTTGGTTGTTAAAAGGAAGCTTGAGAAATCTCTAACATATGGTCATAGATAAAGCCCATCCATCTGTGAAATGCTGATAGTTAGTATGCTCAGCTTCCACTTAAATGAACTCATGCTTGAAGAGGGAAGATGATTTTAAGAAATAATAAGTACAGGAGGAGGATCTTACCTCTTTAGCACCAGGTACAGCGGCTAAGGGGGGGATACACAAGGAAGGAGGAACAGGCAAAATCTGTTCATGTTGGCTTTTCTTACTTGGCTCTCTAATCTTCGATTTATTTTGACCTTTAGAGTCTTCAGGAAACTCAATATGTTAAATTAAGATTTCAGTGTATGCAATTAGGCTGGTGAAAGGAGATTCTGCTTCCCATCAGCTGCACTCCACACTCCTGAAAAATCCTGCACAGAAGACGCAGAAGCAAGTCTTAAAAATCACATGGAAGCCTATTCAGAAGACAGATATTGGATTCAACTCCCCAGTTTCCATGTGCATTTCTTAAACATTTTCATTGCAATTTTCTCCTAAGACATGCGGTTCTGCAGATAAGTTTCCCTAAATGCAAGGTATACTGTATGCATATGGTGTGTTGTTTTGCCTGATATATTCTGTGGACCTTTATCCCAATGGATTGATTCATTTTGGTATATGTGTTGTCAGTGGAGAGCTTTACTGCAGAATGTGCAATGTGGGTATACATACCTGTACAGATAACAACAGTTCAGTTAAAAAGCTGATTTGGGAATGCAGGTTTGGTAGGTTTGCATTAAAAGCAAAGCAAAGTGTTCTGCTTATATATCGCCCCATACCACTTCAAATAATCTCTGTGTGGTTTACAGTTTAATTACACTATGCAGGCTACATATTGCCCACCCCCACCCCCGCCAGCAAGCTGGGTACTCATTTTACCTACCTCAGAAGGATGGAAGGCTGAGTGAACCTTGAGCCTGCTACCTGGGATTGAACCCCAGGCCGTGAGCAGTTTTACCTGCAGAACAGGCATTTAACCACTGCACCACGAGGAAACGGAACTGCATTCTGTCTCATTGGTGCATAGACAGAAGTAAGGTGTTGAAGAAAATAGTCAACCTAATACAGGAACAAATATATGGCCCATGAAGTTCTTGTTTCTGTCAGCTTCAAACCCCCACATCTACTGAATTCAGGGCTGTAAAAAAAACTTTTTAAAGGCTAGAACAGAGATCTAAATCCAGCGGCTAGTCCCTAGCTGGTTATTTTGATTTTCATAAATAGACAATCCACAGACTGTGAAATTCTCTAAACCTGTCACCCATTGTTTTTCTCTGCCTGTAAATGAACTGAAGTGTGCTGGAGTCAATTATGACTTTAGGTAAAGAAGATGGTGCTGCCTAGATGGCCTAAGTACTTCTGATCTCACCTGATTTCAGAAGCTAAGGAGGGTCGGCCCTGCTGGCTAGTACTTGGATGGGAGACCACCAGGGAATACCAGGTGCTGTAGGAGCCTGGAGTAGGAACTGGCAAACCACTCCAGTATTCCTGCCAAGAAAACTCCACGGACATGGGGTCACAAAGAGTCGGTCACGACTGTAATGACGCAACACAAAGAAGATGGGGGGATACAGAGTGGGGCTGGATCTCTCAGCTGCTTTTCTTCACATGGGTGCTCTTCAAACCACTTTCCTCCCATGAGCTTACCTGGGATCCAGGATCTCAGTGGTGGTGATGATTATTTCTCTGGGCAAACAGTAGGGAAGTTATGGTGGCCATGGGAGGGATCATCACACTCCTAGCCAGTGCAGGTGGTGTGTTAACCCTTACATGTGATTGGGGGGCAGGCATGCAACTCAAGGCACTTCCACCACCTGCCACATGGCTCTCAGATTTTGATAAGCACATCTCTCAGTAACTTTGGATCTTCAGTGGTTACTATTTCAAGCTCATGAGCATGCAACTGTGGAATAAATTGCATGGCAGGAACTGTAATGATGCTGTTGCACTGCTTCAGTGGCTCCTGCTGAGAGTGACATATTTGAGAAGGGTGTTTATGTATCTCTTTGAGTATTTCACTTGTAAAGCACATTTGTTTTCTGAATTTCCATCAAGCTCGATTTCCGTGCACTTCCATTATCGCTAACAGAAATTCATCAGTCCTTTTGATTTCCCTCTCCGTAGCTTGACAATTAGCTGTGTTTCCAGAGCCCCCGTTTTTACTTTTCTGTATTGATCTAACAAGCACAAACACCATGTTTTTCCTTAGTGAAGTTGTTTGTTCATGCGCTATATGGCACTTATTTATTTATTTATTATTTATTTATTCAATTTATATGCCGCCCACTACCCAAAGGTCTCTGGGCGGCTTGCCTTTGTCAGTCTTGTAGAATGTAGGTATAGCAGTACATAGGAAGCTGCCTTGTATCATTTATTGTCAGCCAGAAAGCTCATAAACACGGGTTATTTGGTACATGCAGGTTGAGCTCCTAGGGTTTAAACCTGAGACCTTCTGGTGCAAGGCATGCGCTCTATCAAATGAGCCCTATCCTCGTAGGGACAGTCACCATTACATTCTCCAACCCTCTCATCCCACTATACGATGGTTGGTCATAAGCTTCCAACCAGTGATCCTCTGGCAGCAGACTGCCACAGGGTTACTCTAGAAACCATCAGTTATGCTGTTCCAAGTTGTATGTGCAACATCAAAGAAGGTAAAGCTGCATCATCATCTTTACTCCCATTATTGCAAAAAATATCACGTATATAAATCCAAGCCCTACAGAATTATGTGTATGATGCATATGTCAGAGAAACTGTGTAGCATGCTGTCATCTTGCATAATATTTTACTTGTGACATTTCCTGCACCTGCCATTGCACGTTGTCTGTCACTTGGAAAATTCAGTGCCGCAAGCTTCTAAAATAATTGCCTCATATGACTGACCAGGGAATGTTAAAACTTGGCTTTAATGTGGAATTTTAGAACACTGCTTCATTTCATGCCAATAGCAAGACTCAGCTGTTTCCCCCCCCCACCCACCCCCTACACAATTTTTCCCTTTAGAGGATAGCCATTAGGATATACTAATGTGCCCAGCATGTCTAGAGATAATCGTTTAAACTGAAATAGCTTTGGAGAAAGATCTAGTTCATGGGCCAAATGAGTTGTTACATGAATGAGTTGCTCTGATGAAAAGTTTTCCTGTGATTCAGGAGACACAACATGGAGACCCACTACTATCTTAGGAACAGATTTCAGAGGTTTAACTAGGCTGTTATGAGCAGTCTGGCGGCTTTGTTGTGTTGTTTACAGAAAAGAAGCTGTAGGTGGTTGCCAGTTTCAACAGTGGGAATAGAGTCTTCAGGGGCTGCTTTAACTTTTCCCTTCTTGCCATTTGCCTACTCAGAGCTGCCATCCTGAGATTGCTTTCCACACATCAGAAGATATAGAGGCTCAGTCATTTTTGTTCTCCTCCAGGAGGAAAAGTAGCAAGAGGTGGCAATATGTAACAAAAACATGGCAGAAGCCACATGATAAACAGTTCGCTCCCTTTTCCTTTCCCCACTCTTCTGCTCACTATCCCAGGCTTTCTCATTAAAAAAATAACTGGAAAAAGATGTAAGATTGTGCAATCACCAGGTGATCACTAATTGCTTCTTTACCGTGGCAGCATCTCTACTGCTGTCTCTTTGAATGCGTTAAGAAGGGCAGTCATGTCCTGCTTGCTTGAGTCATCACCTGTGCTTCGATCTACTTTCCCAAAGAGGGATGGGTGGGAAATCACCATTACTAAGGATGAACTTTCAGCTTGAAGAATCATTGTTTTCCAAGATCCTAAAGGTCTGCCCCAAACCCTATTGAAAAAAATACACATACACCCGTCCCCGGCTCCCGCCCGGATGCTTCCTCCTCTAGCCTCTCCCCCCACCCCGCCCCACCGCTTCCATTTTTCTCCTCCCCACCCGGACCCTCCTCCTCCTCCTCCTCCGCTTGGTCGCCGCCGCCTTTCCCTCGGAGGCGCCGCTCGCTCTCGGCCGAGGTGAGAACAGGCGGGCGGGCGGGCAAGCGGGCGGGACGCACGGGCTCTGCCGGCGCATGGCCACCACCACCATGCTGCCTCTCTCCTGGGCCACCTTGCTCCTCGCCCTCGCCCTCCTCCTCTGCTGGAGTCCCGGTGAGTCCGCTGCGCCGCCGAGAGAGCGAGAGAGAGAGAGAGAGAGAGAGAGCGAGAGAGAGAGAGAGCGAGAGAGAGAGAGAGAGAGAGAGAGAGAGAGAGAGAGAGAGATGCTTCTGAGGGGGAAAGAGGCGGCAGCGACGGGGGAAGAGGGGGCCTCTGAGCGCGTGCAGAGGCGGGAACGGACCGGCGGGGCCTTTGGGAGCACCGCCGCCGCCCGTGTGTGTGTGTGTGTGTGTGTGTGTGTGTGTGTTTGTGTGTGTGTGTGTGTGTGAGAGAGAGAGAGAGAGAGAGAGAGACGTGGCTGGCGGGGCCTTTAGGAATGCATTGGAACGGATTAAATCCACTTCCAATGCATTCCTATGGGAAATGATAATTTGCTTAACGAAAAAATTGCATAACGTAATTTAATTGGGAACCAATTAATTACGTTATGCAAGGTACCACTGTACAGTAATCAGACCGAAAGATTTCTGAGACCAGAAATGTGTTCTGAACAGAATTAAAAAACCTTCTACAGCCAAGTCCAGTTCAATTATCTAAAATTTGTTGTTTGTTTGATAATATCACATGTGTAGACATGAATCAAACACTGAATATTTGAACAATAAAGGTTGCGCAAACAATCTAGGGACACTTGTGGGTTGGAGGAATTCCCCCCCCCCAAAAAAATTAATCCCTTCAGTAAAATATGGCATTTGAGGGATAAAAATGTTTAAAATAAGAAAGGCATGGCAAGATTGCCAGAATGAAAGGAGTAAGCTAAGAGATACTGAGAGATACAACAATGGGAGTATACTTTCACTTTAGGAAAGAAGGTTCCTCGCCTTCCCTGCTTTGAAGTTTTTGATTAAATCTGAAAATCTCTACTGTTCAGAGACTGGTTCGTTCACTCATCTGACATCTTCACTCAAAGCTGAGGGGTAGGAGTGGTCACAGCACCACTAACTTTAGATCCAGGGAAAAGAGGAACAGGAGTAAATGAACAAAATTAAAACTAGACTATGGGTGATACCTTCATAGGCTGCTGGTAGAAAAATAAAAAAAAAGTTTGCTGAGCTTTTGAGAGCACAAGCTCTCTTTGTCAAAGCAGGTATAAAAGTCCATACATGGCAAGGGATGTAATTTGCCAGGAGAGAGTTCTTAAAAGTTCACTTGGCAAAGATGGAGGCCAGGCATCTTCTTGGAAGGCTCAGCACAGCATGGTCCGATGGGCTGGACTTCACGATATGCCTTTTTTTTTGTATGTTGCTGGAAAGCAGGAAAGAAGGTAGAGGAACAAAGAGCAAGAGATGAAGTTCCATTCCAAGTGGCACGAAGGAACAGCAGACTTTGAAAACTGCTCCTCAAAGAAAGTGTGCCTATTGCCCTATTAAAAGTCACTGTCTTTCCCTGTGGCTACTTTAAGAAGCTGCTGTCCATACTGATGACATTCTGGCTTCTCCAGGGAGCTGATGAGTGCTGCTGCTGCCCTGGACAGAAGCCCCTCCATCTCAAGGCCTCCAAAATCTGGGGACTGATGCAGTTGCATCATCTGTGTTTCATTTGCAGGAATGCAGTTATTACTCAATGATCCAAAAACACAGAGATACCAACGGCGACCCAGAAAAGAATGTGGTCTGTGTGTCTGTCTTGAAAAAAAAACACAGGTTAGATATCAATCTGTGTCTCCTTGTTTGGGCAAGGACATGGGCCAAAGGGCTAGTATACATCCCAAGTCACCACATAAGTCCTGCTGATTTTACTTAAGTCCATTTGAGTTGGGAGCAATGCCAGATGGCAGTGGAAGACAGGAGGGCCTGGTGTGCTCTAGTCCATGGGGTCACAAAGAGTCGGACATGACTGAACGACTGAACAACAACAACAAATATTTGCCTATCAAGTGCACATGACCTGGAGAGTAGTAGAAGAAGAGATCTCCTTCCAGCTTAACATTGCTTTATTGTCTATATCTGCAAGGGAATCATCCAAATGGCGAGGCGTTTCACAAAATAATAAGGATGCTCCAAATATCCATGGGGTAAGTGTTCAAAATATAGCTGTCAGTTTCCAATCAGTTATCTCAGATCCACAACGAAATCGACACAAAACAGTCTTCCATTGTGCAAGATTTTGTATAATTAAGCCAATTCCACAAAAGAGGGAAGCAATATGAAACTGCTTAGTAATTGAGTCAGGAACTATGATGAGCCATAATTATACTGCACAGAGACAAAATAGCCAGGCAGTCTTTGCTTTGAATGGGGAATATGATGAGCAGTACTTAGACCAGATGGATGCATAATAGATAGCTAGTCTCTGTGCTTTTCAATTAGGAACCATGCACAATTAAGCCAAGTTTCAGTGCCATTAAAACAGAACCAATGTGTAATGTTGCTAGGATCCAAGAGAACATGTGAAACAACAATTACAGTTTAGACAATCCCCAGTCTTGTGAAAAATGTGCATCTACTTTTGCAGATGTGTCTTTCACATACAATCTCGGTTTGAGCAAGCTAGAAATATCTATTGAAATACTAATAGAGGCTTGATACATCCCTGAAATGAAAAGAAGTGTGGGTGGGGGGAGGTGGATGGAAAATCTGTTATTAATGGTACTTTAAATCATGCTGCCACAATGCTCAGGCTCTCTCTTCTTGAAAGAAATGCCAATAAAATGAGAATCTGGAAATTAGTTTTAGACAATTGCTACAGTCTCAGAAACATTGGAAATGAGATCTAAAACAGAACAGGTTGTAACAATGAGGAGTCTCTCAATTGTGTTCCCCCCATGACATCTGAATTGTTTGAGATTTAAACAAACATGTTTACTCTGAATAAAATATCAGGACACATATGCTCTGAATAAATATCAGTTTAATTATACTGGAGAAATAAAATAACGGTATGGTAGCAATACATTGGTACTGTAATATTACAGAAATAGTATTCCGCTATAGTTAGTTCAATGGCATAAGCTACTTTTAATGACAGTCTTACTAGTACTTGTGTACAAAGTTGCCAACAGAAACATATTGCAGCAGTTGCAAGGATGTTGATTTCCAGCGCAAACAAACATCTAACAATACAATATACTTCAAAGAGAAAGTAATAATGTTAGATTTACAGACAGTAAAAGAGATAGGCTTTTCACTTTGAAACAATGAAAGTAAACAGCTACAGAAATCCAACTTTGTTATTTCATATTATCACAAGGAAAGACTTTCCTTTCTCCGACAGGACATCCTTAGAACTTTTTAGATGTCACAGCAACTTAATTGCCCTAATTCTATAATTACAGGCTTCATTGTTTTTTAGGCCACTGCTTGTACAGCTAACATCTTAAATCTTTTTATTTACATACATTCAGCACAGGAAAAGTTTTATTTATCATACAAGAGGCATTTTGATCAGTGCAAGAAAAAAAAATCCATAGTGATTGCACAGCATCGAGGAGGTAATGTACAAATATACATAAAGACTGTTGAGAATCTAACTTGCACATAATACAGGTGGTTTCTGGTACATATATCCACAACAATTAAAAGTTAATACATACACAGAGTTGTTAGCTATGGAACTACTCATTTTATGAGAGTGGGTGGGTGACTGTGGTGCAGTGTGTGGATAAGCTTGCTAGGCAATTACCAAGGGAACATGGACAACTGGAAATATCAGTATCTTAGAAGGATGTTTATCGTACTCGCATTTCAAAATAAAGAAAATTATTAAAGAAAAACATGGGAGCAAAACGATTGCCTTGGCAGATCACAGTCCATTTCACCTAGTGCTGTGTTGACAACAACGGCCAGCTGGTCAATTCACTTTGGAGGGTCAAAGTCAAGAAGGTCAAGGAGATGGCCATTTCCTATTATTTGTATCCACGGCATCTGATTAGTCAAGGTACAATGCCTCTGGGAATGGAGGCAACCTGCTTAGACAGTGAGATCCATCAGTTATGCTGAAAGCACCAAGTGACCAATGAGACAGCCTTTCCTTGGCCACCTGCTGAAGGCAGCCGAATTAAGTGGATGCACAGCACCATGACAATGAATTGCCAACGATGCCCTGCATTAATACCAATCCCAATAGTATTACTGGCCTATACTCATCATTAAGTGTGCACAGGCAGAGCAGACCATAATACTCTGTTCCTTCGTCAGATGCCTAACGGCAAGAATGTGGGGCTCACCCCTCTTGCATGTTTGTCATTCCATGGTGGCCACTAACTACTTTTTTACACTGCCTAATTGGCTCTTAACTGCACTTAGGTATTCTAGTGACTGTGAGATGGAATTACCATGCTCACAGATATGTTACCCTAACTGTATCTAAAGCAAACACCCACACACGGCACCACAGTGATTCTCATGGACAGAGGTACTTCAGTGGATTGAAGCTGAGATACACAAGGAAAATGGCATGATATAATGGAGTACAGAATCCTGTTTGCCTAGGAGCTCCATGTTCTGAAGTACATGGAGCTCTTGGGGCAGACGGTTCTTCCCAGCAGTGGCGGTTTTGACTCTAGCCCAGAAAAGAGCAAATAAAAATAACAGTGTTTTATTATTATTATTATTAAAGAGGCACGAGCTTCAGTATGCTTTAGGACTACAGTTAACAATGATGAAGAATCTGTTTTTATTTTTGTTTTCAGTTACGATGAAGCAAAGAATGACTCCACCAGTCACTCAAAATGACAGCAAAAGTGTCTCAGTGGAGTTTTAGGTCCTGTAATATAAATGATGATTGTTGGCTGGGAGGAGACAGTATGGGAAGAGGTTACATTGATAGCAAGGGGGGGGGCTATTATCGCCCACTGGCAAAACTGTTTTATGCCTTTCTAAGCATTTTCATGATCTTGAAAACAGCCCCAATGCCTGGCTTAAGTAAAGCTAATTAAAAGTTGAGTTTCTAACAGCAGTTATAATTAGTATTCATCTTGTAGGGACTTTATATCCAGCTCAGTTTGAGAAATGGTGTTAGAACAGTACACACAGTTATAAAAGGTTTCTTAAAATTACAAACCTTCACTTATGTAAATGAAATATATGGATAAATATTTCACAGGATGTTGTATCTTATAATATCAATAAGCACCATGTTTAGTGCCTAGACAGCCCCATTGTCCCATAGTTTATTTTAATCACATAAAGTTAAGATCCTTGATACATAAATAGAAAGCCATACAAGTAAGCATTAAAATCACAAGACAAGTTTTTTCCCTTTTCCTTAAAAAAATGGCTCTTGATACATATTTTCATTATACTTCGGGCTCACCTTTCTCCAAAACCCTTTGAGGAAATTTTTCTTGTTCAGGAAAGAAAGAAATTTTAAAACATGGAAATGTTCTTCCAGTCAGTTTTTTGGATACAGCACCTCTTCACAGAAGGATCGAGAGAGGCCTTTTTTTAATCTTTCGGTTTTTACACATACAGGCCATAATAAGTATGTGGTTTACTTATGCCTTATAGGACTTCTTATTAACGCATGCTGAACTTCTAGTGTTTGGACTGAACCCAGAACATTCAGTAAAACTTCTCTAAAGATATCTAATTGATTTGTATAGTAATATGTTTGTTTTAAAGGGCTGATAAAACGTTTTAATTTCTACAGAAAGGAGGACCCCTGATCAAGCCAACTATTCTAAGCATGTTTGGTAGAGGTATGTGGGGGAGGTTTCAATACACCAATAGAAAAAAGCTGCCTATAGAATCATAGAATCATAGAGTTGGAAGAGACCTCAAGGGCCATCTAGTCCAACCCCCTGCCATGCAGGAACCCCATCACAATATTTCCGACAGATGGCCATCCAGCCTCTGCTTAAAAACCTCCAAGGAAGGAGACTCCACCACCCTTTGTGGCAGCATATTCCACTGCTGAACAGCTGTAACTGTCATGAAGTTCTTCCTAATGTTCAAATGGAATCTCTTTTCCTGTAGTTGCCGCAAGTCCTAGTATCTGAAGCCATGGAAAACAAACCTGTTCCCTCTTCAATATGACATCCTTTCAAATATTTAAACATAGCTAGCTATCACATCCCCCCTCAGCCTTCTTTTTGAAAGGCTAAACATTCCCAGTTCCCTAAGCCGTTCCTCATAAGACATTTCCTCCAGACGCTCAACCATCCTGGTCGCCCTCCTCTGCACCCACTCGAGGTTGCCAACATCCTTTTTAAATTGAGGCGCACAGAACTGGACACAGTACTCCATGTGGGGTCTGACCAGAGCAGAATAGAGTGGTACTATCACTTCCCTTGATCTAGACACTATGGTTCTGTTGATGCCACCAATAATCACATTGGTTTTCCTGGCTGTCGCATCACACTGCTGACTCATGTTCAATTTGTGGTCCACCAAGACTCCCAAATCCCTTTCACAGGTACTATTCTCCAGCCATGTATCCCCCATCCTATATAGAAGTGCTTATTTTCTTCAGCAATGGGCCTATGCCACTGATCTTGAAATCAGTGGCATAGATCTAGTAACCATCTTGGATCACATCACCATGTATTATTGTGCTAGAGTTCTGCAGATGTATTGTACCACACGGGTTTGTTGTTCCTCATCTATTGGAGGAAGGACATCATTGTGGTTATCTTGAATTAACCAGCCATTAGGATTGTTATGCTGTAACTCTCAGGAGTAAGCAGCAGAACAACTCCCTTTAAAACCATTTAAAATACTATGTTATGAGCTGTCAAACTGCATCTGACCTATAGATACCTTTTAAGGAGTGGTTTTGACAGTGCCACAAACACCCCTGGTGAGTTTCTATGGCTGAGCAGCTACTTGAACCCAGGGCTCCAGAGTTCTAGCCCATCTTTTTATCCACTACACTACACTGGCTCTCTTCTTTAAAAAAAGCTACCAACAAATGGAAATTATTGTTTTACTTCACAGGGCAATTTTTCTGATATTTTCAACAAGTCATGCATGATGACATCACTGACACGCTCCTCTAGTAGTCTGCTATAGTAAACTTATCAACAGATTTACATCTCCATTGTCTTGTATTCTTCCATATCTAATTCCATCAATATGCATTAGTTATGCCAATGTACAGTGGGTGCGCAATATTAGCTCCCCAATTTACACCCAGCATAGCTTAACAACTCATATGTCAACACTGAACCATTTCAAATATTACTCCTTAAGAAGCTTTCCTTCTTGGCAAAGATCTAGCATGAGCACAGAAGAGCCAAAATTACTACTTCTCCTAGGAGGGAATTCCCCCCTTCCATATGGGACACACTTTTTCCACATCATATAAAACCGAAAGAAAAACAAAGAAGGCAAAAATGCCATGGCACCTTAAAAGACAACCGTATTTTTCATTCTATAAGACACAGCTGACCATAAGTCACACCTAGTTTTCAGAGGAGGCAAACAAGAAAAAATGTTTAGCCTAAGGCAGGCATGTCCAAGCTTCGGCCCTCCTGATGTTTTGGACCACAACTTCCAGAATTCCAAAACTGTATTTCCAATGGCAATGGACTGTGGAGTTATGGTCCAAAATCTGGAGGGGCCAAGTTTGGATATGCCTGGCCTAAGGTTTCATGGCCAGGGAATCCTGGCTGCAAAAGGGGAGGCTTGCAAACAAGGTGATTGGAACTGAGGAATGCAAGCTGCAAAAGGGGAGGGTTGCAAACAATGTGAGTGGAACTGTGGAATGTAAGCTGCAAAAGAGGAGGGTTGCAAACAAGGTGAGTGAAACTGTTGGATATAAGCTGCAAAAGGGAGGCTTGTAAAGGAGATGATTGGGACTGGGGAATCCAGGCTTCAGAAAGAGACCTCTTTGCAAATGAAGCTATTTTTGACTGAGGAATCTTGGTTGCAGAAAGGGGTGTGGGGAGGGGAGAGGCTCCCTTGAGGAAGCCTCTTTGCTAAGAGGTGTTTGGAACTGGGGAATCCTGGCTGCAGCAGGGGACGGGAGGTAACTTCTCTCTAAAGGAAAATCTGTGCTATATAGGTATCAGGGACTACTATATTCACTCTATAAGATGCACAGACATTTCCCCTTACTTTTGGGGGTGGGAAAAGTGTGTCTTATAGAGTGAAAAATATGGTAACTGCTATATTTTAATGTGAGCTTTTGTGGACAAGTCCATTTCTTGAGGCGCCACAATGCATTTGTCGTCTTTATTTTTTATTTTGTTTTTGCTGATATACTAGCAGAGACTAACATGGCCACATCTTACAAAACTACTTTTGTCACAGAAGCCATGTAACACAAAAATGTGGGAGACAGATAACCTCTACCTCTTCAGTTGTCATAGACCTTCTTCTTCCATCCTTGGAGGTCTCCTGGGATCATTGATCCAGAGCCAAGAGGGAATACCCTGTTTATTCAGGGTCAACAAGCACCTCTGGATTAGGAGTGAAAAAGTATTCTCTTCCTCCCATTGCTAATTCCTCATGGCATTAACAATAGCACCTCCTTCCCTTTCTCTTATGCATTCATACCTTCCCATAACTCAAGATTTCTCACAAATGAAGCCTATTTTAGTGATATTTCTATTGATACCAAAAGTACTCTTCTATTAACAGCATATCTTTTCAGCTCACCTCTCCACATGGGAACAATATCAGCTGCATGGCTTCCTTCCTTTTCAGCCTCAAATGCCTACCTCTAGGGCAGCTAAATCCACAGAAGTATCCTAATAAGCTTCTCCAGGGCCCAACAACACATGCTGCTTAAAAGTTCTACTTGCAGAAAGACCATGTGTAAGAATCATAGTGCAGGGGTACAAACGTTCAACCCTTCTGTCCCCTACCAAAATCATGGACTAGGATAGGGGAATCGCTATTCATTTCAAACAGCAACAAAGAGAGAGAAACTTCCAATGACTTCATGACTGCAGAGCTTGCGTTTTCAGTGTGCTACCTTCACTCTACAGAAGCTTTAGTTTAGTTTTACATTCTGTTAGACAGGAAAACGGAATTAGTATTGTTTCTTCTTGATTTGCAATGGTTTCGATTCCCACTAACGCACTGCTGACCAAACCCAAACTCCTGTGAATCCGTGACTGTGTATGAGGATCTGCTGCACCCAAAGGACAATCTGGCAGCACAAGATTCATTGTGCTGCTACACACTAAAAAAAGGTAGCTATCAATGTGGTGCTGCACACATAGTCCACGTTCTATCTAGGTGTATACCTCTGAGTGCAAGATTCCAAAAAAGGGAAACTGCTTGCACACCTTTTTGTATATGCAGGACCCAATTCAGAATGGGGGGTCATAACATGGAAGCCTTCTTTGCTGTATCATTCACTTTTGCTGGATCATGGTTGACCATATTGTAGAAATAAAAAGCCTACGTCCTCCTAGTAAGATAGATGAAAGGTTCTACACTGTGGTTTTTTTTTTTTTTTTTAAGGATGCCAATTTTCCTCTCCATCAATTCTTACTTCTGGTAAGATTGTGGAGATCTTGCATATCACCTTGAAAAAGCTTCTCCTTCAGTTTGCTTAATTCTGTTGCAAATGCCTTTTTTGAAATTTCCAGTATTTTTCACACTAACAGTCATCTTCCAGTCTGGTTCCCCCCACCCCCTAGACCGGGGGTCTGCAACCCGCGGCTCCGGAGCCGCATGCGGCTCTTTGGAACATTTGCCGTGGCTCTGGGAGGGTTCAGAAATTTCAATACAAAGGCACCGAATCTCGCGAGGACAGCCCGTCCCACAAGGGGCGCGAAGCCAAGCGCGGCCACACTCTCAGCACACTCCCTCTTCTTCAGAGCAAGAGAGAGAGAGAGGGAGGCGTGGTGGAAAGTGCCTGCTGAACGGCAGCCTTTTTTCTTTTTTTTTAACTTCAAGAAAACCTTCCAGATCTGGATTGTTGCCTCCCCCCCCCCCCGAGAAAAAAAGACGGGAGGAGAAAACCCTCCTTCCTTCCCCTTCCTTTCTTGCTTGGTTGTTTGGTGGGAGGGGGAAGAAGCGACGTGTGTGTGTGTGTGTGTGTGTGTGTGTGTGTTTTGTGTGTGTGCAACGTGGAGGAAGAGAAATCCCTCCTTCCTTCCCCCCTTCCCCTTCCTTTCTTGCTTGGGTGTTTGGTGGGAGGGGGAAGAAGTGATGTGTGTGTGTGTGTGTGTTGTGTGTGTGGTGGGGGGCAGCGTTTAGATGGGACGGTTCAACGTGGAGGAAGAGAAAACCCTCCTTCCTTCCCCCCTTCCCCTTCCAAGCATTGCACATGTGCAGTTGGCATCTCTCTCTCTCTCTCTCTCCTTTTGCTTCGCTACAGCCCCCCCCAAAAAACTACGGCTTTGCACTAACTTGCCGGGATGAAGTTCCAAAAATGCGGGGGAGCGGGCGCGCACGGTGTGTGTCTCCGCGAAAGAGAGAGAGAGAGAGAGAGATTAGAAATTCCCCTCCTCTCCCTCCTGTACTAGTTTTTGAAAGATTTTTAAAAACTGCCCCCCCCAAAAGTGGAAGCAGTGTGGGCACGACGCACTCGGGCTGCGCTTCCCTCCTCCATGGAGGGTGGGGGCGAGAGGAGGAGGAGGGAGAGATGGAGTGTGTGGGGGGGGGAGAGTCAGACCATGGCTGCAGGATCCGGGCAGAAGGCAGCGAGGGCGGAATGGGAACCTCAAGAAAGGTGGCGTGGGGAGGGGGCCACGGCTAGTCTTCTCTCTGCCCACCCCCCCCCGCCGCCGCCACCCTGCTTCCTTGCCCGGTGCTGTCAGTTCTGGCCCAACAAGCAAAGGGTTGGTGGCGGCGGGAGCGGGGAGGGGGGGAGCGGCGGCGGCAGCGGAGAGGCGAGAAGCAACGGAAGAAGTCGGCTTTTCTTTTTCCTGCGCGAGATCAACTTGGCAGTCGAGGGACTCGGCGTGACAGCTAGTTCGAGCCCGCCCCCCGGCCCGAGGAGGGGTCTCTCTTATTAGACTTCCAGCCGCTCCCTCCTGGAGTCATCCGGTTTTGGCGGCGGGGTGGGGCTCAAGTTGTTCAGGGGCCCCTGGCCGCCCGGGGAGGCCAACGGCGCGCCACCTGGCTCGAGAAGCTGAGCTGAGCCAAGCCGAGCGGAGCGCCTGTGCGCCTGCCTGCTTGTCTCTCTCTCTCTCTCTCTCTCCCCGAAAGCCCGCCAGCAGCTGCCTTCCGCTCCATTCCAACACACAGAATGTGCCTCTTGTGCGCCCCCCCAGCCCGGCCCTCCCCAAGGCTGGCGGACACGCAGCTGCCCCAGTTGCGCACGCGGGAGAACTTGAGGCAGGTGCGCGCCTCGATGGAAACCCTCGGGGACAGGGTGGCGGGGTGGGGGGAGGCGGTGGCGGCTCGGGCTCGCCCGCTTGCTCGCTCTCCCGGTGCCCGAAGTGCCGAAGAAGCAACTTTCATTGGCTTCCTTCTCAGAAGCCCTTCGGGGGTGCCCGGAGGAGCCGCAGCCACCGGCGCTCCTTCCCACCCCACCCGAGCCTGGCACCGGGGCGCAGCGTATCCGAGGAGCGTGCGAGGGAGTGTGTTGCTTGCGAGCGCCCCAAAAGCCAGGAGCGAGGGGAGGGGAAAATATATTTGCAGTGTTATATTTGTTTTAAATGTCGCAATGGTTTTGCGGCTCCCAGGTTTTTTTCCCTGTCGGAAACGGGTCCAAGTGGCTCTTTATCTCTTAAAGGTTGCAGACCCCTGCCCTAGACTGTGGTTAAAGAAACAAGTCAGTCAATCCTTAAGTGCCACAGCATTACTTATGAAATAAAATACAACTCTGTTTTAGTTATTATCAGGCTGTGTTTTCATGGTAGATTTACAAATGTGATCATAATCTTACCCACTGCATTTCCATTACCGACTGGTCAGAAGAACTCACTTTTGGAAACAGAATTCATGTGCAAAGACTGCAACAATTACAAGGAAAACACTTGGCCACAATTACTTGTCTTAATACTAGCAATGTAACTAACATTCACACAATAGACACAAATACACAGATATTACTTAGTTGTATGTACATATAGTTCAAAAAGTTCAGTACTAATACTTTTTTCCTCTTGTTACTGAAGACTATTGTTTGGCCTCTCAGGTTTCAAATCTATAGGAATGTAATACATTTCCATTTTACCTCACAGTGATAACTTTGTATATCTGGATACACATTGTCTTTGAAGATCCAAGGCAAGCAATACACATTCCCTGGTTAAAGAAGCCAGTGATGTGCTTGCTACCTTTCCTTCTGGGTCATTCAAGCCATTTCCAGCAAAACCCAACAATCTATATGATAACAGGTGGCCTTTTCCTTATCCAAAACAATGTATTTTCTTTTTTTTCAAATTACCTTTTGCAAAGTACATATGCACCTTTGTTGCTGTCATTCCCATATTTACATAAGTTTCAAACGTGGCAGGGATTTCAAATGCAGTCGGAAGAAGTAAAAAGCCTTTCCTTTTAAATTCACTAAAAACCACTAAGAATGTAAATTCTTTTCAAAATACCTCAGAAGAATTCTTCAAAATATAGGAAGTATTTTCATGGCAAGGGGTGTTGTTGTTGTTACATCATCACACACTTTACGTTTACTTCCGCACAGGTCTACCTAATCACTTTGGATGGACAATATCAGAAACATACAATAAAACATCATTACATCTCACAAGACATGGTACAAAACGTCTACAATCCAGTACTGCCGCTTTTTTGGGTGGGATGGGTTATGGAAGCCTACTTACAAACAAGTAACATGTTTCATTAAAAATAAAGCTACATTTACAAAACTTATTTCCAATTTGATTATCCTGTCAACACATTATCGGTTTTGAGTAAGTCGTCCTAAGTATATCGATTCTTTTGTTTTGTTAATATGGTGCTGCTGTGTATTCCAATAGGATTTTGCCATCATTATTCAAATTAGCATTTCACCAATGGAAAAAAAATATGTTTTTTTTTTAAACCATGCTGAGACTTTACTTGACGTCGTAGAACTTAAGGGGTAGGGAAAGGTTTGCTACTGCTCAAGATGAAAAAAAAACAACCAAAAAAACAAAACACCAGTCACTCAAAATTTAAAACAATTAAGAATGGTACATTTGAGGAAATACACATTTCGAAAATGAATCTCTCTTGCCTTCTCTTATTTTGTGCTCTTACGAGGCTGAGATTTCTTTACAGTGCCTCTGCAGTTGTGTCTGAGGAGACAGACATGGTCACTTTGGCAATCTTTACTGTATTTTTAATACACCTCTCAGCAGCCTTATGGACATTACCTGGATTGTTAGCATGTCTGTGCTGGCAGTCAGACTCCAAGCTGTTATCCAGAGGTTGTGCTGTCCCCGCACAAGGTGGAAACATGCTCCTGAAGGCATGCCTCAAGTCTTGGCTCCTGAGAGCATAGATAATGGGATTCACCGTGGAATTCAGCAGACACAGCATGCTGCAGAAGGCAAAGATAGTCTTGACCAGCTTGTTCATCTTCCCAAATACATCATAGAGCATGATGGCGAGTAGAGGACCCCAGCAGATGATCAGAACCACAAGGATGAGGACTAAGGTTTTGGCCAACCTGATGTCCATACGCGTTTGCTCAGGCCTAGCGACCTGCTGCACTTTACCATCCTCTGAAGTATGAATGATCATGCTTTTCTGAGTGCCACGCTGAAGCATCCTAACAGCATGGCTATGAGCCTTCCACAGTATGTACATATAGGCATACACAATGAAAAGCAAGAGTACTGTGGTGACTCCAATCCAGAACAAGAGATAGTTCTCATCAATTAGTGGAAATATGTCTGAGCAAACAGAATTTAGCTTTTTGCAGTTCCAGCCGAGCAGAGGGAGGACAGCTATTACAATAGCGATGGTCCACATCACGCAGAAGGCTACAACAGCCTTTGACCTAGTAACAATCCTTTTGTAAGAGAGGGGCCTGTGTATGGATATATATCTGTCTATCGCAGTGAGGAAAAGACTGCCAACGGAGGCAGTGAACGAAGCTGTAACTCCACCCAGTTTGAACAGGAAAACATTGGGACTGTCTTTCCGATGGAAAACATGGAAATCAACGAAACTGTAGACAAAGATGACACTGCCGAGGAGGTCAGCTACTGCCAGGCTGCTGATGAAATGATAAGAAGGCCTACAGCGGAGACTTCGGGACTGGAGGATGACAATCAAGACCAGGAGGTTCTCCAGGACAGTGAAGGTGCCTAGGGTAAGGGAAAGCACTGCAATGGCCAGCTGCTGGGTAGGATTCAGAATCATAAAGCACTCCATATCCATGAAGTTGTCTCCACATTGTATATTCTCCTCATTGTCCTTGAAGGTGGAGAGGCTCTTATTGTAGAAATCTGTAAGGTTGATCTGATCTGATGGGTGCACTCCCAAGACAGCATCTTCTCCTGCAGTCATTTTTGGGCGAAAATCGCCTCGGAAAGAAGACAGAGGGAATTTTTGTGGGTAGTATCCTAACTTGGAGGCCATGTCGCTTTTAAAATCTTCGTACTGGATATCGTTAGAACCCATGTAAAGAAGATCTGTTGTAACTGTTCTGAAGGTCGTATCTGCGAGGCCATCTAGGGGTGACTTCATAACCTCAGGTTTCACTTATGCAGGCTTGAGGGGGGAAAGTAGTTGAAGTGATCCTAGTAGAGAAAGGAGAAGACCAGACTGAATTAAATTTTCAGAAACTTGTGAAAGGAAGTATAAAGATAAAGACATGTAAATGACTGCACAGTGTCTAACAGTAAATCGGTCATTCTATTTAATGTTGTATCTGCCTCTCCTTATCTACAGCAAATGAAAACTTATTCAGCAACAAAATATCTTGAATACAATGCATGTTTACACAATGAAATCATTGAAAAATTAGACAAAAAGTATGAGAAAATAAATCAATGATAATTAAATGCTTCTAACTTATTCTACCTTTTTTGTGCCCATGTGTTGTGAAGTTACTTCCAACTTACAGAAATCCTGAACAGGATTGTGAGAAATAGCAGAAGCCACTTCCCCCATGTTTCTATGGCTGGGGGTGGGGAGTAATGATTTCGGCTTTCCTTAGTCCTCCTTTAACACTCTATGTCCACTAGCTCCCACTGATTCCTCGAAACACATTTAAAAAAATAATTAAAACTTTCCCCCATGATTTTCTTTCATTCCTTGCAAAAATTAAATAAAGCAATGACTTCTCTGGAGGATTTTGATATCATCCCTGGTTTTCTCCCAAAGATTTAAAAAACAGAGAGGTAGTTCTATGCTTACTCATCTAAAAAGTATGCGTCAGAGATACTGGAAAAGTGGGAAGAAAGCAGGTAAACTTTTGGCATCTCACTTAAAGCAACAAAAAAATCAAAATTACATTCCCACAATAAAAGGAGATCAAAATATATTATACACAACACCTAAAGAAATAAATTTAGAATTCCAAAAATACTACAGCAAATTATATACAAAAAATAAAGACCCTAGTGGCAATGAAATATAATCTTTTTTTTTCACATGTGGTCCTTCCAAAGTTAAATTCAGAAGGGAGAGCAGTGCTTTCAAGGCTATTAGAAATAGAAGAGATTAAAAATGTTATCTTGGAAATGAAAGATGGGAAAACGCCGGGGCCTGATGGTTTTCCTATTGAATTGTACAAAACATATTTAGATATTTTAGCTCCTAGACTCCTTTTGGTATATCAGAAAGCCTTGAAATTAGACAAATTACCATGGTCTATGTATGATGCATATATATCAGTTATACCT
>JAHTLZ010000122.1:15853294-15868855 GCA_023846285.1 Phrynocephalus versicolor | reverse complement strand
CCCGCCTGCCGCCGATCCGGCCTCTCAAAAGCACGAGGCGGCGACTTGAAGTCGCTGCGCTGAGAAGGCGCGCTTTCTCGCCGCCCCAGCGCCCTTCGCCACGCGCATGCACTGGAAGCGTTGCGTCGACTTGAAGAGTGCATGCAAATATATATTATAAAGTATTGCGCAGCCAAACGCTGGAAGCCAAAACGGAGGGCGGGGCGGCACTTTCTGGCCCGCCCCGCTTGGAAGCGCGCCCCTTGGCTCAAGAAAGTCCTGAGGGGACAGCAGGGCGCGCCAGGCAGGTGGTTGCAGTAAAAGTGTCCGGCTTCTATACCGCCCGGTAGCGCTTTCGCTACAGCACTCTCTGAGCGGTTTACAATTTAATTTTGCAGGCTTTACATTGCCCTCCCCCCTGCAAGCTGGGTAGGACCTGGGAAGGATGGAAGGCTGAGTCAGCCATGAGCCAGCTACCTGGGATTGAACCCAGGTCGTGAGCGCAGTTTGCAGTACAGGCATCTAACCACTGGGCCTGGAGGCTCAGTAGCGCCTCAGCTCAAAGAAGGGTGGGGATGGGGAGGCATTGGTTGACGCTGGACACAAAGGCGTCTCTTGCTTCTCATCGGCATGGAGCTGTTGCTGCTCCTCCTGCGGATGATGATGATGATGATGTAGTTTGGGTTCATGCACTGCTAGAATGGGCTACTACTAAGAAGTGGGAGCAGAGTGAGTGTTGTCCTCTATCTGGTGTCATTCTCACTGCCAATCAATTGAACCGTACAACTACCTGGCCTTAGATACTACGCCCACCCCTGCTACCTGCCTTAGCACATCTGGACCAAAACAGCAGGTGCCTCCACAGCTTGGGGTGGAAAGGAGGTACTGCCTGGCCCAGTGCACCCACAGCCCCTAACAATTATCCATTATGCATCAAGTTTCCTAGGGGCACGCATGGAACTCTTGCTTAGTGTTTTTGGAAGGTTCCATGGAAAGAACTCCACTGGCACTGCTTTAGTAACTCTTTACATTGGCCCCATAGGTCAGATAGAATAGTCTTACCTGTACCTAGTATGATATTCATGAGGGGAGGTAAGTAAGCAAAGCTTTGGGAACCCTGGGTTCTCCCAAGGTTATCCAGTGACATTCCTCCCAATTAGGTGCCACCTCCAGGCAGGTTTGATGTCTCTGGGCTTCTCAGTTCACATGGAGTCCAGTTCTGTGCATGTTCCTCTTGTGCTCAGCAAAGCTTGTCCCCTAGTAAGCCTATACAGGATGGTGCCTTTCATTTATTGTCTTTCTTTATCCACTCCCCCCCACTCCTTCCCTCTTAGGACCTTTTATTTTGACTGTAAGCCTGTATTACTACAGCTGTTTTTTACATTGTACAGATTTCCAATATGTTTCAGGTGCTTAAAAATGCATGTTATTGGGGTAGAACCAAGGTTTCAATGCATGACCTCCAGATTCTTGAATCAGTCTCTTCACTGGTTGTGCTATAGCACTGTTGAATAGAAACAGCTATGGGTGCCATCCGTAGAGGGGTGCACATGAGCCGTGCGGAGGTTTTGAAATAAAAGTTACTAGAACTGCAGTGGTGCTTTTCTCATACTTGCCATTCGTCAGCCCCTGAGCATGGTAATATCACCGTGATTTGATTAATAATAATGCTAATGCTGTATGAAGTTGTAGCCAAAGTTAGTCTAGTGGGGAAAAGTACAAGAGGTGGCAGTGTTCCCCTAGTGATTGCATAAACTTGATTGGAATATCTAGTGTAAGCAACATAAACTAGTCTAATTATGTCACAATGAGTTTGTCTAACATGCCATGGAACTGTTCATACAAACAGAACCAAAGTAATTGATGTGGTACTTGCACAAGTATGGAAACAATTTTCTGCATTTGATAAAAGGTTTGGGTTGTCCAAGTGATGCCACTGAATACAACCCATCAATTCTAAATAGTACTGTATTTCAGGAGAGATGGTACAGTAGGACCCCCATATCCACTGATTCATTATCCACTGATTCAGTTATCCATGGTTTGCAGGAAAAAATAAATAAATAATTCAGCAGCAGCAAAACAAGCTACTGTCACAGACAGCAGCTGTAAAGCAAACTGCTCTCATAAAACAGCAGTGTAAAGCAAGCTACTGTCACAAACAGCAGCCAGAAAGCAAGCTACTGTCACAAAACAACAGTTTTGGGTTTTGGGGGCATTCTTTCTTATCCACGGATTTCATTATCCACAGGTAGGCCTGGAACCAATCCCCAGCGGATAACAGGGTCCTACTGTACTTGGCACTCTGTGTTGTTGTAACCTGGAAAACCAGCCACTCTTAGAAACAACCCCAGTCTCTTAATATGCTGGGGGTTAACTTCTGTCAACAAGGGTTCCACATTGCCAGGGAAGGAAAGGAGTTGTGTTCTGTCAGGTAGTCCCCCAAAACTTCCTACTTCTGCCATAAAAAGGAATTGTGATTCCTCACATCTCTGTTTCTAGCAATGAAGGTGAGGTAGAGGATAGTATGTCTTTGTTGCCCACAAAGATGCCGAGTTTGCCCTAGGAAGAGACATAGCAGACCAGAAAGGCTGAACCGCAATGTTATGGCACTGGTGCTGTTCATCCATGGTTTGTACCACTGGAAATGTGCATACCTACATATCAGCAGACAATCTGGAAACCATAAACTAAAGGTGTGTGTTTATCCATCACACAGGCAGGGAAGCACATTGTCTCTTTGTTTTTATTTAATCCACATGAAGATCAGTTTTCTATATGCCAATATCCCAGGTTTGTTGCTCACACATAGTGCCAACACATGGGCAGAAATGTCATTTCTGGAAATGCTTTGTATCTCCACACAGGGAATGTGGCAAGAGAAAGGGGAGGGGATTAGGTACTGGTTCTGAGCTTGGGCATTCCCTCTGCCTACATAGCACCTGAGTAGGGTCTAGGAATATAGAATTTATATTCAATTTTGTGCATGTGTTGTATCATTACAGTCGTGACTGACTCTTTGTGACTCCACATCCATGGAGTTTTCTTGGGAGGAATACTAGAGTAGTTTGCCAGTTTCTACTCCAGGCGCCTACAGCACTTGGTATTCCTTCGAGGTCTCCCATCCAAGTACTAACCAGGGCTGACCCTGCTTAGCTTCCGAGCTCAGGCGAGATCAGATGTGCTTAGGGCATCTGGGCAGCTATAATCAATTTTACTCCCCTCTAATCACTGCAGAAAATCTCTGATTGGTATATAAAGGTGGGACTTTTGAGTTCTGGGCTTAAATAACAGTTTTGGCCACAGAATCAATATGATGTCCTTTAGCAAGTTACCTTTTGATTGGCCTTGGTTTCTCACTAGCCAGATCTGAATCCTATGCAGCTCGTGACTGGGGCGGGGGGGTGCCCTCTTCCCTCCAAATTTGGAATGAATGTACATCTGCCCTAGCCGATAAGCTACCTCAGGTCCAAATAAAAATCTTTGTTTATCTGTTACAAGTGTAAATAAGATAAGGAAATTTTGTCCGGCAGGAAAATGATGAATAAATGCATACAGGAACTGCCAGTAAGCCAGGATTTTTTTAAAAAAAATGTGTTTCTTGAGATAGCAGAATGTTTTTTTCAAAGATTTAAGCATGAAGCTGTGATAGTAGACTCACACAGCAATCCTAAACATGATGGCTCCAGCTCAAGTTACTCTCTTCTAAAAGTACAAGCATATGTACATTTAGATGGGAGTAAACTGCACCCAGTTCAGGGAAGCATTGGTGTGGATCTCCATGGGACTGGGGTGCACAATCTTACTGGAAGAAAAATAGAATTAAACTTAAATTGTTCACCACTCTCAATATTCCTATTAATACTCAGAAATTTGAGTATCAGGGTCCAGTGGACTTTGTTGTTGTTGTATGCCATCAAATTGCCTCCGATTTGTGGTAGAATGAATGATTTGTCATCATTAACAGCTATACTCAGCTCTTGTAAGCAAAAGAAAGGACACAGATTTCTCGATAGAGCCAACCCATTTCATATGTGGTTTTCCTCATTCTGCTGCCTTTATTCTCTGCTAAGAATAATGTACTGATATACTGTGGTTCTGTTTTTTTCCCGGAGAGCCTGGTGGCTGGGAGTTTGAATCCCCACCATGCCCCTTGGGAGAGGGGTCAGCTGAGATTGTCCAAGAGCACAAGTGGCTGATGAGGGTCATGTGCACTGCCACCTGGCCAGTCTTGACCATGCCGCGTTGTCCCAAAATGCCACCAGTTGAAGAAGCAGCAAACCACTTACTTGTAAGTGCTGTCTACCTTGGGAAAACTGATAAGGTCACCACAAGTTGCAATCAACTTGATTGCATGTAATAATAATTATTAAACATACATAGAAATGTATCTGGATAGAACATTACCTTTAAAACTATCCTGAATTCAAGGGTGCTTACATTTCTGTAAGCAGGCTAAGATAATATTTTGAAGCATGCAATGCATACAGCAATCTTCCAGTCGTGTTTTGCAAGAAATATGCCACAATGGGAGTTAATTTGGGAGAAGGACAAATTAAGAGAAAAGATTCCTGAATTTCAGCTAATGGTTATTGAAAATATATAAATAATGCTATTATTGGTTATTATTTATCTTTATACAAATGTAAACAAAGAGAAATTGGTAGGATCAAACATGGATCCATTGTGTTAAATAGCTGCCCTCTAGAAGTCTCCCGATTTGTCTTCGTTTCCTTTTAGCGTTAGTATAACATTAAATTAGCAATTCAGGATCAAGAAGACTTCACTAAACTGAAGAATTCTCAGTAATGACTATAAGTCACTAAGTCTATTAGATCCTAGTTTTCCATATGTTTTTCTCGCCCACACAAGTTGCTTGCTGATAGTAATCCAAATATTAAAAGTGCAATGAAGGGAGAAGCATATTTAGTTTAGAAATGCCTCTACTCTCTGAAGGAAGGAGAAGCTCTTTCTTGTGCACCCAAGAACAGTGCCTCTACATCTGCAGATTCTTAAATACTTGCTTGGAAGTGGAAGAAAAAAGACTTATTCCATAACACTAGGTCATAACATGTTTCTGTGAGTTTATGTTTCTTCTACAAGGATTCATCATTTTTATCTGATTCTAAAAGAAGATTGCCTGCAAGGCTTGTTGTTTTTAATTAAATTAAAAACCTGTTAGTCTCTGCTTGTCTCACTATGGCCTACATTTTATGTTCCTAAGGTAAAACATCTGGACCAAGGGTGTGCTTTCTTTCAGTGGTTCATCCCACCTCCATTTTCCTTTTGTTAAAGAGCCACAACCTGAACTGGTGTGTCAGGTTTCAATAACAGGATTATTATTTCCGCCTTCCTCACCACCCCCACTGCACAACACCATTTGAATGATGGCATAGTAAAACACCAAGAAACACAGTAGTGCGCCTGGCTTATGCCTACATACCAAAGAAGAAAGGCACAAACTGGACTTGAAAACTTAACAAACTATTTTGCTTGGATATGCCCTTGGCAGGAAATGCTGTAAAGTGATAAACTTGACAACAGGTGAAGTCAGTAGTGGATCATCATCATCATTGACGAATGAAAGAAAGCTAACAAAAGAGGGACCATGGTAGACCAAAGAGGCATTTAACCTCTACCAGACCAGATATAGCTACTGCTGCATGGATACTGAGCAGAAATGTTAGAACACCAACACAGGGAGCCTGTACAGCTATCTCAAGAGCAAGACCAGTAACAAGCAAGACTAGTGTGTTGAGCCTCTCCAAGGCACTGTCGTCCCTTCAGAACCCGACCCCGAGAAAGAACAGGAAGACAAGAATACAGAATGAGCAGTATGCCAAGAGGACGGGAAAGAAATGGGGATGTTAAGGCAGTTGAATTGTAGAGACACGCCACACAAGATGCTTTGGACCCAACCATCATACCCTCATCTTGACCCAACAGAGGTGCAGCACAGCCTCCTCAACTGACTTGGCTTACAAGGTCATATCTGATGAATGAGCCAGTGACTAAAACGAAACTGCCAAATGACTTCAGCTAAAGCCACCAGATGGAAAGAGAAGTAAGAGCCTTAGATAAGAATAAAATGTAGACCCAGACCAAACTACCATTAGGCAAGAAAGCCATGGGGTACAAGTGGGTCTTCCAGCTGAAACAGGCTGCATATGGAGAGGTGGAGTGCTTCCTGCAGAAGAATGGAGACCTTTGCTCCTGTTGTCAAACACAGTACCATAAAATTGCTTCTGAATATATCAGCCTCCAAACAGATGCAAGTCAAGGACCTAAATGTCGTGACTGCATTTGTATACGGAAAGAAGGCAGAAGGCGCTGCACATGGAACAGCATTCCAGCTTCATATATCAAAAACATCCTGATATTGGCAGCAGACTAAAGAAAGGCCTGTATGGGCTGAAGCAGGTTGCTTAGGCTTAGAAAAAGAGATGGAGTGAAATTTTACTGCCAACAAGGTTTCAACCAAGCTGATCAGTGCTTGTCCACCAGAATCAGACAGAGATATTTAACTTTTATCCCTGCCCATGTTGACGATCTAGCTGTAGCTAGGAAAAAAAGGGAACGAAAGCACAAAATACATTGCATGCCACTTTAACAAAGAGTTTGGAATCTTTCTGTAAAGTATTAGATAATGGAAGATACTATTTGGGCATTCAAACTGAAAGAAAAGTAGATGCGACATACAGTATTTGCTTAAACAAAAGCAAAAGATATTTGAACTTTTGAGGCCTCCAGGATGCACACACTTTTGCAACACCCATGCCAACAGACCATGATCTGTCGCCGCCACCGCTCAGGCTGCTCGCAAGCATGCACACACCTCCTTTGCACCCACTTGAGCAGGGTGCAAGGGAGGCATGTGCATGGTCACGTAGGATGCCCCTTGGAAGGGGAAATCTGCACAAGCATGCCCGTACCTCCCTTGCACCCACCCACACTGGCTCAAGCGGTTCCCTCCAGACCGGATTAATTGATTTTCAATGCATTCCTATGGGAAACTGCTGATCTACTTACAAATTTTACTTATGAGCATGTGCTCGGAATGTATAATATTCGTAAGTAGAGGTTTTAGTGTAGCAGCCCTCAGGCACTTTGGGCTGGAAAAAGTAGACCTTAGCCTGCTCAAAGTTGGACAATATAGGGCTTATATCATGGGCAAGTAATAAGCAGATGGTGAAGCTCTCTCTTCCACAGAATTGGAGTTCACTGACACAGCAGAAGCATTTATTTATGTATTTTGAATATCTTAACCCCACCTTTCTCCTTGGAAAAGGACCCAAGGTGGCTTACAATAATGAGGACAATATACAGCCCAGAACTTTTAAGACATATTCAAGTTAAGAACAGGGAATTTGAAGAGGCATCTTAGAACATTAAAAGGTAACATTAATGATAGAAAGAGCACATGAAAAGAAGAAAAGTTTCCATTTCGAGGGATGGAAACTAACATGGAAACACATGTGTGCTTATGAAATCATTCAATGCAATCATGCATGGTGATCCTTCTAAAAGTCACATAATAGATAGACCATCATTCAGGGAAAGCTTGCCTGAAGAGGAAGGTCATTGCCTGTTTCTGGAAAGGCAGCAGAGATGGTACAGTCCTGGCCTCTAACAGGAGGGAGTTCCAAAATCTTGGAACAGCAACAGAGAAGGCATGCATTTCTACTATCTTGTGGCGTTTACCCCTCCATAGTCAACCGTGTTGGTGTAGGAGGATGTAAGTGTTAATGTGGTGAACCAATGGAGTGTAGAGGCAGAACCCACATGTTTAAAAGGCTCAGCCTGAGGCTCCTGAGAGAATCAGAGTGAGTCAGAAGAGTAAAGTAAAAAAGAGATAAAGTTAAGAAAAGTTAAGGGAGACAGATGAGAGAGCCTTGAGAATAGTAAAAGGACAGAATTTACATGTAAACTGCTTAAAAGAACTTTCATTTAAAGGCACCCAAGAAAATCTGAAACCGAAACAGCTTGTTGAATTCAATAAAGGAAAAATGAATTGTCAGAAGGATTCTGTATGCCATCTTAACAAAGACCTACAATAGGGTGTTTTGTGTATTTTTCGGTGTGTGTGGGGGGGGATGGATTGAGAATTGGAAAAGTAACAAAATTGCTTGTGGTTCAGCTTAAAACAATTAATTCCCTATGCCCTAAAACAAAATGCTTCAGATACCATGCAGGTAGTGGTGTTATACAGCGCAAATCAGTTTTATATAGGAAATTCATGCTGTCTAGTCCAATATATGTTGTTGCATCAGAAGAAATCCACCCTGACTTCAAGGTGCGTATTTCCCAGTTCATGGTCATATATCCAGTAACTGGTTGAGGGTTACTTACAATGTGATCTTTCTTTGTGATATCTATTTTTCATCAGTGCTCAGGGTATCTTTTTCATATCACGCAGAGCGCCTTGATCAGAGCAGGCTTTCTGAGCTCCCACTTCCCAAGAGAGTCACAGTGCTCATAATTAACAGGCAGGTGGAATTTATAAAAGGTAGTAACCTTGTTTATAACCCCCCCCCTTCATGCCTGACTAAGAATTTGCCTTTTGGAGACCATGGAAGCCTAATCTATATCTGGGTGAACACCAGTATTTATGTTTCTGGATCTCTAGGGATGGAAAACCACATTTCTGCAAATGGGGAAAATAATGGCTGAAATCTGAGTGTTTGGTTATTAGAGTATTAGAATATTTTTTTCCTAGCAAAATTATTTGCCCACCTTCACCCCAGAAGGCACAAGAAAAAGAAAAGCAGGAGACAACTGATATGGATGTGGGCAATGACACCACAACACTAGCAAGAGAAAGGAAGCCAAAGTTGGGACGAGAAACCCCTAGTGTCCTAAGATAAGGCCTCAAAATTTGGATAGGAGTGCAGGCGTTCATTTGTATGCACTCACAACCGAGAGAGAGAGAGAGAGTACTAATAGTAAGTCCGCTGCCGCACTTCCGCAAGCAGCCATTTCTTATTTTGGATCGCCTTTTCTCCTCCCGCGGTCACATGGTTGTTATAGCGGTTCTGCTGTTCACACTTCAGCGGGCAGCTAGCAATCAGCTTTCCAGTTCTCACTTTATTGAACCGCTTTAAAACTTGGTATGCCAATAGGGGGCAAAGGGGGGGAGAAGCAACTTAGTATGTCCGCATGTTCAACCAAGGCTGTTACTTCACGAACCTCTCGCTGCGCAGCGAGCTGTAATTTCCGTGCGAATGGATCGCTTCAGTCCGCACGCTCCTCCTCTTTGGATTCGGCGCCACCCCGACCACGCCCCCTAAACCGTGCTCCAAGCGGGGCGAGAGATTCCCCTGCCGGAGGCCGGGAATCTCCTTCGCTTCGCATCCCACTTCGCATCCAAAGTCACGTGTGGCCAGTTAATACATAAATTTTTATTTCCTTTAACTTACTTTTTCTCCGAAATGCGGATGCATAGATATTTCGGTTAACCCGTTCTTTTGATCTTGCCTTCTGTACACGGGGCAGGGGCAACAGAGGGGGGGCAAGCGTCCCCGGGTGACGTGAGCAGAGCCCCTCCGCTGGCAAGGGATGGCGAAGGGCTGCACAGAGGGAGGGGGAGGGGGTGTCGGTTGCCGCCGCTGCAAGACACCCCCGCGCGCGCCCACCCAAAGAGCGGCGGCGGGGCACACAGGGCGATGAAGCTGAGAGAAGCCTCTCCCCGCCCCCCCCCCAAAAAAAACCAACCCAGCTGCTCTGCTTCAGGGAAACACGATGGCTGCCCACAAGTCCTCGGGACAACCGCAGGGGCCTTTGAGTGCCGGGCTTGACCGCTGGCTTGTGCGCCTCTGACCGCAAATGACAGCCGGGTATCGATGCATCGATACGCCGTGGTAATTTTTTTTAAAAAATAAAAGAAAGCAGAAACCGGAAGTTGCAAGTAAGCTTCCGAAAGCGAAGGGAGCACGTGAGGTAGTAATGGATTCGATCCTAAAATTTCGCATGGTGAGGACAGAGAAAGAGGGGTGGGGGCGAAGGGAGACCACGTGACCGGCTTCGCATTCAAAGCGAAGGCAATCCCGCTGCGAAGCGAAGTACTTCGTGAAGTAACGACCCAAATCGCTTAAAAGGGAGACGCAGGAAGTGATATAAAAAACCACCACCCCCAGTGGCCGTCGCAAGAAAAAAGCGCCACAGCAGACAAAAATGGGCATGGCCAAGGGGGTTCTTCAGATAAATCGTTTTGAAAACTGGACAGTGATTTTTAAGGTGCCTTGTTTTTAAGGAAAAGGTGTTTTAAATCAGAAGATCGGTAGTAAGTTTCTGAAAAGAAAGAAAAAAGGGTGGTGTGGGGGAGGAAAGTCCAAGAATGCAAAGCCCAGGCTCTATTATATGTGGCACCATCAGAAGTTCCACATTTCATACTGTGACAGCCAGGGGGTGTCACTCCGATACACTTGGTGATTGGAGCAGGGCACAAATTGTCTCCCTTGGCAGCACCTCGGTGTTTTCCTTATAAGGTGTTCAGTTCCCATTTCTCTTATTTTAATCACACAGTATCTTTATCTTTATCTTTATTGATGCCCTGCATGAAGAGTTTAACATGAAGGGTCTCTGCAGGCTGCAACTTCACCTTCTGAGGACCTCTGTCCTTTGGCTACTTTGAAAGGCAAAAAGTAGCTGTTATCTGATGTGTGTTTACACATCGATCCAAAGACAGCACACCTAGAGGGAAATAAGAAAGAACTGCTGGAAGCCCAAACAGTTCTTGGGTCTACTAAATAAAAGGTCTTTCTTTGCCTCAGAAACTAACAGCCATCAAACATTAAGTTCTGTTGAACCTAGGCAGAGCTGAGGTTGTAGAATTATCTCTGATGAAAAGGACCAGAATTAGTCTCTCCATTAAATAATGAACTGTTACAGTATCTTCAGTATATGGGCTGACTACTGTGCAACTGTCATGGCAACAGACAGAGACAGTTTGTAAGGTAAATATTCATTCTTGGTTGTCTAATTCTTCAGATACCGGTGTATCTCTTACTGGTTTCTTCCGTGCGTTGAACGGAGGATTTCCTTGTGCCTGTCATAAGAAGCCTTCTATACCAGGTTGACTTCTCCTCCAGCTCACTGCCAGAGAGCTGGAGGAGAAGTCTGAATTCCCACCACCACCTCAACAAATATGATCCAAAGCTGAGCAACAGATTGCCCATAAGGAAAAGTTCTCAGGAGCTGGAACCCAAGTGTGATGTGTGTGTTTTGCACTCACAAAGCAGGATTCAAAATCTTATCTTAGGTCGAGTAGTTGCACCTGTTGAGAAGTTTCTGGCAGCTACAATCCTAAGCATAAATATTTAAGACACATGTGTTTTCCTTTGGAGTGTACATGATGAAGAGCAGAGAAGTGGCTTTTGTTTCAAACTTTTGCACCAGGAAAAGTATACCCTCCACTTCTGTTCCTTCCAACCTTTGCTTCGGTTTGAGGGTGTCTCTCTCTCTAATTTCTGTACATATGCATTATTCTGGGGCTCTTGTTTTGATCTCCTTTTCCTTTTCCATAGAAGGACCCAGAGCAATCCAGTCTAAAATGGTTCTATTCAAAGATGACTTTGCTCTAATCAGTTGTTCCAAAAGCACAGCCTGCAAGATGAAGCAGGCACGAGGGTGACCCCCACCATAAAAGATCATCCCTGATGAATTATTTAATAGCACAAAGAGCCGAACAATAAGAAACCATTTGCATTTTGTAAAGTGTTTTGAAATGCTCTTTTCTTCTTTTTATGTGAGTTTAATTTTTTGTCAGAAGTGCTTTGTTAATTACCCGAGTATTTATAAACCATGTTGTGAATTTCCAATCAGCGTTTCAGATGGCACTTGGACGCCATTGCAGCCTACCGGTTCTCATTGGATGGGTGGGATGGGGGGGGGGGCATCGCTCAAGGCTGCAACCCACAAAGAGCTGCTGTCATGTAAGTCCTCTTCTTTTCACTTCTAGCAAATCTGGCAGACCTGCGGCACATGCAAATTGTGGTTTCCATTCCCCGCCTTAATATCTACTGGCTGGAGTCCTGGTGCTGTCACAAAGGTGCCAATTAGACTTGTCGCTTTTGTTATGTGGAGATCAGTTTCTTAGTACAAAAACTGAGGCAGTAAACTCATAGCTCTCATATGTTAATGATTTCTTGCTGCTACTGACCTGAAACAAATTAAAACCAGGGATGCTGGCATTAAAGCCTCTCTTTCCCGTCATTAACTATACCCTGAAGCTATGCTGTCCCCCCAATATTCCTTCGTCCTCTCTTCTGTTTCTCCTTTGTCCATTTAAATTGGGCCTGAGCAATGGCATTCCAATTTAGCTGCTGTTCTTGATCATTCCGGCTGTGCGTTCACTGACTCCAGGAAGATAAGCAAGACGTGAAGTGTAGTTAACGGGTTTTCTTTCTTCAAGTTCAATTTATTCTTGGCAGGGCTGTTAATAGGTAGGCTGACCCAAGCATGCTTAGAAGTAATCATATGTCAGTGTTTTTTCCGCACCCTCTACATGTTTCAATGGCTGCTTTGAGATTTTATTGACGACACCATTCTGTTGTTTTAGTGGCCGTGTAGCGGTGGTTGCTCTGCCTTTTCTCCACTACCCCATTCTTTAGCAGATGAAAAATGTGATGTTGTCTAGATAGAAGTATCTGAGAAAGTTACGTTCCATTTTTATTACTCTTTTGTTGCCATATTAGACATTTTCAATGAGTGTTTTTCATGGGCTGCCTGTTATTTAGAGCAAAAACTCCTGTCCAATGTGCTGTCTTGGGTGTGTGTGTCGGCTTTGTGGTCCTGTTTCTCATTGTTTCATCTCTTCTCAAAGCATTATGCTCCACCACTGAGCTATTTCTGTCCCACCCTTAGTTTGAGCATCAGCCTTTGGTTTCAGCTGCTCTCATTGCTATAAAAATAGCCATTTGCATTGTACGTTTGAGCGACTGCCTAGGGAGCAGTTAACGCGTCATTCTGAGTCAAAGGGTCAAACTGTATGATAGGTGTATCCCAGATTTGGAGGGTTGCTCTTTCCAGTGTTGATGAATACCAGAGCATGTGATATTGGAGCATCAGGTATTTTATTCAAGGAGAAGAGCCAGACTGTATGGTCTTGGGTAATCCCCCAGTACAGTGCGGTCCCAGTATTTTGTGTTTAGCTTTGTTTTCTAACTGCTCATTGGATGGTAAATGCAGCCTTATTTTGTGAGTCAGGCATGGATATCTAAAAAAAATCCTGTTGTGGGAAGAAAAGGGTGTGTAGGAAGGAAAACAGGTTACTGTTTGTAGAGAGTATGCATTCTCCTGAACATTTGCTCTGACCCTTTCTCAAATCACAGTAGGCTCTCATACCCAAAAGCCATAGACCTATAAAGGTTTGGAAGGTGTTTGGGGGTTACAGCTCCCCTGCAGCATCCAGCCAGCATGCCCATCCCTGTTTGTTCTTCTTTACTAGATCGCAGAAAGAGCTGCAATGAACATTTTGGTGGTAGATGGTCTGGGAGGAGATTCTGGGGATCAAGACTTAAAACAGGCATGTCCAAACTTCGGCCTTCCTGATGTTTTGGACCACATCTCCCAGAATTCTAAGCTGAGAATGCCAATGACAAAGGACTGTGGGAGATGTGGTCCAAAACATCTGGAGGGCCAAAGTTTGGACAGGCCTGGCCTAAAGAAAACTCTTTCTAAGTCTGGCTGGTAATGGTTTGATCTCTATAAATATTTGGATGTTCTGACTGGTTGAGAGGTTATTTACTTGAAATGCATGCAGTGGTGATTTATATCTGACACACATTATCTTCCCCCTCCCTTCTTTGTGAGCCAAATGAACAGACAGGACACGAAAATTGTCTCCTTTTCACTTGATCGTCAATACAGTCAAACCTTCTAGGGGGTGAAAGTGACCCAAAAATGGAAGAGTGGTCCTGTTGAAACAAGAGTTGAGCCTTTTTTTGAACTTGGGGTTGATGGCTTCAGACCTAATTTGTGAATTCTTTGAACACAAAAGAAGCTCATGCAGTTCCTAAGTGATCTTTCAGTGGAGAGGAACACCCTCATTAGTTTTTGTCACCTTCTCACCTGCTTTCATTAAAGTACATTCTTTACAATCCCAGTTGAACAGCAGGGAACATTATGAGCTGCCTGAGAAGCTTTTCCCTTTGTTGGCAGTTTTTTTTCTTTTCATCACTGAACATCGGAAGGCTAATGGATGTAGATAATCTTTTCATCATAAGTGAGCACGGCAAAATATTAGTTGTTTGTTACTAAATTTATTTTAAAATAAGTCGAGAAAGCCACTGAGGACTGAAGGAACATGGTATAGAAATAGGATTAACAACCCTCCCCCCCCACACACACACATCTTCCAGAATGTATAGAAATGGCCTTGCATGTATAGAGGCAGCAAAGGCAGCAAACTCTCCAAATGGCTTTGGCAAGTAGTGATTGCATTTTGGGGAGTGGGCTTAAGACCCTTATCTTACACATCAGTTCAAATGAATACAGTAGCTATAGCTATTTATCATTTGACATCATAAAAAAGATATATTCTGCAACTCAGGCAACTCTAATATAGATTGATTTTGTTACATTTGATTTCTTCCTATTTATTACAGGTATTTTTCACATTTGCCTTTTCTTGTCCTCAGCGGGAATAAAAACACTCCTCAGCATCAGCTTCTCAAATTGAAATAATACCTGTCTCTCTTCCACATACCTCTTCTCTTCTGAACTTGCAAGTTGATCTTTTGCAGTACAGATGAAAATTACTGGGTTTATGGTAATTGTATGTGCCATAAAGACCTCTCTACAGGGTCAGGCTGCAGAAAAGGTATACTTGAATAAATACATTGTTATATTTATAAGTTACTGGTAATGGAGTCAAACATTATGGAATGTGCTGGCATATTCATTTCCAACAGCAGAGTGAAGTCCATGGTCCAAAGACAGCTCAAAACCTTTTATTATGACTCCTCTCTCTACTAGATTCCCCCATCCACTGCTATATACTGTATTTTTTTTTCTTTCTCCTACCAAAAAAATGTTTTCCCCCATGGAAAAATGGGAGAATGAAGAAAGAGGAAGCTCCTTGGTCTCAAAATGTACCTTTTAAATAGCTCCATAGCTCACCTTTGCTGTATTTAACACACACAATGTACATGTTCCACACCCAGAAAGCAATTTTGAATAGTCTCTGACCAATGGTTCACTTCCTGACTTGTTCAGTGCCCGAGTTAGGAGTGTAACATTTAGGGAGTGCAACAGTATATAGTAGTGGAGAATGTACCTCTTTAGGGTTCATGCTCTCATGATGTCTTCCAGGATACTCCATTCTGTTCTCCCCTCTCCCTCCTCATTTTCTGTTTCTAGTGACTATCAACTATGTTCAATCCTCCTCACACTGCTTTGGGGGGCTGCCCCTCCTAGCAGTCTTTTAAAACGATGTCCAAGTAAGCCTCACATTTCTCTCCAGCCTAACACCTCTTTCCTGGAGATGAATGACACTCTTTTGGCTGCTGAAGGATAGGCATTCTGAGAATAAAGCTAAGTGTGTGTGTGTGTGTGTGTGTGTGTGTGTGTGTGTGTGTGTGTGTG
>JAHTLZ010000122.1:15822624-15853284 GCA_023846285.1 Phrynocephalus versicolor | reverse complement strand
TGACTCCATGTCCATGGACTTTTCTTGGCAGGAATACTGGAGTGGTTTGCCAATTCCTACTCCAGGTGCCTACAGCACCTGGTATTCCCTGGTGTTCTCCCATCCAAGTACTAACCCGGGCCAACCCTGCTTAGCTTCTAAAATCGGGTGAGATCAGATGTGCTTAGGGCATGTAGGCTACCTAGAACATACTAGGGTTGTGCAAAAGTCATTGATTCAATTCTGGACACAAGCTGTAAATTCAGATTCAGGCCAGATTTGGTTTGGACTTCATCTGAACTGGTTTGATCTTAATTCATATTTGGCATTCTAAATCAGCATACTTCTCCTTCATATATATACACTGAAAACTTAAAATATGTAACTTTTGGGTTTGCATGGATATTCATGAAACTGGAAGACACGGTATCTGCCTCAGTGAGGATTATTCATGCCAAATTCCAGACAAATAAATCCATGGTTTTTTGTGCCAACTACGTTTTACATTTTCCCCTTAAAATGACAATAACTTGTTCATGTTTCCTTGCAAGTCAATAGAATTTGGGAGTTGATAATTCCTGTAAATTTCATGCCATGTGCAAGCTACAATTAATATTTACTTTGATGTGCTTAAAGTCTACTGATATTAGTGTTACTTCTCTGTTATTAATGGTGTCTGATATGAATTTTATGGTATATGTGCACCAGGAATTTCTCTGTAAAAAGCAAAAGCAAAAAGCAAAGTGTTCTACTTATATACCGCCCCATACTACTTCAAGTGGTCTCTGGGTGGTTTACAGTTTTTTAATAACAGTATGCAGGCTACACATTGCCCCCCAGCAAGCTGGGTACTCATTTTACCGACCTCAGAAGGATGGAAGGCTGAGTCAATCATGAGCCAGCTCCCTGGGATCAAACCCCAGGTCCTGAGCACAGTTTTACCTGCAGTACAGGCATTTAACCACTGCACCATGAGGCAAACACAATAAGATTAAACACAAATAGGATCAAACACAATAAGGAACAGTACTGCCAAAATGATAGAGATGAGCACAGGCATTCATTCAAATAAGCAATCATACAGAGAGTGAGGAATGACAGAATTGGATTTGGAAAGAATAAGGAAAAGGAAATTGAAGGAGAACTACAGTCTACGGGAAGCAAAAAACTGCCAGCACATCCCAATAAAGTTCTTCTGAGAACAGCGATCGGAGAACGCTACTGAGATTTTTACAAAACTGATAATGGAAGCCAGAGGGATGGAATGGATGAAAAGAGTCCCATTAAAAATCAAACTCAAGAAACAGATTACCGCTGAAATTAACAAAAAGGGAGAAAGGAGGATTAAACAAGACTACCCGAACTGACAAGACAAAAAGTTTGAAAGTGAACAGACAAGGTCTCTGATTATCCAAGACCGGCAACAGCCACCAAAATATTTACTGCAGCTTTTTCAATAATTTGGTAAAGAAGCCATGTGCAGGGAGGGGGTTGAGGGGAAAGTACTGGGAGATATCCATCTGACATGGAAAGCCAGAACTTCCATTGATCAAACTCTGGCTCTCCTTCACTGTCCCCATCACACCATCCTAGTGTTGTACTTGTATGGTTCTGTTTTGCAAAATTTTGGAGACCCAACCTTCCTTTCTTTAAACACCCGTATTGCCTGGTGAACGTGAAGCAGTTTGGACTAATGTGAATCTGGTTCAGAACCAATTCAACCTGGTTTGGTTTGGGATTTGGCCACCCCAGCTGCATGGCTGTAGTATACACAATGATGCTCACAATTGGTGTAATTCATTCAGGTTCCATTCTACTTTGTCTTGTGGGCATCTCTTGTCCTCCGAGCTTCCTTGCAGAGAAACACAACAAAGATGAGAACAGAAAGGTCTTAGACTTAGAGGAAGGTTCTGTTTTAAGCCATCACTCCTGATAAGCACTGCTCCTGCCAAGCACAAACAGAAGACTTTCCATACTTGAAAAACTCAGAAGGTCATGGTACCTTAAGTACTTACACTTTCATCTGGCATAAGCTTTTATGGATAAATGAATAAATAAATGTTAACCCGCAAGGTACCACAAGGTTCTTTGTTGATTTTACTGCACCAGATTCAAGCTTCACTACTAGGACCTCTAGGCTACGTTTCTCAGGAGCAATGTTCATCCTCACCACTAGCCCTTCACTGACTTCTTCTGACACCTTTGTTCTGTCTTCTTCATCACAGCCTTGCAGCACCACTGCATGAACCCCTGTCAAGGTTTGTCTCCTTTCTCTCCAAACGTTTTTGCAACAAACTGGCCCATCATAAACGTACATTCTTTGTGCAACACGAAGAGCATCTTGCTCTTTCCACAGTTCATCCATGAGTGCTGTGAATAGTACATTTCAGCTGAACTCTGTGGGAGTGGTTTGTCATGACTGCTGCATCATCTTGCCTTTGACAGTTGCTAGGAACGTGTTGTGGAGATTTAACTAGATGTTATGGGAATGCCTGCCTGGCTGGTGCCAATCTGTGTCTCTGACTCATACATTCCTCATAATAAACTATGATTTGAAAAGCAATCTATGATGTTACACCATCAGGTGCATAGCTTCTTCGCCACCTGCAAGTGGCAGCCAATTAGGGCAGATAAAGTAGGGAAATGCCGAACACAAATCATACATCATTTTTAACTAGGAAGTTACTGGGGAGACACAGGCCTGAGACACAAATCAGTGGCAGCCACACATTCCTAGAGTTGTAACATCAGGGTTTAAGCTCAGGCATGAATTTAGTATATTCTGATGAACATAGTGCTGTAGCAGTGATAGTCTTGCCTGGGACATAGGGTAGCTCCAGTTTCTCAGTGGTCTTTGATTCGGCCTTTGCTTACCTCAGGCCTACACACTTTCCTTTTGTCACTTGGGTTCACCAAGCAGGAGGTGCTGCATTAGGCCAAGAGACAATGGTACAGTTTCCTTGATAAACTGCTTTATGTGTTTGCCTTTTATTTGTTTGCTATTAGACTGCGTAGACCAAGGCGGCAATTTTGGCTTCTCCTATTAATCATGCACTGAATTGGCCATGAGAAGCATTTCAAAGTGTTTGCCATTTAAATGAGTAGGGCAGTTAGGCGACAGCATTAAAATAATCCATTTCTCGGTGTCTGAGTCTTCGCTACCTTTTTGTATAAAGCAAATTAAAATTAAGCAGGCTTTTCGAGGCCATATGGTGCCCAAAACAGAAGAGGCAAACATCTAGTTCCCCTCAAATGACTCTCCACCTCTCTCACTAAATGTTGGGACTACATAGAGCTGCTTTTCATAAGAATCTCCTCCTATCAAGGTTGGCCAAAAACAGTAGGAAGAAATTAGGTCAATGTTTGTAGGATGTTGGTGAGGGGGTGAGGCAATGCTTGTTGCACTGAAAAGTGTGTCAGCCAATTAGACAACTACAGCTGGAGGCGAGTGATCAATCTAATGATGGGGCTGCTGTCTAATGTACTTTCTTGGAAAGGTTATTGAGAGGGCAACAACAGTCTCCCACTGTTCTTGTTTATTTACATCCAGACTTCTATACAGATTTGGAGTCACTCAAGAGGGACTGCAGGACAGACAAGTGAGAACTGCCATAAGAGACTATAATGTGTTTTCCCCCCCAGAGATGAGAAAAGTTACTTTTTCAGACTATAGTGACCAGAATTTCCCAGGCAGGATGGACAGTGCCCATGCTTGAGGAGCTCCTTGGTAAATTAGAGTTCTAAAAAGGTAACTTTCCAAATTTGTGATTCTCTCGAAAGAGAGATATTTGTGTTCAGGTGACCAGCCAATTTGGAATGACCTCCTTCAACGTCTCAAACACGTAGATAAAGGAATGGCACAAAACAGATAAATTGGGTTAAAATGAGTTAAAATGCTGTTTTAAAAGTAACATTTGTAAGTAACTAGGAGCAACTTATACCTGACTAATGGAAATGATGCTCATTACATTAAAAAGGAACTTTGTAACTACCAGTTTTATTACTTGTTGCCTAGAAATACTGTAATTTTCCGTCGATAAGATGCCTCATGTAAAAGACGACTCCCATTTTTCCAACCCAAAATTAAAATTTTGCAACTGCACAGTTCTCTCCTTGGCTTACTTCCATATATAAGATGACCCTCAATTTTTAGTCTAACAATTTTAGACAAAAATATAGTCTTACACCCAGAAAAATACTTTAACTTCTTGTATTACTGATAATTAGTTACTCCTGAGCTCTGATGTAGATGGAAAGAGTTTGTGTGTGTGTGTGTGCGCGCACGTGTGTGTGTGTGCGCGCACGTTCTTAATTTACTTCCAGGGTGGGCAGTCTTCTTGACTGTATGATCTACCTAATCCTTAATACAATCCTGAGGCCTACCAATTGGACCTTGGTGCAAAAAAAAAAAAAAAAAAAAGAGAACACCCCCCCCCCCCAATACAATTTGGACATTTGAGTCTATGATTCTGTTTGGAATATCTTGACTCAACAGAGGATCTGCTCTCTTCCTCACAAAAACAAATCTACTGCTGATAGAGCCCCCACTGCAACTCCTCCTGTCTTCCACTGCCTCCCGGAGTTTGTTCAAATCCATATTGGTTGCATTGGTGACACCCTCCAACCATCTCATTCTCTGCCGTCCCCTTTTCTTTTTGCCTTCAATCTTTCCCAACAGCAGGGACTTTTCCAAGGAGTCCTCTCTCCTCATGAGGTGGCCAAAGTACTGGAGCCTCAGTTTCAATGTCCTTCCAGTGAACATTCAGGGTTGGTTTATTTCAATATGGATAGGTTTTGATCTCCTTACAGTCCAGGTGACTCTCAAGACTCTCCTCCAGCACCACAGCTCAAAAGCATCAATTCTGCGGCGATCAGCCTTCTTTATAGTCCAGCTCTCACTTCCATACATCACTACTGGAAAAACCATAGCTTTGACTATCCAGACCTTTGTTGGCAAAGTGATGTCTCTGCTTTTTAAGGTGCTGCCTAGGTTTGCCATCGCTTTCCTCCCAAGAAGCAGGCATCTTTTAATTTCGTTGCTGCAGTCACCATCTGCAGTAATCAAGGAGCACAAGAAAATAAACTCTGTCATTGCCTCCATTTCTTGCCCTTCTATTTGCCAGGACGTGATGGGACCAGTGGCTATGATCTTAGGTTTTTTGATGTTGAGCTTCAGCCCATTTTTTCATTCTCCTCTTTCACCCTCATTAAGAGGTTCTTTAATTCCTCCTCACTTTCTGCTACCAGAGTAGTATCATCTGCTTATCTGAGGTTGTTGATATTTCTTCCAGTAATCTTAATTCTGGCTTGTGATTCATCCAGACCTGCCTTTTGCATGATGTACTCTGCATATGTTAAATAGGCAAGGTGACATTATACAGCCTTGTCGTACTCCTTTCCCAATTTTAAACCAGTCAGTTGTTCCACATCCCGTTCTGACGGTTGCTGCTTGTCCCATATGTAGATTTCTTAGGAGACAGATAAGGTGGTCAGGCACTCCCATTCCTTTAAGAACTTGCCATAGTCTGCTGTGGTCCACACAGTCAAAGGGTTTGGCATAGTCAATGAAGCAGAAGTACTTGTTTTTCTGGAACTCTCTGGCTTTTTACATAAGTCAGTGCATATTGGCAATTTGATCTCTAGTTCCTCTGCCCCTTCGAAATCCAGCTTGCACATGTTACCTGTACCTAATTTATCCTATAGTCTTTGGGTGGATGTGGGGATGTATATATGCATATCTATATCAATACTGTCACATCTGATTTCCCCCCCGTATGAAATGCTGGCAAGATATAATAGCTTTTTTGCTAGATGGTTGCAGTATATTAATTAATTAATTAATTAATATATTAATTAAATAAGATATGCTGTTGTTTCTATGTGCCATCAGGTTGCCTGAGGGGAGTTGGAGGAAGGAAGCACCCCTGCCGCTGCCGCTTCGTCCCCAGCTGCTGCTGCTGATAGTTTCATTTGCTTTGAGGATGAGGAAGCAAGGAGGAAGGTGATGAATGAGGACATTGGAATCCATATGTCAAGTCCGAGAAATGATGGATTTCTGGCAATCTCTCACTGACTCCCATTTCAGTCAGATTTACTGAGCTGACAAGTCTGGTGAGCTGGCGGCCAGCTTCCATCTTTCCAGCATCTGTGAGATCAAGAAGGAATCTTCCCACTTCCTCTTCAGTTCCCTCACTATTTTGGAGAATAGCACAAAGCACTGGTTCAGCTCCCTTCATCCCAACCGAAATGTGGTCTTTAAATGTCCTGGAACACTTTTGGAGGGAACAGCTGTTGTCTTCTCAGGGAGACAGCGCCCAAGCCACCTGTTCCCAGATGGCCAAGGGGGAAAAAGCTAACCAGCTTGTTGCTGGGCTCTCAGAAACACCTAGAAGACACTGAAAAAGTGCTTGATCATCAGGGCGAACAGTTTGACAACATCATGAAGGGCCTGAAAAAGACTGACTCGGAGATGGACGTAGCAGACAGGTTATTGTCAGAACTGGAATCTCCTTCCTGGTGGCCATTTGGTGGCAAATTCTTGAAAGGACCATTAGAAAGGGCAAAGCCAAAGGAAGCTCCCACAGCCTCTAATTCCAGAAGCAAAGACAGTGTGATAGTGCAAATTCCAGCTATGATCACCGAAAGTTCAGACTAAGGTAATGTCAAGCCGCGCAAGCTGGCTCTCTTGGCTTCTGGCCTGGAGATCCCAGGCTCCGATTCACAACTCCTTCACTGGTTTGAGAAAAAGGATGTTGATGATGTCAAAGTTCATACGCCATATGAAATCAATGTCCAGCAGAGATTCATTGAGAAGCCAGATATCACCTATTGATTGCTCTCTGCAAAGATGCCAGAAGTGATCCCCATCTTAGAGATGCAGCTCAGCAAGAAAATACAGTTCCTGGAGGATGCTTTGGGGTTCATAAGGTCAGAGAAGACTCATCAGGAAGAAGTTGGCACGTCCATCTAGCAAACAGCAACAGGATAGATAGGAAACATTGTGCACCCTGTGTCAATGCCACCCACCACTCAAGAAGCGGGAGGTAGTCAGTAGTCCCAACTGCAGATGCAATTGCAGCTTGTTTCAGAGACCGAGGCTAAGGAACTCAAACAAATCCTGCGGAGGCTCAAGAGCTTAGTCTTGGAAACTGAGACAGAACTGGAGAGGCAGGATGAAGTCCTGGGCATCATCACCTCTTCTGCTGACTGGGCCACCATGAACATTGACAAGCAGAAACAGAGGATGAAGAAGATCACAATTGTGTGGGTTCAGGTGGCCAATGCTCATTACAAGCCGTTGGGTTTCTGATGACATTTGTGGCGCCAGTGTTTTACGGAAGCTTTTGTTTGTCAGTCATAGCAGCACATCCGTACCTACTGGAACTGGGAGCGTCCTCTCTCTGATTGAGTTGGGCTGTCCTCTGATGTCTTGCAGACCTGGGAAGACTGTGTTGCATCTCCATGGCTGCTTTAGATGGAAAGGAGGAGGGAAGGAAAACGTTGAAAACGCACTGGTGCACAAGAGAGGCAGAATTCTGAAGTGCCCCCTTTGACAGAAAGGCCAAGCATGACTTGGGTTTTCCTCCTTTAATTGACCTGCCATGTGAGAAGCCTGTTCATAGTTCTATTAGCACTTTCACAATCTTCATCTCTCCAGCCATAAAGGGAATGATTGCCATGTTTTGGCCTGAAGAGCATGGGACGAGGGAATGATTAAAAAGCAGCATAGTCCTAACACCACAGAGAAGGGCCTTCTGGCTCAGCACTTGCTTCTAGTCGGGATTCTTTGGATCCTTCTGGAAAGCCTAGAGCTCAGAGGAAGAAATATTGCCTTCGACTGCAGCTCCAGCATGGCCAAGGGAGCAGCATGTGGGCTGAGGCCATCTGGGAATTACAGTTTTATATGCCATCAAGTTCCCTGTGACCTATGTTGACCCGTGAATGAACAATCTCCCAAATGTCCTGTCTTCAGCTGCCCTGTTCAATTTGTACAATCTCAGGCCCATGGCTTCCTTTAGGGAGTCAATCCATCTTGTATTCAGTCTTACTCTTTCCATGCTGCTTTCCAACATTTCCCAGCATTGTTGCCTTTTCCACAAAATCCAGTCTTCTCATGTTATGCACACGACCCCTAAACTCCGCCGCAAATGGCTCCCAGCTCCGGAGCTTAAAATTGTTTCCCCACCAGCTCCGGAGTTTACAGATAATTAAGTGCGACCATGCCCACCTAAGTGCGTCCCAGCGCACTTTTCAGGTACCTGCTCTCCGGAGGTGAAAATTCCTGATGTGGATATAACATAGTGACTGCCGGGCTCTCCTTGCTTCTGTTTGTTCTTTTTTTGCCCCCCACCCCTTTAAGAGATCTGAATGCAGTGGCGGGACGGCAGAACAGAGGTGAGCGGCATTCTTTTCTTCCTTTTTTTCTCCCTCCCCTCACGCAGCCAGCAGCCAGGAGTGCGGAGGGGGTGGGAATGCAGGAGCAGCGACAAACCCCTAAGATCTCTGGTCTGAATTTAAGTGGCCAGCGGATCTTAGGGGTCGTGTGAAAAGGCTCTAAGACAGCCTCAGATTCAGCATTTTTGCCTTTAGAGAATACTTCTGGCTTGATTTGATCTATTACTCACATTGTCTTCCCAGCAGTCTAGGGTATCCAGACAGCTCTTGTACAGCACTACATTTCAAACAAATCATCCACCCCTTTCTTTACTGTCCAGCTTTCACACCCACACAGGGTTCTTCAAAATATGATACTGTGGGTGATCTTGGCCTTCACCTCCCATCCTTTCCCTGGATGATTATTTTTCCTAGTTCCTTTATTGCTGCTGTCTTTTTAGAAAGACCAGAAGACTATTTTAAAAGATTTCAAAGAAAATTGCATAAAGCGGTTCGATCACAGTGCGGAAGGTGAAATCGATTACAGAAGAGCGCCAAGTGCGGTTGGCAAATCGTTTCAGGCACCACGTGACCAGAGGGTGATGGAAGTCGATTGAAAACCCAAAGCGATTGTAAACCCAAGTGCGACCGCGCCCTCAGGCTTCTTCTGATTTCTTGGCTGCAGTCTTCATATGGATTGGTGATTAGACCAAGTTATACAAAATCTCTAACCGCTTCCGTTTATTCATTGTCATTGTCAACACTGTGAATTTCCTTTGTAGTCATGATGTTGGTTTTCTTGATGCTGAATTGCAGTCCTGCATCTCTTTCATTAAATATCATTTGAAATCCTTGCTGCTTTCTGCCTGTAAGATGGTATCATCTGTATATCTTCAAATACTACTACCCATTTTCACTCCTTCATCTAAATCTAGTCTGGCATAGATTACTATGAATAGGCCCCAAACTTGAATCAATTCATGTACAGTTAAATAACAGAAAGTCTGGAGCATCACATTCTCTGAGATTTTAGGGTACAGGAGCAATATCAGTTTCCTAGTCCATGCACCCGTCCCTGACCTTGAGAAAGCTGCTCCCATGACTCCCAATCCCCAATTGTATTTTTCACAAATATATAGAAAAAAACCCAAATTCAACAGGGTGGGGCCTTGAGGGCACTTTAAAGCATGGCAAATTCTCCCTGTGCCCCTAGAAGGGGCCTAACTGAATTCCCAATATTTTTCAAACACTGTTAAATATTTGTTGGGTTCTGTAGGACACAGTTGGCCCCTTGTTATCCAGTTTCATGGTAGGACTAAAGAGTGTGCCCTTGCGATGTCACATAAATAGGTCTTACACAAATGCCAGGAGGGAATGGTAGTGGTGGTGGCGGTGGTAGTGGTGGTGGTATTTTTAAACAGGGTTTACACCACTGCTAGTAGAGACTCATGAGTCAGATTCTGGTGCTCACCTCCCAGCCTTACTCAAAATGGCACAATGTGCTCAGTGCCAATGCCCCCCAAAAGTATGGCATGGGGGGCAAGGGGGCATTGCTGGTGGATGCAAGAATTCAGTCCCATCTTGCCATGTGGAACAATGGACAGACACCTTGACAGTAAACCAGAGAGACCTTGTGCTAGCTGAGGATGAGTAAAGATGGATGCCCGTGTTTTAACCCATCTTACATGCAAGCCTTGGCTTGTACTGTGTAGCACAATGTATGAACAAGACTTCAGAGTTCCTGAAAGAATCAAATCAATAGTCACTGGCATTCTAATCTTTGGATAGAAGGCACACGCAGAGAGCAAAACGTGGTTGTTGCCGCCGCTGCCGCCTATTGTTACAATTTCCTTCAGTTTTCCAGGGTTGCTCTGCGAAGAATCATTGTCAAGGCCAAATGATATAAAGGCATGCTAGTCTAATAAGCACAGCTTGTCTGTACAATTGAACAGAAAACAGAAGGCTCCCTCCCTGCTTCTGCTGAAATGGCTCTACACACTATTTCCATTATGTCGGGGGTGGGGGCAGACCTTTTGTGTTCTGCCTTTGACATGCATCTGCAGTATACAATCCAAGTTACAGGTTCAGTACATGTTGACTGCGTGCAACTCAACGTGGAGGTTAGGCATCTATAGAAAGCGTTTTGATAGGTGCAGCTTTCAGAACATTATGAAGCTGCCATTTCTATTGTGTCATGTTTGAGAGGGAGCGTGTCCTGGGAAGACTCCTTTGGAGCCACGGCTCTTGTAGATTCACAGATGTTTCCGTGAGTGTGTGCAGAAGGAGGAGGTGAAGAGCAAGGCAATATCCTTTCATCCTATGAAGTTTCATGTTCTGTCTTGACTGCTAGAGACTAGATTTCTTACTTGGGTGTTGGTAAGCGGTGCTTTCTAAAATCTAGACTTGAAAATATGAATCCTTAGCACTATGCCTGCTAAGTTCCTAAGGTGAAACTGAAAAGCCACCACACATTTGAAAAGCCTTCTGCATTTTTGGTTCCTGTCTAAATCTTGCCTTTGAGATATGCATATGTGATCAAGGAGGTTATTTATTTATTTCTTTTTTTCTTTTCTTCTTTTTTTAATAATTTTACAAAATAACGTAAGAATAAAAAGTAATAAAACAACAGTATACAAAAATATAACAATGTACAGACATAAACCCAGTGCAACCCACCCCCCTCGGGACTTAAACAAGATTACAATTTCATGGTATTGACCAGCCCGTTTCTCTTCAGAAGTACATTGAATCCAGGTGTATACCCCTCGCCTTTTTGAAATACATATACCAATAATTTATCCCATATTCCATTAAAATCATTAGATTTGCCCAGCCCTTTCCTAATTTTTATTTCACAGGTCAGTTTATCATTAATAGCTAAATTCCATAACTCCTTATACCATTCTTCCATTACTAATTGATTATTAGATTTATTTGTTTATTTGTTTATTTATTCCCTGCCTTTCTCTTCAAGAGAACCTAAGGTGGCTTACAGTATTAAAATAAACAGTATTAAACAGTATTAAAAGCATCTATAGAGACAGAGATAGATATAGGCATCACCCCTATATATGTATATATGCACATACATATACAAATATATACATATATATAACATTCCCTCTCTATGCACACACACAAATAAAAATACTATTTTTAATGTTAGATCTTTTAAATCTTTAATATTGTTGCATATGATCTTGTATTGAAATTGTAAAAACATATTGTCCTAAAAACTGTAAAAACAGAACTGTCCCATTTAAAAAAAACAACTGTGGAAGTCAGTAATTTTGGATCGAGCTCTCTGCATTGAAGCCAGCATGGTAACTGCAGGAAATGGGCTATTGCTTTTTAAGAGCCTTGTGGTGCAAGGGTCAAGCTGCTGTACTGCAGCTGTAACTGTGCTCATGACCTGGGGTTCAGTCTCAGATAGCCTGCTCATGGTTGACTCAGGACTACCAAGCTCACTGGGGGAAGGGGGCAATGTGTAGCTTTGCTTCATGTTGGAATCTCATTGCATCATTGAGTTGGAAGGGGTCTATAACACCGAGTCCAACTGCCTGTTCAATGTAGGAATACAGATTTACAGATCAAAGCAGATCAAGCAGATGGTTGTCCAACTTTCCTTTGAATGCCTCTAGTGTTGGAGCACCCACCACCTCCTGAGGCAATTGGTTCTATTGCCGTACAGCTCCCACAGTTTGTATTGTCACCAACTATCTGAACAGCCTTATTCCTTATCACTCAACTGTTTGGTACTCTCTCTCTCTCTCTCTCTCTCTCTCTGTGTGTGTGTGTGTGTGTGTGTGTGTGCCCTGAACCTGGACCAACACCTGAGAGAAAACTAGGCACTACCACATGTCACATTTTTCCTCTTTTCTCCAGACTAATTCCTCAGGAGTCTCTCTACTTGCCCAGATAACTCTTATAGACTCTTCTACAAAAGGCTAGTAGCTACTCGCAGAGCTCCATTTAAACCTGTAGCAGTCCCCAAAGCCGTAACACAAATGGATGAACTCGTGGTTCCATTTCTGATCTCTTTTTCAAAAATTAAATGGCTGTCATGGCCCCTGAAGTGAGGCCCGCACAGAGATGGTTAAAGCAGGGAAATAGTCCGTGGCCTCTGCCTTAAGGTCTATTGATTTGACAGGAGAGACTGGGGAGTGATTACTACCAGGTCACCGTCTGCCAATGGCTCTATCCCTCTCCTACCAATTGGACTGAAAAGCTATTGACTCATGCAAACAGAAGGATGCATCTGTGCTGTACTGAAATGTGTCCCTGCCTTTCCATAACTCACATCCTCCACAGTCTCTGTGCAGTAGGGCTTGACTTGTTGTCGTCATGCAGACACTTAAGAGCCTCTCAGTATTCAGTAAGAAATAGGACGTGGTGGTATAATAAACAAAGCCAGCAGAAATACAACAGTCACCCCTCGTGTGGAAATGTGCAAGTTCCAATCCTTAAATATTTTGGGGGATAATGAGCATAAAAAGCTTACAGCACTGCAGGGATAGTCAGGCTCCTAATTGGAAAGGGGAGATAGCAGGAGTGGGAGAATCCTGGTGAAATATTTGGGTCAGGTGCATTGCGAAAGTGAATGCTGTATTTTTTCCATGTAAAAAAAAGTAGGACTATCATGATGGATGGATGCAGGGGCGACTTTCCCATAGGCCCTTGTGGTTCAAGGAACCAGGGCGCTTGAACCCCAAGGGCGCCTGAACCCCAAACCCCAAAACTCTGGGAGGGGATCGTGGGCAGAAGCAGCCAAGCAAACGAGGCCAGGGGAGGGGAGGCGAAGGAGCGCAGCTGGGCGGGCGATCCAGGGAGCGGAGAGGGGCGGGGGATCGCCCTTCGGCTCGCCGGCGTCTCTCCAAGGCGCGCCGGCCTCCGGCTCTTGCGCTGGGTCGTCGAAGGTGCGCGGAGGCGCAGCAGGGCGGCCCCGCCAAGCCGGGAGGGAGCCGAGCCGAGCCGAGCCTGCCCTGCGAAGCGCCGCCAGTGGGAGGGGAGGAAGAGGTGGGGCCGCCCCCCGCAATCTTCGCGCCGGGAAGCCCGAGAGAGGCACGCCCGGGCGCGTCAAGGCAGCTCGGTTGCGCCACCCGGGCGACCGCCTCCTGGGCTCCGCGCCTCCATCGCCCGGGGCTGCGTGGCGGCGGCGGCGAGGAGACCGGCCCCGATCCCCGCCTCCTCTGTCGCCTCGCCTCACCTTCCTCCTCCTCCTCCGCCTGCCGGCTGCCTGGATCTCATCCGGATCAGCCACGAAACCCGCCCCTGCTCCCTCCCGCCCAGTGCGGCTTCTGGGTAGAAGGGAAAGGGCCAGGGCATTCTGCACATGCACAGAGGGAGGCACCCGGGGATTTACCCAAAGCTTCTTCCTCCTGGCCGATCCGGAACCTCGCGCAAAAAGCCTTGCCCAGGCTATGAAAGGAGAAGGAGCAGAGCATTCTGCTTATGCTCAGGGGAAGTTGGGGTGTTATTTTGGGGCGAATGCTCTCCTCGTAGGTGGCTCCTGCGGGCAGTCGTAGAAAGAAGGCGGGATGCCTTCTGCCCATGCCCATGGGTACCCCTTGCTTATTCGTAAACGCCGCCCTGGGCCTTTATTCCTGACACGCACATGACTCCAGCTGGGATGGGTGCCTGCCAGCCTAGCCTTCTGTGCAGTGCTCCCTTCCGTGGCAGCTCTCCAAACCCACTCAAGGCCCCATCGGGCGGACGAGAGGGACCCCCAGCCCCCATCATGAGGGTTTGGATTTTTCCTTCCAAAGTTGCCTGTACAGTATTTCTGTAAATGCTCCCGAGAGCGCCGGGCACCACCCCAGGTTGCCTGCCCCTGCTTTCCTCGCTGCCTGCCCCTTTGGGGCTACAAGAGCCCAGCTGAGGAAATGATTGGGTGCTCCAGGGGCTTCGAATCGTGTGAGTATAAACGCAGGGCCAGGCAGCTCCCACTGAGCCAGGCCAGGTGGAAAGGGTGTACCTCAGGTGGCCTTTCCCTTCTGAAATCAAAGGCGCTCCAGGATTCTCCCCTGAGGCCAGGTGGCAACAGCAGATGGAGGTTTAGAGAAGATGGAGCAGCTGCCTGAGGCTGTGTCACCTTGCATGAAAATAAAGAGTGGAATCACATCCCAGGTGGCAACAATTACTTTTGGGGGAGCCAGGGGGCTGGCCCTGGCACGGGGGTCTCAGAAGGACTGCTCTGAACAGGGCCTTCTCCAGCACTTGTGATGAATCACAATGTTCAGTGGATTTTTTTCCGGGGGGGGGTTGTTGAAATCCACCTCTGAGGTTTGTTGTTTTGGGCATCCACTGTGCAGCTGACACACAGCTAACTGTGCCTTTAGTTAGGCTAGCCAGGATGGATGGCTGAGACTCCCAACACCATGCGCAGATGCCCACTCTTGGTGGCCAAGGGTTGCCCTGGGGAGTTGGGAGCCCTCACGGAGTTATAAATTCTCTGGGTGACCTTGAGCCTGTCGCTTTTATTTCGAGCTGGGCCTACCTCGTAGGGTCAGTGTAGGGATAAAGCACAGCGAGCCCCTTTTGCACATTGGCACTAAGGGGTAGGGGTGCATGCATTAATAAATAAAATTTAAAAGTGCAGTGTATGAAATGGCAGGGGGGCATTTCCAGCAGGGTGCAGCACGCTGACGTAAAACTGGGGATTGCGTCCAAAACGGAGCCAGGCTCCAGACTGGCCTCCCTCCTGTCGACCCTCTTCTTCTTGGCCTGTGTCTTTCTGCACTGCAGTCTGGTTTTGCATGCAGTCTTCCTTGTGCCCGAGGCCTGCTCTCGTCATCAGAGAGCCTGCAGAATTATGGCTGGATTTTCTGTTCCTCTTTTAAAGGCAGCCGGGGTGGGTTGGTGGGTGGATAGTTGTGTGCTTCTCGGTTCTTAGGGAAACTCTGTGCTTTCCCCAGGCCTTCTGAGAAACACAGGGGAAGGAGGCAAACACACACACACACACACACACACACACACGTAAAATGGAGTGGAAAGGGGGACAGGAGAGCAAAGCAAAATGTGTGTGTGTGCGCGCAAGTCCACACATGCACACCTCCCTTGCCTTGTCACTTGGAATTATGTTGGGTCCGAGACAAGTCCAGGAGTTCCTGGCACAGCACTTTTGAGAGGGGTCTGTCGTTTATTTCTTAACCCAGGCTTGGTTTTGCCATCTTTCGGAAATATTGTGATGGGGTTCCTGCATGGCAGGGGGCTGGACTAGATGGCCCTTGAGGTCTCTTCCAACTCTATGATTCTATGAGAAGCAGGTCCCATCTCAGTCCAAGGGGCAGTGAGCTAATGGGTTTGGGCCACGGGCAAAGGACGATGGGTCACAGAGTTGGCAGGGGACGTGCTGTTTTGATCTGCCACCATGGTCTCTGCTATCCATGACAGGTGGGGGATTCTGGGATTGGTAGTTCCAGGAGGGATGTTCCCAAGATCTGGAAAGGCTCCTTGTTAGATTTTTCGGGACATTAGCAAACAAGCAAAAACAAAACAATGTCGTGGTGTTGTATACTTAATAAGTGCATTGTTAATAAATGAGCAACCTGAAAAGTTTCCTGTTTTCTTTATAATATTTAAGTGTCGCGTTAGCTCCCTTAAAAAAAGGAAGGTAGACAGCTCTGTGAAACGGGGGGCGCCAGAGGGATCTTCGAACCACGGCTCCACATATCCTTAAGACGGCCCTGGATGGATGCTCACTAGATCCCTGGATTTTTTAAAGATACAGTGTTTGGTTTAATTGCATTTTACATCCCAACATGTCCCATGGAAACAAACGATTCCAATGATTGCTGGTTTGACCTGTGCCTTCATCTGAGTCTTCGTGCTATCAGTAGGCCTTATGTGGCTGCCTATTGTTTAGACATTGTGGCAACCACCACTACAGATCTAGGATCAGAAGGGGTACAAAGCTTTTGGAAAAGAACCAATACAGTAACCCCCACCATTTCGTGGTTCAGGTATGGCGGTCCCACTATATCGTGGTATCGCAGTACCTGCCTGGGCTCCAGCTGATTAGCGCTGGGGTGGGGGAGAAAAACCTTTATTTCCCCACCTCAGTGCCAATGAGCTGGAGCCCGGGGTGTGGGGAAGGGGGGGAGGCTTAAAAGCCCAGGCTTTTAAAACCTTCCCCCCCCCTTCCCCAAGCTCCGGATCTGATCCCCCATTGCTGCCGGCCTGCGCTCCTCTGAGACGTCACCGGCCTGCGCTCCTCTGAGAAGCCTCGCGGCCGCGTGAACCAACAACTGCAGGCAATCACATTGCTCCATGCTGCCCGCCCGCGTGCCCCGAGGTGTTTTAGAGGAGCGCAGGCCAGCGGCCCCGAGCCTTCTTGAAGGAGCACGGGCCGGCGGCATTGGGCGCTGCCCTGCAATCTCCATTGAAATGTATTGGCTCAATGCATTTCAATCAAAAATTTTCCCCATTGGAATGCATTGAGCCAATGTATTCCAATGGGGGGGGGGGGAAATTCCCCATTGGAATGCATTGAGCCAATGCATTCCAATGAAGACGGCCCCGGATGCCGCCCCCCCCTTCCCGGGAAAGATCCCCCAATGCCACCAGCGCGCGCTGGTCCAAGAAGTCTCGGGGCAGCGTGGGCGGGAGGTCAGATCCCCCAAGGCCGCTGGGGTGTGCCGGTCCAACAAGTCTTGGGGTGGTGTGGGCGGGCAGCGGCAGGGGGATCTGATCGCCCACCCCCCCAGGCCCCACCCGACCCACATCTGCATGTCGTGGATTTTCAGTCATCGCGGGTCGGGTGGGTCCCTAACGCCCATGATAGGCAGGGGGTTACTGTATTCTTGTGTTTCAGTAACACATGTGTTGTATTGAATACATGTGCTTAGCTAAATGCATTGGTTAGAACTTGATTATTTATGCAGAACTTGTTAGAACTGCATGACTTCCTGCATTTCCCCCCACTCCCCCTTCCACCCCAAATAAACTCCCTTTAGGGGGAAAATGGACATTTGACGATGTTGTTTCAGATGAGGAGTTTAAAGCTGATGTAAGACATTATTTGGGAGTAATGAATGCTGTAAAGTTACAGTACAGTGGACCCTTGTATAACAAACAACTTGTATAACATAAAATTTGTACAACATAAAAAAATTCTGGAGATAGGGGAAATTTGCTTAACATAATCGCCTATGGGGAGAATCCGTACAACATAAAAATGGGAGTAAAATTGCAGTAAAACAATGCTAGTAGTAAAGTTACTATTTTGGTCAGACATCTTTCTAAGTTACTTTCAAAAGTTACTTCTAAAGGGCATTCAAAGGCAGCCTGGGACACTTTTAAAGAGCATTTTGAGTGGAATGTTTTGAATTTTATTGCATGAAAACTATTCTTTGGTTTTGTCTAATATTTTTGTAAATATTTGCAAGGTGCATTATCAGAATGGGCCACTATAGGGAACCAGAATATTTTCCAAGCCTGCTAATTAGCATATTAATTACTTGTGTGATCAAAGCAGCAATTATAATTTGGCTAGGGAAAAATAATAACAGAATAAGTTCCTTTTAAAAATTAATATTCAGAACTCTGACTGTAAAATTTTGAGCAGCCATTGCCCTCCCAGCCCATAAATAAAGAGGTGAGACAAATTTTATGGGATTAAATTTGGGCCCCAATTTATTGAATATAATTTCAGTCTTCTTTAAATATTCAAATAGCCTAAATCAGTGGGCCTGAATGAAGTGCAAGTAGGTCTGAACCTTAACTGTTATTAATTCAGAAGGGTGCTGCCCACCTGTTCAGCACCCTCCCGAAACTTAGCAGTCGGAATCAACACGGGCAGCCCTCCTTTTAACTTTTGAATCTTTAAAACCTATAACATTATTAATCCTGACATTCTAGCCTCTTTCCTAAATCTCAGTGAAGGATACCAACCTAACACTTTGCTAATTCAAATTTTGTCCTCCATTTAATTGACCTCTTGCACTTTTGTAGCCAGTGATATTAAAAATTCCCCCAGTCCTACAAGAGAATGGGGTGGGCGAAAACATGTTGCCACTCAAAGCCCAATCAGAGAGACAACCAAAAATTCCCATCTGGCCCATACGAGACCAGCTACTTTCATTCTCCTGACAGGGTGAGCGGGCAGGAAAGGCAGACGAAATGGCAAAGAGGCTTCTGAGCACATGGTGCACCCTTACAATAACTCGGCCGGTGACGGACAGGATGGCAGAGGAGCCCCTCCACAGCATCCACGGCCAGTTGGAGCAGTCATTGGTTTCACAAGTGAAAAGTTTAAAATACCTGCATGAGAAGGTAAGACTTGCGTGATATCTTTATTGAACCGTTAATACCTTGGTTTACGAGCATTCTGGAAACATGCTTGTAAACCAAAACACTCTTATGTCAAAGCAAATTTCCCCATAAGAAGGAATGGAAATTCAGATGATTCATTATGGCGTCCAATAGACCACATGCTGTACACACAAAATGCCAAAACTCACAAAAGAAGTCCATGCCCTTACTGTGGTTTAAGTATCTGGCTGAGGAATCTGCTCTGCTTGGGACTAACAACAGGATTTTACTCTGTGTTTTTAATGTGACAATAATCAAGTGCAATTTGTAGCCCTATACAAAGTTGAGTATCTGCCCCATGACTAGATGGGGGTTAAAAATAAGAAAAGATGCAAAAAATAACTTAGATAAAAAGATAAATATAAAGAAAAGGCAAAGGAAAACAAACCCCTAAGCTGCACTCACATTTGAAAACATTCCTGGCTGGTGCAAGGGAAACCTCCCTTCCTCTCTCTTCCCTCTGCTTTGAGGCTTGCTTGAGATGGAACATTCCAGACAATCCCACACAATCCAGCAGGGGAAAAGAAAGAGAGACAAGAACCATTGGCTCACTTGCGATCATGTGACCTGCTCTAGTGCTTGTATATCAAGACATTGCTTGTTGATCAAGGCAGAATTTACAAGAAATGTTTGGTTGTCTTGCAAAACACTCTTAAACCAAGGTATTACTGCATCACCACAAATTGCAAGCTTTCATTGGTAAATGCCACTTCCTTCGGCTGTGCATCACCCTTTTATGAAGGGGGTGGGAGGTACTAAAACTGGATTTTTTTTAATAAAAGAAGCTAAACATCACTTGATACCTATGATGCCCCCCTCTCTCATTCTAATAATGGGAGTGATTCAACAGTGGCCAAGTTTACAATACTTTTCCCAGGAGCAGCTGTGGAAGGAGTGGATTTATATTGCAAAGATTAGTGCCCCTTGTAAGAAATCAGGCTGGCTATATTTTAGTGGAATAAGTGCTGGGATCTTTGGGCAAAAGCAGCATTTGGTGGTGGGTTCTGAGAAATGACACACTTATCCCTGTGTTAGGAAAATGACATATAATAAAAAGAAACTTTAATTAAATAGTTTGAGAAAATTCAGATAGATAGGTGTAGCGCTTTTTGTGGGTGAGTGGTTCATTAAATTTAATGACTATAGGAGAATGATTCTCTTCCCCTTAACGCAACCCCCCCACAATGACGGTACTCTGTGTATGTGTGTGTGTGCATGCATGCAAACATTTTAAACTGGATATGAAAATGGCATGCCCAGTAAAAGGCGAAATATGTATTTCACTGAAGAGATACTGGAGAACGGGGGAATCCTAGGCCAAAAACCTGCAAAATTTCAGGAGGATAAGAGCAGGAGCTAGAAATTATGATGGATGAAAACCAGAGTAAATTATGGAAATTATTGCTTGTTTCTACTGAACTGACAGCCAAAGTCACAGATAATGCAGTACAGTAGGACCCCGGTATCCACTAATTCATTATCCACTGATTCAGTTATCCATGTTTGGCAGAGGAAAAAGTTAAATAAATAATTCAGCATCCACAAAGCAAGCTACTGTCACAAACAGCAGCTGTAAAGAAAGGTACTGTCATAAAACAGCAGTCATAAAACAAGCTATTGTCACAAACAGCAATCATAAAGCAAGCCACTGTCACAAAACATCAGTTGTAAAGCAAGCCACTGTCACAAAACAGCAGTTCTGGGGATTTTTGGTGTTCTCTCTTATCCACAGTTTTCATTATCCACGGAAAGGCCTGGAACCAATCCCCAGTAGATACAAGGGTCCTGCTATACAACAGAAGGAGATGGTAGTGGCAGAGACCCTAAGGGTGTGCACATGCAGCATTTGTGAAACAGATACACTGGTGAAAAGCATGGAATGGTCTACTGGTCCCCCAACTTATTGCTTTAATATCCCTCCTCCAAAGCCCTGGGATTGGGAAGCCTTGCTAATCCTATATTGTAATGAAAAACTACAGCTGCAAGCAGAAAGTTAAGTGCCTCGCTCTTCCCACCAGTCTTATACCTTCCCTTCCCCTCCCCTCCTCTCCCCTTGTCCCTATTCTGGCACTTTCTTTAGGTGAAGTTTATCAGTTTTTGCAGACCAGTTTCTGGGTCCCTTCCAATCCACATGGCTAACCCAATTCAAATCTGGATTTGTTCCACTTCAGATAAGACCGCCTAGCTTGATATGAATATCTCCCAAGTCTCTTCGAATCAGCCTAATTCACTTTTGGACTTGAATTGAAAGCAGACCCCTAGAATATACAATGTGAAATGATAAAATAAGCTTTCAAAAGATAATGTACTGTATATAAGAACAACGGACAAATCAGGGACAACAGTAGACTGAGGAAAGCTTTTAAGCGCACTGGTTTGGGGCATCAGGAAATGGCACAAATGGTTAGTTACCAATTATTTAATGAATTAATTCAAAAATTTGTTGCTTTTAATGTAATGTATTTTGCATATTTTAATTCACTGTACAGTGGTCCCCTACCATTTTGCAGTTCATATACTGCAGTCCCAGTATATCATGGGACCGAAGTATATGAAAGGCAAGGCCCCCTGGGGCAAGCTTCTTGGGCCAATTTGAGGGCTCCTGCACTTACCCCAGGCCTGGCACTGCCCCAAACGGGCCTCCGACAGGCTTTCCGGGCCTGTCAGAGGTCTCAGAAGTGGTTTCCGGTGAACTGGCCAGGGAAGCCCATCGGAGGCCTGTTTGGGGCAGTGTCAGGCCTCAGGTAAGTGTAGGAGGCCCCAGATAGCCCCCCAGTCCTGACCCAACCCACCATTCACATATCGCGGATTTTCCATTATCGCAGGTCAGGTCCCTAACCCCCGTGATAGGCAGGGTATTACTGTACTGTATATGATTACAGGGTGGAATCAGCTCCCTGGTGAAATTAGGACCATGGAGTCCCTCTCGGCATTTAGGAAAGTGTTGAAAATGTGGCTTTTTAAGGCTGTGTTCGGCGATTAGAAGGAGGAATGTTTCTCGTGTTTTCTTGTTTGCTCACCCATCCATCTTATCCGTCCACCTTCTTATATTTTTACATTTTTATGATATCTTACTGTCCTCTAGGTTTCTGATGATGTGGTTCTATTTGTCTCTTTGTTCCTATTATGGGTTTATTTTATTTGTTCCGAGAGTTCCCTTGGGAAAGTCGGGCGGTCTACAAATATAAATATAAATAAATAAATAAATATAAATATGTCAAGTTGGAGGTGAGAGAATTTCTTCCTTAAGGGCCATAATAACTTGACCAGCATCTGACTGTGAGTTAGGGGTGCCATTTTCTCCTTTCCTTCAGCAGCATATATGCAACCAGACCCAGAAATGGAAAAGCTTTCTAACCATGGACGCTGGCTCTCTTTTATTTTATAATCTCTGAACCTCAGAACTCCAGAGATGGAAAGGCATCCTATGGATCATAGGATCCAGCCTCTGACAAGGAATCAAACTAAGATGCCTAAACCACTTAGCTATCCAACCACTAAGCAGTGGACCCTAATATTAGGTTCACTAGGGAAGACACCCAAGACAACAGGCTGGCTTTCCTGGATTGTGCAGTCATCATCAGACCTGACCGTGGCCTAGGAGTAGAAGTTTACAGGACACCCACCCACACAGATCAGTACTTACTGTTTGACTCCCACCATCCATTACAGCACAAACTAGGAGTCATCAGGACCCTAAGCCACAGAGCAGAGAGCATCCCCACCTCCACAGAAGCCAAGAAGAAGGAAGACAGGCACCTGAAGACAGCACTTAAGGCCTGTGAATATCCAAAGTGGGCCTCCAACAAAGCAGTGGGCCATCCCAGAAGAACAAGGGATCAGTCTGAGACCCAGACCCAACGGAAGAACCTGGTCATTCCTTACATGGCTGGAGTGTCTTAAAAGCTTAAAGGGATTTTTGGCAAACACCACATCCCTGTTTATTTCAAACCCACAAACACACTAAGGCAGAGACTTGTCCACCCAAAGGATCAGATACCAAAACAAAAAAGGAGCAATATAGTATATGAGGTCCAATGCAGTGAGGAGTGTTCAGACCTCTACATTGGAGAAACTAAACAGCCATTAAACAGAAGGATGGCCCAACATAGGAGGGGTATCAGCTCAGAACCAGAATCAGCAGCACACCTCCATTTGAAGGACAAAGGACACTCTTTCAAAGATGAGGATGTACACATATTAGACAAAGAAGATAGGTGGTTTGAGAGAGGAGTAAGGGAAGCCATTCATGTGAGCATCAAAACCCCCTCCCTCAACAGAGGTGGCAGCCTCAGGCACAGTCTATCTGCTATTTATCAGGGTGTGCTTTCCAAAGTACCCAGACAAATCAAAAAGCCTTCACCACCAAGGCCATAGCTAACAACCCATTCTTGATAGGTTTCAGCACCTTAGGCCATTTTTCCCCTTAAGGCTATGGATACTATTGTCCCCCTAACGAGCCTATTCAGGCCATTGTTCATCTTATGAGCCTAATTCAGACCATGGTGACAAGAGGTCAAAGCTGACTGACTATAAGATGGAGGACTCGCACTAGCTGTATTCAGACTGATGAAACTGTTTGGATGAGCAGCAAAACGTTTCTATCTCTCAAAAAAGAAGTCCAGTAGCCATGACTCAACTTCCAGATAAACTCACCTGGATGACTGAGCATATTCACAGACACTGAGCTATCCAAAAGTTCAAAATATTAATTAATATCAAAGATGCAATAAATAAATGGATAATGTATTATCGAAGGTTTTCACGGCCAGGATCTGATAGCTGCTGTGAGTTTTTCGGGCTGTTTGGCCGTGTTCTGGAAGTTCAACTTCCAAAACTCACAACAGCTATCAAATGGATACTTGAGTTGATATAATGAACTGATGAACTGATTTGACCAATTAAACAAGTTTTGAAATAAAAAAATCAAAAGGCACACGATCTATCTTCAACATGTAAGGTTTTAGAAAATAGAACCAACAATTGAAAGAAAATTTTCTGTCCTGTTGATTTTCCATCAGTCTTTGGGGGCTGTGGCATTAAAGGCTTCTGTAACCGCAGTGGGCAAACAGATTCAATTAATCAGCATGTTAAGTAAGCCATAACCAGAACTTCATTTATAAACCCAACTCTACTATGGTTATCTGTGGGTACCGCTCTATGTGCCATTTCCATTCTACAAAGCAAATGAGAAGCACCTACAAGCCAGTAATACAGTATGGAACTTGGCTAACATGGACCCTTGCTTTCTGCTGTGTGGCAGAGGTGGGCAAAAGCTCGTGAAGAACACAGGGTCTCCTTGCTCTTCTACAGCTTTGCCCCTACAGTCCTGGACTCCTCTCATTACTTGAAAGGCACATTTAGATCTTCATCTGCATCAGTGTATTATTTGTGCTGCTCTTCTTCACATTTGTTGTAGCTCTTATGCCAAGAAAGCCAATGTGTTTTGCAGCGATTGGCATGTTCCTCCAGATGCCAACCAGTGAGTAGCAAACAGCTGAGGAAAAGGGAAAGTTGTACTGAAGGAAAGAGACATCACTTGAAGGGGCATGAGCAGGTCCACTGCTTATGGACGAGCCAGAGACCCTCCTGATTTCTCATCAGCTGCCCACGCGGGGATGGCCTCCAGCTTTGTTACAAAGGTGCAGCCTTCCTTCTTGCACCCCCCCCAACCGTAACCCTCTTGGTGATGTGATAACTGTTCATGTCCTGACTGGAGATTCCAGAGCACTGCAGGCGGCAGTCTGCCCTACTTTCAGGCTCAATGAGCCAGGAAAAGCATCTTCTTTTAAAGAGGAGGTTCAAAGCTATGCGAAGATGAGACTCCTTTGGAGCCGAAGGTGGACTTTCTTTCTGGAGGCAGGAGAGGAAGGAGGGGAGAGCTCATTGCAGCCATTTTTATTCTGTATGTTAGACTCCTACTGAAGAAGAAAAGGCTGCTAGAACACCATGTCCCAGAGTTCACTATGACTGGCTCTGTATTAATCAGAAAGGAACAGAGCTTCATCGTTCTGCACAAGGGCCCCCACATGTTTTATTCTAATACATAGAGAAAACATTACAATCTACACTAACGAAGGATTATGTTGTTATTGTCATTACTATTATCTAATTGTCATTATATTTATTTTAGAACAGTGCGATAAATAGGGGGCTAAATCTTCAACAGCTTGCAGGCTACAGGGCCCTTATGCCGCTGTACATATGATGGGAAGTTGGGGGGGGGCTGTTTTTGAAAGATGTACGAGGCATGAAATGGTGTTTGAGATCTGTGTATCTGCCCATGAAAGTGTTGTGCTATCAGTTAACAGAAGCTGCTCCGTTATTTTCTGCCTGCCTAGTTTTCTAAAAGATTATCAAAAGCAAAGAAGGAGTTGGGAGCTGAAGTTGCTGTTGGCTCCAGATTCCTTCAGATCCTTGTCTCTGAATTTTTATTTTAAAACAATCTCCATATCTTTAGAATGTTTGCAGGGTCCCCCCCCCCCAAGTCCTTTTTCTGCTTTATTCTCACAGTTGTTTAAAATCCAATGCTTCGATGTGTCATGTGATTAATTCCACCACCATGTAAACATAGGACACAGATATTCAAGGGAAGAAAAGCTTAAATACCCCTGTGAACATCCAGATTGCAAGCTACTTCAAACAGAGTGAGAGGAATCAGAAAGCACTAGTACCAAAGCCACTGGCTACATTGATTATTTAGGGATCTAGGGATACACCAATCATTTGATAGGTAGGTTTCCTAATAGCTTTGGCACCCAGCAATTATAGATCATGGTAAGATTGTGGAAAGGAGTTAGGGCCAACCCTGTTATCGGGCAGAATGGGATTTAATTTTTTTATTTATTTTAGAGTATGTTTACCCCGTCTTTCTCCTTGGAAAAGAACCCAAGGCGGCTTACGCTATTGAGGGATAATATACAGTCCAGTACAATTAAGACATGTTCAAGTATTTGAGAACAAGGAATTGAGGGACATCTTACAGCATTAATAGACAACATTACATTAAAGCTACAAGGTTACAAGTAGTTATAAACACAAAGTCTATGTGAACATATAGATTCATATAATGGTAGTCCATCATTCAGGGAAAACTTGCCTGAAGAGAAAGGTCTTTGCCTGTTTCCAGAAAGACAACAGAGATGAGGCAGTCCTGGCCTCTAGTGGGTGCCTTGGCAAAAGATCCCAGGCTGTCTAACTTTCTTTTGAATACCTTCAGCATTGGAGCACTCACCACCTCCTGAGGTAAATGATTCCACTGCCATACTGTTCTAACAGGATGTGGGGTTCCCCCCCCCCCCCCGGGACCCGCCGAAATCTGGGTTCCTGGAAAGTTTGGCCCAATACTGCATGTCCTGCACTATGGGTTAAGCTGCTGAACTCTAGCCAAAACTGTGCTCATGACCCGGGGTTCAATCCCAGGTAGCCAGCTTATGGTTGACTCTGGCTTCTGTCCTTCTGAGGTCAATAAAATGAGTACCTAGCTTGCTAGGTGGAGGGGGGTGCAATGTGTTAAGGATGTGTTGTTGGAGGCCAAGACCGAGATCATTAACATGACTGAATTTCCAACTACGTACTTTATATGGATGTGAAAGCTGGACAGTGATGAAAGCCAAAAGGGGGGAAAAGACTGATCTGTCTGAAATATGGTGCTAGAGCAGAACTCTTGAGATACTGTGGGCTGCTGGCAAGACAAACAAATGACTCCAAGATGAAATAAAGCTGTAACCGTCTCTAGAGGCAGAAATGATGAAATGAAGGCTGTTGTACTTGAGGTACATTGTAAGAAAAGACAGCAATGCTAGCAAAGGTAAGGCCAGCAGGAGAAGAGGAAGGCCAAATACGAGAATGATTGAATCCATAAAGGAAGCCAAAGACTGAATTTGCTAAAGTGGAGCTGGGCTGTTGAGGACAGGATATTTTGGAGATCGCTCATTCATAGGGTTGCCATATGTCCAAGGTGACTTGCTGGCACATAAAAACAGCCCCACTTAAGTCATGTGGATAGCACATGTGATGGGGAGAGCTGAGCTGGCTGGCCACCACATAGTTTTTTTCATCACACACTATGTGTAGCCAGCATGTGGAGGGGGTTTCTATTTCCAGTGGAGAACCTGCATTGGTAGGGCAGTCTCTCCCTCTTCAGCCCATTTCTTTTTCTGATGAAACCTTTGGCAGGTGGTGCATGGCAGTCTTGACACACACACACACACACACACACACATTCATCTTGTGTACTGTCTACACATTGAGCAGGTCTATTTTCTATCTATATTTGAATTTTCTTTGGACCTATCATGGTGTGAAAACAAAATCTCTAGGAAAGACAGCTGCATTTCCCTAATGGACACCTCAATACTCACTGCAGAATCAATGAAGGGGAATGCAAGGTGCATATCTGTCTCCTGTGGCCCCTGTCAATCATGCCAACTGTGGCAATGAGGTGGGGGGGGGACTGGGTGAAACCAAAATTTTCTCTACATCTGAACCAAACAGAGCTTTAACAGGGCAAATGCCTTGAGGCAAAATCATTCACGTACTGTATAGATTATTTCAAAGAAATGTTTACAATGCAGTCTATAGTACATCCACTCAGAACTAAGCCCCACTGAAATCACTGGAAATTACTCCCATGTCTTGAAATGCCACCATAGAAGGCATAAAGTAGCAACTTACTCCAAGTTTAGGCATCACAAAAACATAACCAGTTTTTTTGAAAGGAAATAAAATCAACGAGAAGGGGAAAAAAGAAGACCTCACGAAGACCTCCCATCCAATACACATTTGCATTCCTGTGACATTTTTGGCAGTGAAACCCCAGTGGTTTTCACAGTTGTATTACAATGACATCATTCCTTCAGTAATGTGTAGAAGGATTTTAGAAAGCCAAAAATTGTCACTATCCAGAGAAAGCATAACAGAGATTAGCTGATCAAGAGAAAATGAGAGAGTCATTGAGGACAGATGAGGTAATGGGGGAAAGAGTGTGAAAATCCAAGAAAAGATAATGTAAACCAAAACAGTAAACTGTGTTATACAGATCATGCAAAACATCAAACTTGCTTGATATATAGAAAAGGAATGGACACTTATTGTGGGAGGATATTGTTTCCGTAGCAAAGGGCGCTTTTACACGACCCCTAAGATCCGCTGGTCCCTTAAATTCGGACCAGCGATCTTAGGGGTTTGTCGCTCTTTGGGCGTCTCCACGCTGGCTGCTGGCTGCGTGAGGGAGGGAGGAAAAAAAAACACAAAAGAAGAAAACCTTACCTCCCAGGTGCCGGTGGGAGCTGCCGGGCGAGCCACCAGTGACTTCCTGGTTGCTCTTAAAGGGGAGGGAGGCAAAGAACAAAAACAAAAAGAAGTGAGGAGAGCCCAGCACATCTGCATTAAATATTTTTCACCATCAAAGAGCAGGTATAAGAAAAGTGCAGCTGGGTAGCGCTTAGGTGGGCGGGGTCGCACTTCATTGTCTGCAAACTCTGGACCTGGTGGGGAAACATTTTTAAGGTCCGGAGCTTGCAGCCCTTTGCCGCGGAGCATAGGGGTCGTGTATAAACGCCCAAAGAGAACCACATGGAGAGAAAGAGGCTGATATCAGATATGCTAATGATAATACAAAATAAAATTTTGTTACACACAGGCATCCCATATCAGAGTGTGTAAATATTGGTGTTCCCACATTGTTTAACCCAGTGTTGCTAACATGGTTAAAAGAAGCTTCATCTCGCTTCCCTGTTCATCTTATTACTCCCAGTTTCTGTACTGAGTCTGGGGAAGTAAAGGTTTCATCTCATATGTAGGTGCCACACACAAAGGAGAACTCAGGGCTTTTGAGGATTCTTTCTCCCATGTAGAGCCTACACACAAGCAAGATAATTCTCCTCTTCAGGACCTGAGCTGGGATTCTGACAAATGTGATGATGGCAAGAGAGCCAAGTGCTCCCTCCCAATGCTAATTGTTCAATGTTACATCTCAATTGTTACAAATTACACTTAGAATTTAACTTGTAAGTCACTAGTAGACATGGGCATGACTTGGCGAAATTCTCGTTTCCGTTTCCGTTCCTCGTTTCCGTTATGCAATGGAAACGGTAACGGTAACGACAAATAAGCCGTCAGAACTTGAACTCGAACCGATAAAAGAAAAATTGGGTCTGATTTGTCGTTGTCGTTCATGACATGGCGGCGATCGCGCGATGCCAAGTGGCACAGAAAAAAAGTTTTAAAAAACCCCCGATTCCCGGCCAAAAAAGCAGGCGAAAATATGCCTGCCTGAGTGAGGGCACCTACCAGAGGGGTGGTTTCTGGGGGGAGGGTCCCCGGCCTCCCCCCTCTCCTGTCCTGGGCTGCTCTGGTGGGGGGCATCCTCATCGTCTCGCCATGCCATGCGGTGCAGGGGGATCCAAAATGGCGGCCACATTTTTTTTTTTTTGAAATCGTGGTCCAAAAACCCACCAAAGCACCACACAGAAACATGCGAAAATTAGGTACTTTAACTGCCTGAATTTTTACAGTAGCAGCAGTGGGTTTTTCTTGCAACAAAACGTCTCCATTGATTTTATTTTATTTTATTTTATTTTATTTTTATTTTTATTTTTTTACACCTGCGCATGCGCAATGATGGGCTGGCCATGGGATGGGACCATGCAAATTTTTGGAGCCATTCCACCAATCACATGGCCACTTGCCCAGGTTTTGACTGAGACTTCTGGGATGTGCCAGTCAGGCATAAAAAGCCCACTAACCCTAGCCTTAACCCTAACCCTAACCCATACGCCAGTACACTGTCCTTCTTAGTGGGTCAGAGGCACCCAGAGGTGCAGCCCACTAACTCACCCTAACCTTACCCGTAATCCTAAGCCTAGCCCTTGCCCTAACCCCAACCCTAAGCCAGATCTGTACTCGCATTGCACTATACGCAAGTACACTTCCCTTCTTAGTGAGCCATAGGGCACCCAGCAGAGAGGCGTTCCACTCTCACCTCGCTCACCAGTCCAAAGTTCCAAAACCTGTACGCCAGTATGCTGTCCTTCTTAGTGAGTCAGAGTAGAGACACCCAAAAGAGAGGTGCCTCTGCCAGTGCCACTTGGTACACAATGGCTGCATGGTCATGTACCCTTCCTTTTCCCTTTGTAGCGGGCCAGAGGAGGCATCCATCCCAGAGAGGTGCCTCCAGGAGCCCGCTAAATGCCTTCCCTTCATAGTGGGCCAGAGGAGGCACCCACCCCAGAGAGGTGCCTCCAGGAGCCCGCTACCCTACCCCCCCTAAACCAGTACTAACGACAGACGACAAACAAAACGACAAATTTTTGAAAAATTTCGCGACAAATGGAAACGGGCCGGCTCCGACACACGACAACTCGAAACGTCATTTTTCCTGGTCGTGCCCATCTCTAGTCACTAGTTACATTGCCTACTGCCCTCATACTTGTAGTAACTCATTACTCTGAACTCTGATACAGGGCTGAGATAAGAGTTCACAATATGGTGAAGAGCCAGCAAAGGGACTGAACTTGAAGGAGCCTAATGACCACAGTCCCATCGGGGACTTTTGCCAAAGTATTAAGATAAGGACTTGGCGTGCCTCTTTTCCCCTTTTGGTTTTCAATAGCTGTCCCCAAAGAACAGGGACCAATGCGTTTATTTCTGTTTCCACACATCAGCATCCAGGGCACAGCTAATATTCTTCCATGGTTCCTGGTACATAGTTCATCTGGGGCACTATGAAAAACAGCTTCCATGTTCATGGTTCTAAAATTGAAACAAATAAATCCAGTAATTCCAAGACATTTAAATGAACTTTTCCCATTTCAAAAAACAAAACAAAAAACCACCTCTTGGTCTTATTCTGTTTTAATAACCTTTCCGACTCTCACACAGCAAACATTGACAGCATTCCTTGAATTCCCACCATGGTTAATTAACAAGGTGCATGGAACACCTGTCAATAGATAGATAGATAGATAGATAGATAGATAGATAGATAGATAGATA
>JAHTLZ010000122.1:15804590-15822614 GCA_023846285.1 Phrynocephalus versicolor | reverse complement strand
ATAGATAGATAGATAGATAGATAGATAGATAGATAGATAGATAGATAGATAGATAGATAGATCTAACCATATCCTGAATTTATCGAAAACATTTCTGAAAAGGAGACTTAGAGTACAGTACTGAATTCTATGGGCACTCTTCTGAGAAATGTGCAGGGCTGCAGCTTCACAATCATTTCAATATAGAATGAAAAACAAAATGTAGTCTAGAACAAGGAGCGTGCTTCAAACCCAAATCCCAGAATCAGTCCCAATCTGGGTTGATTCATATAAATCTGGGAGATGGTGATCCTTTGAACCCAAGTACAAACATTCCTGGAGCTTAGGCTAACCATTTGGATTTGGAGGGAGAGAAAACATCAGAATATCTAAAAAATATAATGGATGTATTCTCCTCAAACATATGTGAGGGGGTGGGCATGCAGTGCACAACCAGTAGCTCCCCTCCTTCCCCAAAAGAAGGAAGATGCTGACCCACACATGATGGTGGAGAGCCAGCTGAGTGAGAAGCAAGGAGAGGGTCTGGTATCACTTCTCTTTGCTCTGCTTGAGAGACAAGACCCTTGCAGCCCCTCTCCCTCATGCCCTCATCTCATTTCACAAGGCTTTTCTGTAGAGCAGAGGAGCACAAACGGCTTGATCTGTTTCTGTAGGGCTCCCAGGAAAGGAGACAGGGCTCCTGTCACTTCCCTGACTTCCCCAAGCATGCAAAGAGGAGTAACAGGGAAAGAGAAGGATCAATACTGGCCACAGAGAGAAACGAAACTGAGGCAAAATTTGCCAATCCCTAGAAATTAGAAATGAGGAGTGATGCCGGAATCTTTGACTCAATTTTGTTATGTTTTTCTGCATCACCCTATGCATTTTCGACCCTTCCCTTCTTCTTGTCACAGTTGACATAATCTATTGGGGGCACATTTTCACCAGTTTATGCATTTACCTATGCATTTTACTCTTCACACACTTATCTAATTTATGCATATCCCTACTGACTAAATATATTGTCAAATGTTCACCTATTAAAACGGTGCTCATAGATTTCTCTCCATTTATTCCTCAAAGCATCACAAATATGATCATTTTTAAAGTTCAAATCGAATAAACTACTTTCCCATTTATAGAGTTAAGGCTAAAGGGAGGACCCTTCGAAGAAAGCACTTATTTGTCTTACTGATGCTGCTTCAAAACGTTACCTTTTTGAACTTCTAAAAACACAAAGCAAAGCAAAGCAAAGTGGTCTGCTTATATACCGCCCCATACCACTTCAAGTAGTCTCTGGGCAGTTTACAGCTTAATTATGCAGGCTACACATTCTCTCCCCCCACCCCAGCAAGCTGGGTACTCATTTTACTGACCTCGGAAGGAAAGAAGACTGAGTCAACCCTGAGCCTGCGACCTGGAATTGAACCCCAGGTTGTGAGCACAGTTATACTTGCAGTACAGGCATTTAACCACTGCGCCACGGAGCTCTTATTTAGCCAGCAAGGCCACTGGATGTCACTGCAAAAAACTTAATTATTATGAGCTGCTGCTATTGTTGTTGCTATTGATGACTACTTTTACTACTGCTGCTGCTGCTGTTCTTAAATAAACAAAGGTTTGGGAGGGGAAAAGACTGAATAGAAGACAAATGAAAGTTTTGCTTTCTTCGTTGAGGCCAGAGCAGAATTTGTTGTAGGTTAATGGAAGTCTCCATTATAGTGAAGTTACAAACAAGGGTGTGAGACAGACGTCATAAATGCCAGCCCCTGGATTTAGCACATAGATTTCCAATAGTGTACAGCCTCCAAATCCAGCAAAACATTAGCTTAATTTTCTGTAGGAGTAACACTTTGATACCTCACCAGGGACCTCATTGCCAATGTGCTGTTAATACATGTGCAAAGGTATGCAGTGTAAAAGAAAAAAACCCAGGCTTGTTCATTAATTTCAGAATTGTTTGGAGGAAGTTGGTGGCCTATGGAGTATCATTCCAAATGTTTATGCCGTCACCGTTAACTGGTCTATCAAGCCAGGCAGCCCTGTCAAACTTGTCACACTGAAATACTGTCGAAGTTAATCTTAAAGGGAAAGGAAGAACGCTTCTTTTATATATGGAAAGGAAAGCCTAATTCTATTCCTGAAATCCTTTGCCCTCAAGTAAAAAGGTATGGCTTGGAATAAACTCCCATGCAAGGAATTTCATACCAGTCCCTTCCCTGCAAAACAACAAAAGCAAAGTCTTCTGCTTATATACCACCCCATACCACTTCAAGTAGTCTCTGGGCGGTATACAGTTTAATTAAAATACGCTGGCTACACATTGCCTACCCCCCACCCCCCAGCAAGCTGGCTACTCATTTTACTGACCTCGGAAGGATGGAAGGCTGAGTCAACCATGAGCCTGCTACCTGGGATTGAACCCCAGGTCGTGAGCACAGTTTTACCTGGTTGTTTACAAACAAACAAAAACAAAGGTCCACCAATGAACCTTTTCAGGAGTTTCATTTCTTCCCCAGGTAAACACCAAAGCAGAATTCTACTAACCATCCCATTCCTACAGCACAATCCCAACTGGCTCTTCCATTTCAGTGGAAGAGCGGAAAAGAAACAGGCTTTGCCAACATCAATGCCTAGACCTAGCAGCTTTGTTTGCATCACAGAGCTATCTGTAAATACCTTAACTTTACCTCTTTAGCCCCATTGATCAGTACTGGGAGAGGGTAGTCTTGCTGGTAGTCCTACTGGAACTGGACTAAACCCATTGAATCAACCGTTGAATGGGAAATGAATACATAAGTAAATCCACTGAAACAGTGTATTTGCTCTAGTTGAGAGTACCAGTAATATTCATTGTGTTGTATGTTGTGTCATTACAGTCGTGACCGGCTCTTCGTGACCCCATGTCCATGGAGTTTTCTTGGCAGGAATACTGGAGTGGCTTGCCAGTTCCTACTCCAGGCGCCTAAAGCACCTGGTATTCCCTGGTGGTCTCCCATCCAAGTACTAACCAGGGCCGACCCTGCTTAGCTTCTGAATGTGTAGCCTGCATACTGTAATGAAACTGTAAACCGCCCAGAGACTACTTAAAGTGGTATGGGGCGGTATATAAGCAGAACACTTTGCTTTGCTTTGCTTTGCTTTGAAATCAGGTGAGATCAGATGTGCTTAGGGCATCTAGGCAGCTCTATTCATTTTGTTACTTAGTGATAATTAACCAGAATGCTCTCTAGATCTCTCCCTCTTTCTCCCTCCCTCTGCGTGTCTTGGGGATCAGAATGGTAGTGGAGATAAAGGTGAAAGCAAGGTGCATCAACGTGCCCATATACTGAGTCAAGGCGATCTGTGATCTGAATGTCTTTGGTTTAGGGAATATGACTTCAAACATATTTTTTTATTTTAAAATGTAGGATTTTCTCTTAGAGGAAGACAGCCACACCAACTGGTCCTCTGGATCTCCAAGGACATCAACCATTTGGTGGTATGTTGTTTTGTGCATTAGTATGGAACTATCCCTTTCTGGTAGCTGTAGCCTAGGTAGCAAATCAGAAAATAATTATGGGCTCTAGTGCCTAGTGCTACCAATGTTCAGCAAGAGATTATTTCGGCATATCATTACATTAATCCCTTAGTTAAGTAGTGAAGTTGGGGTGTTGGGCTAAAGAAGTTCAAAGTCATGTAGACTGGCCCTAGTGCTAGCTCCATTATTAATTCCACTGCTATCTATCTTGTTTTGTTTCCCTCTCCTATGGAAAACATAAATGAGCTGATTCCTGGACAAGGGAAATGGGGGGGGGGGACTCTCCTTAATCATATATATCAGGCCTGCCCAGCAGGTAGACCGTGGGCTACCGGTAGCCCGCGAAGGGTTCAAAAGTAGCCCACCGGTCATCAATTTAAAAAGTGAGGGGATAAGTTTTCCACCCCTCCCTCCCCCATCCCAAGGACCAACACTGTCCCAGCAAAGTTCTGGGTCTGCCAGCCCACTGTCTCACCTGAGCGGGGCAGTTCAAGGGCCATGGCACAGTGAAATCTGTTCCTTCCAGAACGGATTAACTGATTTTCAATTCATTCCTATGGGAAACCGCTGCTCTACTTACACATTTTTTTACTTATGAGCAAGTGCTCGGAACGGATAAAATTCGTAAGTAGAGGTTTTTAGTGTAGTAGCCCTCAGGCACTTTGGGCCAGAAAAAGTAGACCTCGGCCTGTTCAAAGTTGAACAGCCCTGATATATATAAAGTTCCAGCAGCTCCAAAAAGAGAGGCTGGCTTCCTATGCTTTTTCATCAATTTTCCACTATGAAAATGATTGAACCATACATTGGATGATATGTGAAGGAAATACACTGTTTGAATTTAAATGTGCAGCCAGTTACATGGAATATAACAGGTATGTACTTCCATTTAAACCATACACAGTATATTTTCATTCCCTATTCTCTATGTCCTGCTGTGTCTCATACTGTACTCTCCTAAAACAAAACATATCCATCAGTTGTATTGATGTGGCTGCCAAAATAACCATGGATTTCACATAGGGTGTAGTAAACTTGCAAACTATACTGGCATTCCAACCCTTGACATAAATGTAAATGGCTTTACATCCAAGTCGATATGCTACAGATTGTACTTTTAAAACTCTGGCTGTTAAGCTAGGTGGGAACAGATCCCTATATAGTCTGAATCATTTTTCATGTATAGTAGAGAAACAGGTATATTTTAAGGAACATTTTAATGTTGCAGGCCACTCTCCAAAATCAAAGAAAAAGTTTTATTTATTTATTTATTTATTTATTTATTTATTTATTTATTTATTTATTTATTTATTTATTTATTATTTTTAGGTTTATTTACTTAAATCAGAGCTTGGAATTGTTTTTGGAAAAGAGCTCTTAACATCTCATTGTCACCATGTCCTGATCAAGTTGCCCAGGGAATTCTGGGAGTTTGAGTCCAAATAAGCATCTTTCTCAACAAGACCTGTGGGTTAGGACTTGTATATACTGTCGTTCTTAAATTGTGAACACATGATGCAGGACACAAGAAACCATGAGTAAACCTTTTTCATGCACATCTGGAAGTTGAGTCATGGCAACTGGACTTCTTTTTCTTTAGAGAAAAACAGGTCCAGTTGTCATGACTCAACTTCCAGATAAACTCACCTGGATGACTGAGAATCTTCACAGACATTTTTCATACATTGTAAGAACACATTCTACACCGGGGAACATTTATTGTAAGAACACGTTCTACACTGGGGAACATTTATCATTATATGCTCTGAGGTGGCTTCTGACTTGTAGTAATCCTATGAATTAATGACCTCCAAAAGATCCTGTTGTTAATGGTTCTGTTGAAGTCTTGCAAACTCAAGGCCATGGTTTCCTTTCATGTTCTGTCTTCCTCTTTTTCTACTACTTCCAAATTTCCCCATATTATTGTCTTTTCATGAGACAGTGAGTCATCTGGATATGTCCAAAGCACAACAGTCCCAGTTTATTTACATTGTTGCTCCTGGAGGAAGTTTGGGTTGACTTGATCTATCATCCACATAGTTGTCTTTCTGGAGGCCCAAGGTATTCATAAAGTTCCCTTCTGGCCACACATTTCAAGTGGATCACTGTTTTTCCTGTCAGTTTTGGCCCGTCTTGTCTTTGGCCTCTAGTGATTTATTCTTTATCTTCCATAATGTTTCATAATGTCTTCATAGCTGCCCTTCTTTGGATTTGGTTATTACAGTATCCCTTTGGTATGAGGGTTAAACTCAGGTATCAACCATTTTCTTTGTTAATAGCAAAAAATAAAATAATGTTGTAGGTGGCACATTAACATGATCCTCTATTGAGACTGAGAATTGAACCAGGCATAGAAAAGATGTAACTATTTAATTTCTTCTTTGCTAACTTTAAAGCTACATAATTCTTCTCCGGCTGTGATTTCTGTAGTCCTGATGTTCAACTGTATTTCTGTTTTTGCATTTCCTTTTAATTTTATCAGTAGCTGCTTCAAGCCATTTCTGGTTTCTGCAACTAATATGGTACCCTCTGCCTATCTTAAGTTATTGATATTTGTTCTACCAATTCATTTCCTTTTATTCATTTGATCCATTATGAAAGCAAAGTGTTTCTGCTTATATACCACCCCATACCACTTCACGTAGTCTCTGGGTGGTTTACAATTTTAATTACAGTATGCAGGTTACACATGGCACACACCCCAGCCAACTGGGTACTCGTTTTACCAACCTCGGAAGGATGGAAGGCTGAGTGAACCTTGAGCCTGCTACCTGGGATTGAACCCCAGATCGTGAGCACAGATTTACCTGCAGTACAGGCACTTAACCACTGCACCAGGAGGCTCCTGTTTGGTATATTGCTTTTTTAACCATTCTAACATCAGTTAAAAAAATTGTTCATATCAAATTTGGAAAACTTATGTTTTTGTACTATTGGATCAGCCAGCATGGGAGCATTTCCCAAGGAATTCTGGAAGTTTTAGTCCAAGGATGTCACATTTCCAAGTTCTGATACTGACACATGACTTTGCTTCCCATTAATAGTTCTCCTCACTAGAAGCAAAGAGATTAAGCCCCTCAGCTGGAAGCCTTCAGGGCCTCCAGGATTAATGCAGAGTGCTACTCCCCAGGATCATGCTTGTGCTGCCTTGTCTCGCTGATGGCTTTTGGCAAACTGAAACTGTCACTCAGTTCTTGCAGCCGTGCTGCCAAGGCCAAGAGACCTACAATTTCCCATCGCCCTGTACCACCCCTGAACGCTTACGTGTGTGTTGGCTCTTTTATTTTATACGCCTCTCTTATAAAATGGAAGAAAAATACCAGTTTCTGAAACAAGAGCTGCCCTCGTGTTAAAATCCAGCTGGGCAACCCACTCTGAGCAAATCTTGCTGATGCAGGCACGCTAATGACAGAGTTCTGCAAGCCAGCTGTGCCCTCTCTTGCCTCTGTGCGCCAGCATCATAGCCACAAGCATGCAGATTAGAGGAACAAGGAAATGTCCCCTATGCTAATGCATTTCACAGCCAAAGATTTCCATCCCTCCAGTAAGGAAAAATGTACCCGACTGGGTCTGTTACATCGTCTTTCTTCAATAATACAAGTTGAATGGCCAGCCTGGGCCATCCCTGTGAGACTAGCTTTTGCCATAGGCATTAGTAGACTGACTCAGCACAGTGTCCACTAACATCAAGAAGGATTTGTGTAGAACAACTGATTCACATAAATGAAGCTGTTCTTAGGTTATCTGTCCTGCACTGCCCTTCTCCCCACCCCACACTCCTGCTCTTAAAAGGTGCTCCGTTCTTTTCAGGAAGTGTAGCAACTTCATGTGCAGTCTCTCTTTATGATTGCCATGCTGTTATGTTTATAATGGCAAGGCTAATGATGAGTTTAAAATAAGAATAAAATTGTTTCCCAGTCAGGCTAGCCCTGCTGAATTCCGCTGGACCCCAAATGTCCAATAAAAGTCCAACGAGAGAGAGATTCTGGAGACAGTACTGTGTTTATTAGGCCTAATAAAAAGCAGTAGGTGGACACCAAGCCAGAGACAGAGCAAAGATGTCCGACCCCAAGCACATGGAAACCCCAACTTTTATTAGTTTCACCCCCTCCCCTCCCTGGGTGGCGCCAGTCCGGGGATTGGCTGAGGATGATTTCAAATAGTCCAATCAGGGTGGTCCAGGGGTTGGCCAGAGGTGGTCCTAGGTGGTCTCTGGCAGGCTGGAGTCGGATGCCCATACAGGTGTTAATGGGTCCAAGTGTTCTTTGATTGGGCCATCCGGATAACACAATAGAAAGGGGAAGCGATGTATTGTCCTTTGGGTCTGAGCAAACTGGAGGAATCAGAGAATCAATAGAGCGTTGGAGGAGATTAATGGCAAAGTCAATGAAAACAGGAAAGACCGGTGGGATTATCCAAAGGTGTCTGGGCAGTCTTTTGTGGGTGTAGAAATGTGATAATGGAAAAACTTCCCAGGCGGTGATAACATCTGGGTCTATGAGCCAAGGATGCTGATGCTCCAAGAAGCAGCAGTGGGTGTACGTGCTGAGGATTCTGGAACCGATGGATTCTTCTGGATGATGCTGCCAGCCTCTTGTAGCTGCCATGATGATCATGATGAAGGTTGAAGACTTCGGGAAAGAGGGCAGAAAATGGGCTAAAGGAGGAGGGCAGGAAAGGGTTAATCGAGGTAGGAAAGGGTTAAACGGAATCTCAACTAGGGGCTTGCCTGTTCAGATAAGTTCGGGAAAAGGGTACCAGTCTACCTCCATAGGAAAGCATTGAAAGAGGAAACCCATAGGAAAATATTGAAGCGAGAAGGAGGGAGGAAAGGGGTGGGGAGGAGGTTGGTCTACCTCCATAGGAATGTATGGCCGAAGAAAGGCATGAATTCCATGGAACTCAGCCCTGGGTAGAAAGTGTTGAGAAGAGTCAGTCACTCTGACTATGCCTTCCCGGGTTTGGGTTATTGTGAGGTGGGTAGGATGAGTAAATCCACACCGCTGGGCTGTTTATTAAGCTTAGCCGCTTCTCTGGTTCCCGAAGCAGTCAGAGTTTTCGAATTTGTCCGGGAAGGCGTTTGGGTTGTTTTGAAAGAGAGGGAGGGTGGTCTACCACCATAAGAAAACCTGACCCAGGAGAATCATGAATTTTATGGAACTGCATAGTGGAAGGGGAGGGTGGATTCGTCCTGCTGGCACTGTCAGGAACCTAGCCGCCCTCTTGGTACCTGAAACGGCTACAGAATTTGGATTGTTTTTTGGGGGGCGGTCTACTCAGCCAATTCACCAGATTAGGGGTTCCCCGCTGCGCCCCTGTCTGACCATAATTAATTTGACAGTGATTGATTAGACGGGGGCGCTGATTGGACAAAGCGTGCAGGAGAGGTTATCTTCGCTCCCCTGCTGTTTTACAGAGTCTCCGCGGTAATTGACTGCCGCAGGAGACCTGATACAATGTAAAATGCTAAAGTGGGTGCGAATTTGAGGCTTCCGCTTGCCGAATTCTCGGCTCGCAAGGCTTCTCAGCCGGCAGCAAGGGGCGGCTTGTATTTTCCCCGATATCTTGGGAACGGTTGGGAGTTTTGGGACGCAGGAAAAAGTGTAGTGCTTATGACGGTGTGAGGGCCATTTGGGCGGTTCCGATGGGTCTCGGAACTGCTCCAATTATTTACAATTTTTTTTCATCGTGACTTCACACTAATTAGCAGTTAGCTGCAGTTGCAATTAACTTTGTTTTTTTTTAAAACAAATTCTTTGCTCTCCTGTTTCTCAAAACCTACTGGATAGTTCTTTTTCAATTGCTTGGAACATTATGCATGAGGACGGGACATTTTAGTCATCTATCATCATGTTTTCTTGCAAAATCCACAAAGTACAAATGTTACAATTATATAACATTTTTACTGGAAGGGTTTTGAATAATGACTGCAGGTTTCACTCCTTGGTGTTTGCAGCTTTTTGTTCTGTCTTCTGCTTCTATGGACAAAAAATATCTAGGATTAGAGATGGACACTAAATGAAAAACGAAATGCTGTTTTGTCATTTCATTAGGTAACAAATTACTTTGTTAGGTAATTAAATGGTAGGATGCTTTTTTTTCATTTTGTAATGAAATGCCATTTTTCATCTAGAATGAATTGATTCATCCTAGAGAAAATGGCAAGGGAGCTTCCTCAAGCTCTTCCCTGTAAGCCCCCGTAATGTGGAAAGTTTGGGGGTCAGGGGGGAATTATTAAGTTCCAAAGGGGTGCCCCCAGAAAATAATAATTAAGTGCTTGAGGAAGCTCTCCATTGGGGGGAGAGCTTACTCAAGCACTTCCCTTAATTGCTAAATGATTTTTTTCCTACAGGTACCCCCTTTGGAGCTTAACAACTGAGTCCCCTGAGCCCCAAACCTTTCCAAATTTTGGAGGGTTACCTAGAATCGCTTGAGGGCGCTCCCTTTCCATTTTGGTCCTTTAGAACCCAATAGAGCATAGTGTTTCATTTCATTTTGTAATGAAACTACTTTAAAACTTTGTTACAAATGAAATGAAATGAAACTACTACAGAAACGAAATGAAATGGAATGCTATTTTTCCATTTTGTGCCCATTTCTATCTAGGATACATTTTCCCCAACAAGTATATTTCAGTCTTGCAGTGTCATATTCCTCTAATGTCCTGAAATTTTCAATGCTTGCCCTAAATAGAACCAACTACTTTTACTAACCAGGGTATGCCATTTCTGCTTTGCAACACCATAGAATGCTCTCTCTCTCTCTGTGTGTCTGATGGGTTATGGGTAATTGTCTGTTGTCTGGAAAATTCTGTCTCAGGCAAGCCTCAAAAGCAGCACCAGCCACAAACGTTTTGAAAGGAGCAAGCAGGTTAGAGTTTTATTTTTATTTTTATTTAATTTGCTCTCAACATTCTTATTTTTTCAAACCATTTCTAGTCATGGGGCAGCTAGCCAATTGTGTATATGGCTACTAATTGCACTTTATTATTGTCACATTAAAAACACAGAGTAAAATCCAGTTGTTAATCCCAACAGAGCTGATTCCACAGCCAGGTAACAGATCTGCAGCCACAACATCCAGCAAATGCTGCTGCTGCCAGACCACATTTGAAGGAGCTGCCCTCAATCCACCTGTGCCCTGTTGTGCTGCTTCTGTGTCAGTGAGAGAGGCATTGGGAATAGCTGGGCCAGCTCATCAGGGGCTGAAGAGGAGGGATATCTACCTAATAGCTTCTTTAGCTGACATTCAGACAAGATTTGCTATCATGGCACCCCTTCGGCATACACGTATAGCATGGATATGAAGGGGAGGGGAAGGGAGATGGCAGTGGTGAATGGGTAGACGTTTGTTTCATCAGGTATAGGAGATAAGGACCCACAATGGAACTAAGGGAACAAGAAGGGGGAGGATGATGGAAGGGGCAGCCATTTAAATTGTTCTGGGTAGGGGAAGGTATGGTGGTAGGAGTGGAATGTGCCCATATAGAAGAGAGGTTAGCAATCTCACATGTATCCCCTCTTCTGGTCCCACTCCTAGCCAGAGGGAATCAGGTGACCATATCAGTGAGCCCACAAGCTACATGGTGCTGTTGTTGAATGCCAGGTCAGTACAAAATAACGCCGCCCCCATCCATAATGTTATTCTGGATGTGGGTGCTGACCTGGCATATATTACTGAGACCTGGGTGGGAGAGGAGGGTAATGTTCTCTTCTCCCAGCTTTGTCTGCCTGGATAGCCAGTTCAGCACCAGTATTGCTTGGAGGGTCAGGCAGGGGGAGTTGCTATAGTAGTCTATCGGAGTTCCATCTCCTTGACCAGGCTTCCTATCTCTTTGAGAAAAGGTCTGGAGGGTCTGTATTGTGTTTTGGGCTCACGAGACAGATTAGGAATTCTGTTGGTCTACCACCCACCCTGCTGCATACCAACAGCCCCCCTGCTGACAGAGGTGGTCCTGGACCCCGTGTTGAGGATGCCCCAGACTGTTGGTACTGGGTGAACTCAACACCCATGCGGAGGCTGGCTTGACTGGGGTGGCTCACGACTTCAACAATGGGGCTGTCTCAATATATCAATGGCTTGACACATGAGAAGGGCCATACTCTGAACCTGGTCTTCTCAACGGAACTGGAGGATGGTGGTTAGGATGTGGGGGGGTTGGTTCTGACCCCATTGTCATGGTCAGACCACTTTCTGGTCAAGTTTAGGCTAGTAGCTTCTTCTACCCTCTGCAAGGGTGGAGAATCTATTAAGATGAACCACCCTCAAAGACTAATGGGTCCGGATGGTTTCCTGAAAGCTCTGGAGGATGACCTGTCTGATATGGTCGGTGCTCCATGGAAAAGGGAAATGACCCAGACAGTTGACTGATCACACCTAAGCTCCCTGTCCCTATTCACAGAGCTCGGACAGCTCCTTGGTATACATCTGAGCTACAGGTGTTGAAGCAGGAGGGGAGACAGCTGGAGTGAAGGTGGAGAAAATACCACTACAAGTCTGATCAAACATGGCTTAGAGCCCCTTATCGGGCCTATTCCATGGTGATACAGTTGGCGAAAAGGCATTATTTTGCCAACCGTATTGCTTCCTCATAGTGCTGTCCAGCAGAGCTGTTTCGGGTGGTCCAGGATCTTCTTCAACTGGAAGATACAGTGGAGGTCCTGGACCACTCATCAGGTCACTGTGATGAGTTTGCTGTCCACTTTGAGGGAAAAATCACTCAAATTTGCAGTGAATTGGACTCCACCATTGGGATGTGTCCAGTGTGCCATGCTTAGATCCAGTGTTATTGGATGAGTTTCAATTGTTGAGACCTGAGAATGTGGACAGGGTCCGTCCTACCACCATGCTGCTCAACTCTTGCCCTTCTTGGCTAATTGAAAGATCTGCCAGTGCGGTTCGCACCTGGGTTCAGGAGATAATGAATGCCTCCTTAAGAGAGGAAGTGGTCCCTGCTGCCTTGAATGAGGTAGTAATTAGACCATTCCTTAAAGGATGTAACCTGGACCCAGGGCTGGTGATTAATTACTGACCAGTAGCGAACCTCCCTTATTTGGGCAAAATGTTGGAGCAGGTGGTGGCTGGGCAACTCCAGGCGCTACTGGAGGAAAGGATGTTCTGGATCCATTTCAATCAGGTTTCAGGCCGGGTTTTGGTATGGAGACTGTCTTAGTCACTCTGTATGGATGACCTTTGCCAGGAGAGAGACAGGGGGAGTGTGACCCTGTTGATACTCCTGGACCTCTTGGTGGCTTTCAACAGCATCGAGCATGGTGTCGTTCTGGATAGGCTAGCCAGATTGGGAATTGGAGGCACAGCTTTGTGGTGGTTCCACTCCTTCCTGGCTGACCGTGTCCAGAAGGTGATGCTAGGGGGTAGTTGCTCTGCCCCATGGCATTTATTTATGCCATGGGGTTCCTCAGGGCTCAATACTGTATCCCATGCTGTTTAACATCAACATGGAACTGCCAGGAGAGGTTATCAGGAGATTTGGGCTGAGGAGTCAGCAATATGCTGACAATATGCAGATCTACCTCTCGTTTTCCACCAATCCAGGTAAGGCAGTTTCTGTGATGAACTCATGGACCAGATAATGGACTGGATGACCGGGAGGGAGGGAATTGAAACTCAGTCCAGGCAAGACTGAAGGACTGTTAGTGGGTGTTTTGCCAGACAGGTTAGAGGGCCATCTCCCTGTTCTGGACAGGGTCACACTCTCCTTAAGGGTCCACAGCTTGGGGGTGCTCGTGGCTCCTGGTCTATCTCTGGAGGTCCAGGTGGACTCAGTGTGCAGGGGTGCCTTTCTTCAGCTGTGGAAAATATACCAGCTGTGCCCCTACCCAGATGAGCAGAGCCTTATGACAGTTATGCATGCACTGGTAACATCCCGTATTGATTACTGCAATGTGCTTTACATGAGGCAGCCTTTGAAGATGGTCCGGCGATTGCAGCTGGTTCAGAATTGTGCAGTGCGGCTGGTGAGTGGTGGTGCTGCCAGGGACCACATCACGCCAATTCTGTATAACCTACATTGTTATCAGTTGTTGTCCGAGACAATTCAAAGTGTTTATTTTGACACATAAAAGCCCTAAATAGCTTGGGACCTAGATCCGTATGAACCTTCCTGGCCATTAAGATCTAGCCAGGGAGCCCTCATGAAGGAACCATCCCTCAAGGAGGTGAAAAGGATGGCTTGTACTGCAGGTATAGGGCCTTTTCAGCAGCTGCCCCCAGACTATGGAATGCCCTCCTGAGTGAGATTTGCCTAGCGACGATGATGATGACATTTTGGCACCATCTAAAAACCTTCCTGTTCCAGAATTTTTAAACTGATATAACATAGATTGTGGCTCCTGATGGCAATTTTAGTGTATTGTATTTGCATTTAAATGAATAATTTGTGTTTCCATTATTTCTTATGGGAAAATTTGCCATTCAGGTTAATAACCTGTAAAGCAACCTTTTTGCAATCCAATGGGAATTTTTATTTTCTGCTATAACAGTAGGCTCAACAGTAGAGTCTTTGTTTTATTGGCTGATTCACATTGAAGCCCGAGGGGCCCAGAGAAATTGATGCTCCTTTGTATCAGTCCATCTATAAAAATACAAAACCATTATATCTTAACCATATGTCTTCTGTTTGTTTGTTTGTTTGTTTGTTTGTTTGTTTGTTTGTTTGTTTGTTTGTTTGTTTGTTTGTTTGTTTGTTTGTTTGTTTGTTTGTTTGTTTAGTAGCATAAATGACCCTCAATTTCAAGTTTGTCCATTTTGACTGTCAGACCTTGGAAGGCACGGAATATTTTCCTATAAAATAAAAAATGTTGTTTCTGCAACTACTGCATTATACAATATATAGTTTCCATGACAAGTACTGTATTGGATTCTGTTCAACTCTTTTATTTTTCTGCTTCCTGAGCTCAGTAGCATCCCAACAGACTAGGGGATGCAGTCCTGTGTCCTATGTACTTCATATTCTTGGATCAAACGTTTCTCTGTAGATGCCAGATGTAAGCAACATTAGACAACAGAGATTTTGATTCAAGCGTTGGGACTCACAGGTGAGGCTGTTGTGAGGACTCTGGAGCAGATATACCCATATATACTCGATTGTAAGTCAACCTGAGTATAAGTCAAGGCCCCTAATTTAACCCCCCAAAACTGTGGAAACTTACAGTAGATTCGAGTATAAGTCTAGGGTAGGAAATGCAGCAGGGGCTGGCAGTTCCTCCTTTATGAGGTGGGGGAGTAGTGTGTGATGTTTAAAATGACTTTTAGCTTGCCTTGGTGGTTAAAAGTAATTTTAAACATTGTGCGCCACTCCTCTGTGATGCAGGGGGGGGGGTCAGGAGAAGCGGTGCACGATGTTTAAAATGACTTTTAGCCACAGACCCAAGCACTCGCCTCAGTGGCTAAAAGTATTGACCCGAATATAAGTCGAGGGCCCCATTTTTAAGCCTAAAAACAGAGTAAAAAACTAGACTTATATTTGAGTAAAATTCTTTTTTAAAAAACATTTTGATTTTCTGATAAACACATCTTCAACAATAACAAGCAGAAAACAGAACATGGAAAAGCTCTTAGTTACGGATGACAATACACAGTGTTAATGGTATAAGAAAGAAGAATGAAGATAATCACCAGTATAAGGAGACTCAGTTCCTCAGGGAGTCATATCACAAGGAGGATCAAGCAATATGGAGGCAAACCTACTCACAATGCTCCTACTAGGATAGTATTTGAATAAAACACTTCTGTAAGAAGCAAAGGCTTATCCTCAGTTGAGTTTTCTGGCTTGCTGTTGGAGTCTCTTCCTAGAGACAATGTGAGAGGCAGATTCAAAATCTATGGCAGCAGTATAATGCTTTATCTTGCTGTTTGCCATTTGTTTTTGAAGTATAAAATCTTGAATTATATCTGTATCTGAATTGGGTTGGAGCAGCTTTCAATCTACTCAAATCAAGCTACAGACAGAGGCAGAGGTCCCTTGCACATTCCTATCCTATGTTGGTCCATCTAGCTGTTACCTCAAAGGAGAGGTAACTACCCCCAAAATAGGGGTACAGAACAGATCGGAGATATTTCTTGTGGAATAACGTAACTTTATTCAGAGAATATGGGCCCATGGGTTCACAAGGAGTGAGACAAAGAAAGATGTTCAGGAGGGGGCTTTTATAATTGCAAAGTGTTAACGAAAGTTGTTCTAAGCATTCAATTGGCTAAATTTTACCGCAGTTCGGCCACACCGTATATGATCAGTACAAGTGCAGATTTTGTAGGGAAAAATTTACTTCATTCCTAAAACATTCTAGCAGTGATATGCAGGCTTACAGTTTCTACAAGCTGTACAGCTTACTAGGTAATGGAGAACAAGGGCATGAAGCATAGCTGCATAAGATGGCACTTTTCCAGTCACATAGCCTAGCACAGTTGGAGGTGACTGGCAGAGACTTCCCAGGATTTCATGCAGGATTCTTGCTTAGTCCTACCGGCCCATTCCTGGTGTTCCATTTTGATGGGACCCTTTGTTAGCGTTTGCTTGGCTTTTCGACATTGTAGATTCCCTAGCAACTACACTAGCATAATTACAAATAAAAATGTCACATCAGGCTCAATAATGTTATGGAGATAGTTGTCACATCTTCAAGTATGAATGTTGTTGAGTATCAAAATGGAGTGGAGGAGACTGCATGTGAAACTAAGGTCCAGGTTTGCCAAATGGTTGAGAAGAAGGAATCAAAGAGTATATATTTTATAGCCACTCAAGATGGAGTATGTATTAGGCTCAAGACAAGGTGCTCCAAAATTGCGGCCTGCTGCCACAATTCACTTCTCTTTTTCTATGATCAAAAGGGTATCAGGGGAAATGAATACTCAGACAGAACTCATCGGCTAGCTGTGCTGCTGCTCCCAACAATGGCCTTCACACAGAGTTAATAATTTGGAGCCTCAGAAAGCTGAGAATTATTGAGAGCAGTCTATTCTTATACTGCACACATCCAGCGTTGGGTTGCAGGCAGACATCCATGGCCCACTGTAAACCTGTCATGGTGCTAAAATGCAGAAGGTGCAGATTCAGAGGGCTTTGTGCTAATAAACTAATAAAGTTGTTTTAAAGGTATATGCAACAGTCTCTCTCTTAAAAAGGAAAGGAAAAGAAACAGCTACTCTTTTATGAGGTCTGTACCTCAAGTCAAAAAAATATAACATTCTCAGAGACATTGAGGCTTTTGCTTGAATTTGAAAGCCAAATGTTAACAACTTTGTTCTTGCCTCTAGTTTATATTAAAGTAAAATTCTTGGGAATCACTGAATTTGATGTATTTTTGAGCTAGGCACTATATGCAGAGGAAAATGATATGAGATGGGGGGTGGAATTATTTTCAAACGCATTGGCATCTTTTTTCTTTCTCTGTACAAATTGAACTATGCAAAATGCCCAGAAGGAACAGTATGTTGAAAACTCTATAATACTAATGGGATTAATATACATATCAATTGTACATTGTCGTAAGTGCCTTGTGTGAGACAATTTTCTATTTTTTATATTTTTAAAGAATCACTCTTTGAGTACTAGGACCTCTAGACTTAAATGCTATCACTTTCCTTGAAAAATATTATAAATCACAGTGGAACCCTCAAGAAAGAACATTCATGAGCAAATTTCCAAAAGCTTTGCAGTATCTTCCAAAGGGGCCACATAAGAACCTGACATATATGGTAAGCAGCAGAAGGAAATAAATGCATGGAGGCTTTCTTTGCAGTGGTTTCTCTTTTGGTGTCTGGGGGCTTGGATAACTACCTCTTAGCTTTCGTGTTGTAAAGCACAACAGGTATGCACTTTTTGTTGACTCCAGCTTTGGCCTGAAGTCTTTCGTGCCTTTTGTAGTTTAACTATTAAATCTTAATGTTCTCTTATAGGTTGTAAAAAGTTTTGAACAACCGGGAAAGTGATAGATTCCTTTCCACAACCAGAGAGAAACTGGAAACATGGCATAAAGTCTAGGGTGAAAGAGAAGCCAAATTACAAGATGTACAGAAATGGTTTATTTATTGAAGAGACTCAATGGTTTTTGGCCAAGACATTGTTCTATGGTCTTTTTAAGGAGCTATTAAAAGGAGGGGACACTCTGACGTTACAGTAACTATAATGATACCATTAAACAAACAAACACTTCCAAGACTTGATCTTTCTTTTCCACCAAACTTATCCTAGGGAACTGTGGAAGCCCCCTGTCTTGTTCTCTACTCAAATTGGGGTTGACCCAACCCTGCACCTTTAGAAAACATTATGACTACGCCATCCCCAAGTCTGTACTATTAATTGCATTTTCCTTTCCTTTTCTTTTAAATCACAGAAATGGAGGGGAACATATATGGCTGTATATGGGAGGAGATACAAAGTGCTCTATCTGTGTGACTTACCCAGTCAAGCTCATACAAAATGACCCTTCTATAATTACGCACTCACTCACTCTGACTAAGACACACACACACACACACACACACACACACACACACTTGTAACAATG
>JAHTLZ010000122.1:15792752-15803090 GCA_023846285.1 Phrynocephalus versicolor | reverse complement strand
AAAGCACCACAGAAACATGCGAAAATAGCTATTTTAAAACTGCCTGATTTTTTTACAGTAGCAGCAGTGGGTTTGTCTTGCAACAAAACGTCTCCATTGATTTTATTTTATTTTATTTTTATTTTTATTTTTTTACACCTGCGCAGTGCGCAATGATGGGCTGGCCATGGGAGTGGACCATGCAAATTTTTGGAGCCCTTCCACCAATCGCATGGCCACTTGACCAGGTCTTGACCGAGACTTCTGGGATGTGCCTGTCGGGCATAAAAAGCCCACTAACTGTAGCCTGAACCCGAACCCGAACCCTAACCCTAACCCATACGCCAGTACACTGTCCTTCTTAGTGGGTCAGAGAGGCACCCAGAGGTGCAGCCCACTAACTCACCCTAACCTTACCCGTAGTAACCCTAAGCCTCGCCCCTGCGCTAACCCTAACCCTAAGCCAAACCTGTGTACTCGCATTGCACTACACACGCAAGTACACTTCCCTTCTTGGTGGACCACAGTGCGCCCAGATGCAATATCAGCAGTGGGCCTGCGGTCTACAGAGAGGCACCCAAAAGAGGTGCCTCTCTGCCACTCAACTTGGTATGCATATCCAATTGGCTATGCATGCCATTTTGTAGCGGGTGAGGAGAGGAGGCACCCACGAGGTGCCTCCAGGAGCCTGCTTTCCCTTCATAGCGGGCCAGAGGAGGCACCCACCCCACAGAGGTGCCTCCAGGAGCCCGCTACCCCCCCAAACCAGTACTAACGACAGACGAAAAAACGACACACGAAATGACAAATTTTTGAAAAATGTCGCGAAAAACAGAAATGAGCCGAAACGGGCCAGCTCCGACACACGACAACTCGAAAACGTCATTTTCCCCGGGTTGTGCCCATCTCTATTGTAATGTATGCACCACAGGCGCAGACGTAGGTCATGTGACCCAATCGGGCAATGATCCATGTTTCGAATTATTAGTGGGACATTTGTGCTGTGTAAACATGGCCTAATTCCTGTTGAAGATGGTGAAAATTAGTTGTTGATTGTGGGGGAGGGAGGAGAAGTCATTCTATCACCTCATTTTGACTTCTCTGTAAATAACTGGGCTCAAAATAGGCCAAGGAGATGAGTGGGCCACTGACTGGGGTGGCTGCAGGTTTTTAGAATGTGTAGTCTGAAAAGAAACTCACAAGCACTGATACTTTACTTTTACTTTATTTGACATTTATATACCATCTGCTGGTACAAAAACAACTCAAGGCAGTGTACAAACACAAAAAAGCAAACATAATGTAACAGGTAAACAATAGGCAATGAGCAATAAAAAAGATACAACAAGTACCTATTGAAATAGGAAAAACATAGGCACAAACTAAACTAAAGGCGTCTGGGCAAAACCCAACAAAGATGACAGCCTCAGAAACAATTACCCCAAGGCCCCTTGGTAAAGCCAGGTCTTGAAGGCTTTCTGAAAAGCAGGCAGGGATTGCGCTGGGTGGATCTTGCTTGGGATAGAATTCCAAAGCCGCAGGGGCAGCCACCAAGAAGGCCCGGTTCCGAGTAGAAACCTTAGGGGCCTCTCTAGTTACACAATACACAGCACAGAGAGAGAGAGAGAGAGAGAGAGAGAGAGAGAGAGAGAAGAATCTGAAATGTAGAAGTCTTCTTCCCCTTAGTGGTAAAACTTATCTTCCATTTCAATTGAATGCTTTTCTTTGGAGAAGTAGTTTGCCAGCCTGTTTTTTCTGTCTTGGATGCCACAGGAGCACTTTAAAAGAACTGAGAGCCTTTTCACACAACCCCTAAGATCCGTTGGCCACTTAAATTCGAACCAGAGATCTTGGGGGTTTGTCGCTATTCCTGTGTTCCCAACCCCCTCCGCACTCCTGGCTGCTGTCTGCGTGAGGGGAGGGAGAAAAAAAGAAAGAAAAGAATGCTGGCTCACCTCCGTTCTGCCGTCTCGCTCTGCTCCCGGCAGCATTCCAGTCTTAAAGAGGCGGTGGGGACAGCAAACAGAAGTGAGGAGAGCCCAGCACTCACTATGTTACATCCGCATCAGGAATTTTTCACCCCTGGAGAGCAGGTACTTGAAAAGTGCACTGGGACGCGCTTAGGTGGGCGTGGTCGCACTTAATTTTTTGTAAACTCCAGAGCCGGTGGGGAAACAATTTTAAGCTCCGGATCTGGGAGCCATTTGCCGCGGATTTTAGGGGTCGTGTGAAAAGGCCCTGAAAGAACTCGTACTCCACTGGAGGCTTATTTTGGTAGTCCTATTTTTCTTTCAGTTCCATTTCCACTGTTCATAGCCTGCTGGAAGAATCCCAGGATGGAGTGTCCCTGTCTAGGAGTGGCAAGAAATAATAATATAATCATAATCTTAGAACTGCAGCGCTGGAAAGGATAATCAAGTACAGAACCTGTCATCAAAACCCTGGGAGGAGACATCAAGCTCCCATCCTCGGGCTCCTCAGCCCTGACTGATTAAGCTAAAAAACGTGATCTAAAAGAACATAAGAACATAAGAACATAAGAAGAGCCATGCTGGATCAGGCCAAAGGCCCATCTAGTCCAGCTTCCTGTATCTCACAGCGGCTCCACCAGATGCGTTTGGGAGCGCATGAGACTAGATATCTGTCTCCTGATACCACTCCCCTGCATCTGGCCCTTGAAGTACCCTGGTTTAAAGCCTGGAGATTACACATCTCCATCATGGTTTGTAACCTGTGATGGACTTTTCCTCCAGGAATCTGTCCAATCCCCTTTTGAAGGCATCCAGGCCAGATGCCATCACCACATCCTGTGGCAGGGAGTTCCATAGACTTACAAGGCGCTGGGTGAAAAAATATTTTCTTTTGTCAGTTCTTACTCTCCCAGCCCTCAATTTGAGTGTATGTCCCCTAGTTCTGGTATTTTGGGAGAGAGAGAAGAGCTTCCCTCTATCCACTTTACTCATACCCTGCCTTATTTTGTATGTCTCAATCATATCCCCCCTCAGGCACCTTTTTTCCAGACTAAAGAGGCCCAAATGTTTTAGCCTTTCTTCATAAGGGAGGTGCCCCAGCCCAGTAATCATTTTAGTCGCTCTCTTCTGCACCTTTTCCAGTTCCACTATGTCCTTCTTCAGATGCGGTGACCAGAATTGTACACAATACTCCAGGTGGGGCCTTACTATTGTTTTGTATAATGGCATTATAATGTTGGCTGTTTTATTTTCAATCCCCTTTTTGATAATCCCTAGCATGGAATTGGCCTTCTTCACCGCTGCCACACATTGGGGAGACACCTTCATGGAGCTGTCCACCAACACACCAAGATCTCTTTCCTGATCCGTCACGGATAACTCAGAGCCCATAAGTTGATAGATGAAGTTTGGATTTTTTGCCCCAATATGCATTACTTTACATTTGGTTACATTAAAACGCATTTGCCATTTCTCAGTCCATTCCCCCAGTTTGGAGAGATCCTTCTGGAGCTCTTCACAATCTTCTCTGGTTTTTACCACACGGAAAAGTTTTGTGTCATCTGCAAACTTGGCCACCTCACTGTTTATCCCTGTCTCCAGGTCATTTATGAACGGATTGAAAAGCACCGGTCCCAGGACAGAGCCCTGGGGCACACCGCTTTTCACATCTCTCCATTGTGAAAATTTCCCATTGACACCTACTCTTTGTTTCCGGGATTTCAACCAGTTCTCAGTCCATAAGAGGACCTGCCCTCTTATCCCGTGACTGTACAATTTTCTCAGCAGCCTTTGGTGAGGGACTGTGTCAAAAGCCTTTTGAAAATCCAGATAGACTATATCCACCGGTTCACCCAAATCCACGTGCCTGTTGACCTTTTCAAAAAATTCTAAAAGGTTTGTCAGACAAGGTTTGTCAACACAGATCCCAGATGTACACACTTTTCAATTCAGCTCTGAAATAAATGATAAATTTCAGATACATCCACACTGACATGGGAAATGCCCTCAAATGTACATAAGGCTATTTATTAGCCACCAAATCGATCTTATGCTGAACTAAGTTCAGTTGTGAGACTAGGCAAAGGGTGTGTTCTTCTTGCATATGGAAATAAAAACAGTCTCCGAATGCTCCCACAAAAGAGTCTACTTAAATTACACTCCCAGGTGGGAGGCTGAACAAATCATTCCTATGGAGATCACAAAGAGGAATCAAACTACAGGAAATGTACTGATTTACATAGCTGATACAGTGTGAATCCAGAAAGAACTCTTTCAGAATCAAAGGACAATGATATTCACCAGCGGGATAAGGAAAGAATTATGCAGAGTGATAAAGAAATATGGTATGCACGAGGACAAAATGGACCACCAGCAATTTGTCAAGGTGACAGGCTGAGAGCTGCCTTCCAGCTCCTGGGAAGACTGTCAAAAGAAAGCTTTTAAGTTTTTCACCGTATCAAAAGTGGACAACCTCTTCCCAATTAAATTAAATTAAAAACAACCATTCATTTTCCTTTCTTTTTGACACCATAAAGGGGTATTTTCATTTGAGCAGGTACAATGCACCTGGCTCATTTTCTTACAGTTTAGGATGCCAGGTTGAAAATTTTTTTGAGTAAGAGCGTGCTTATTTTTCCCGAGTCAGCACAAATTTGCAAACCAATAAAAAAAATTAATGAAAAGCCAGTTCCAGAATTTTGCCACTTTTGTCTCATGGAGGAATTATGACTCTGTTAATCTTATAAAATGCCATTTCTTTAAAAAGTAGTAGTTTGAAGGAGGCAGCAGAGGATCTTGGTCCATTCTGGGTAAGTGAGCCAATAGTATTTATTTATTTAATGGCTAATATTTGCAAAGCACCTTCTTAGATTGGTTCGAATTAACTTGACAATGATCTGGGTTGTTTCTTTGCATCTCTGCCTGCCTGCCTACCTGCGTGTCTGTCTGTCATTAAAGTACCAGTATTAGAATCCTTCCCCACAAACAATCTCCCTAAAATGGTTAAGCTTAAGGGGTGAAGATGTTTCTATTCAGTGGTGTGAATAATTGCAGTGGTGGGCAAAGTTTATGGGTTGCAGGAATTTCCCCCTCCCCCAAAGGCTACATTATAGTTCCTCAGGATTCTCTTTTATTATTACATGCTAGCTTTCTTTATGTAAATAGATATTTATGGAAGGAAGGAAGCATTTGGTGATATAGTACAGTGTCATGCGTTTTGAAGGGATTTGTTCCCAGAAGGTCTGTACCAAATGACAGGAAAAATATGAGAATTCCACATTAACTGCTTAATCAATGGGCATAAAGGAAGGCGATCTCTGCATAATTTCTGGATATCACCAAGGTATCTTCATGTTTTCCATATATCGGATACTTTGCAACTCATCTTTGAGATACCAGGCTATAGAAATAGGCACACCACTTGGATTTTAAGAACAGTAAATTGTAAATGTTGAGGGAAATAAACATTTGATGGATAGGAAGCAAATCTGAAATTTAGCTACACTTAACAAATATAATGTTCGTAGTGTGGTATGAATATACTGTATAATCAGTGAATATAGATGTCCCAAAACTTATTTGTTTACATCTTGCGGTATTCATTCTCCATTTACTTCATTAGCTCTGGGGACAATGTATGTTTTGGTGACCAAGATCTTTGGATGCATAACATGAAACCATTGATTCGAGTCAGTGTATTTTTCACCCCCTTTATCAGCTGATTATTCTTTTGGCAGCCAACATGCTCTCAGCTCTGGCAGGTTGTTACAATTTGTCTACTCCCCTATCAAATCCTGCTTCTAAGTACAAAACGTCTGTACGACCGCTGTCAACACTAGCTTCCCATTAACACCCTGTAAGCCATTTATCAGTACAATTGCAATCTCTGGCCCAGTGTCCTGGTGCATGCAGATAAGCTGAGGTTTGCAACCTTCTTTTCTGTAAGCATGATTTTTAAGGATTCCAAATCAGAACTTGAACAGCCAGATGGTTTCTAGGTCATCCAAGGAGAAGGTGATCTGAACATGTTGCCACAAATTTGTAAACATGTGAGAACAACTGCAAGCAGTGTGAACTCAAAGTGTTGGGGACTTCCACTGTATAGAAAACACCATCACTGCATAAAGGTGGTGCATGTTTGTCTGGTTCATCTTAATTTGGACTGTTGACATATTTTTTAAAAGCTGGATGACGAAAATCACTATGATGTGTTATAATGAGCTGGACCAAACAGGATTGTTGGAGCTCCACTATGGCATTTGCGCCAAAAATGGCATATCTCACCTCCATCCGACCCCAAGCTGATGCTATTTAGCCTGCAGAATCCTGCACCAAAAAGGACCCATGTAGGTGAGGCCTGAGTGTCACCACATGAGTATCTCTATCCTCTGGGATTATGTGGAGTTGCTTATTTTGTTTGGGGATTAGTTTCAAACCTGTAAACTCAGGATTTCTTTGAAATCTACTCTCACAAACGTGGAAATATTACATCAGCTCTCAAACATTAAGGTGCTTTCAGCTGTGATGACAGGCTATCTTTAAGGCCTGTTTCTGCCCTAATGCTCACATGTCTTCACTTTTGTAAATCCAGGTTTTAAAAAAGAATAATCCAGATGCAATTTCCTTAACCGAAAAGGCTATTGCTTCTATCACTAAAGTAATGCTGACAAAATAATACAGTAAAATAATATGACCTGGTGCTAAACGAAAGGGGAATGATCAGAGCTGTGGGCGAAAAAATGGCAAATGTAATGAGCTTGGAAGAGGTTCAGAGCCACTGATGTGGAACTGCTTGACACATTCCCATCTTCCTTCATGAAAAGTATATCCGCTGTTCATGCCAGAGATTTAACCAGTGGAGGCCCTAGGGTCAGACCATAGCCTTGTGAACATATGAACTAAGTTCTAACCACCACCACTCCCCTCCTCCTCTTCCTCCTCCTCAACAGGCCATCTTCATGAGTTGAAGAGCATGTGCAGTGAAGACAGAGGGATGCAGAAGAGGTTTGTAGCAGAAGCATAAATCTTTACAGAAAAGCATAAAGCTTTGGTTTGGATCCCAGAGATAATGGGAACACTCTCATTTCTGAGATGTTTTGTCTCTTGAAATCGAGAATGATTGTGTTGTTCAACATATAAATTCCAACATGTGTCACACTTCTGTTACCCTTATCTATGCCGTTGCCTGGCAATCCACTGCCTTGCCCTTACATGGCTCTACTTTTGACCCAGTCACTGATCGGGAATGGGATTTTAAGTCTGGAGAAAAACATTGCTGGACTACTAATTCTTGATCTGTGAATTATGCCAGGAAATAGCAGAAGGACTCCTGTATCCTCAAGGGATCTGTTCCATGATCTACTATGAATGCCTTAAACCAAGCACAATATGTATGTATGTATGTATGTATGTATGTATGTACGTACGTACGTACGTACGTACGTACGTACGTATTTATTTATTTATTTATTTATTTATTTATTTATTTATTTATTTTAAGAAACTATTCCAAACCCTTATTCTATAAAACTAGAACACATGCCTCCATGTATGGTGCAAGGAATAATCAGCACATAGATTGATGGCATTTGCACATTCAGGCTTTCGCTGGCACTTGATGGTACAGAAGGACCCCTGTATCCACAGAATTCATTGGCATCCTTCAGTCTCGAAAGACTATGGTATCATGCCTGAAGTAGAGATCCTAAAAAGAACACCTAGTATGACTAAATAAATAGACCAATTCAGGAATGGCAGTCTCTACCGCACTGGGGGCAGATGTATTCTGTTTCTTGCCTGGTCCTCGACTTTCGTTCTTTCCGTGCCTGCCTCTTTTCCTCTGCCTGTTGGACAAATGGCTCTTCAAATTTATGTAGACCATGCTGTATCTCTTACCTCCAGACAGTGCGATTGGAGGTCAGTGTTTCCCAACTGTTGAGTTGAGGTCCATTCCCAAGGCCTTCAGGTCCCTCTTACAGATATCCTTATACCGCAGCTGTGGTCTCCCTCTGGGGCGCTTTCTATTAAGCTTTCTTTCCTGTCGGGCATGGATGGTCCAAGACTCGCTGCAATACAAAAGTGTGCTCAGTATGCAAGCTTTATAGACCTGTATCTTTGTATGTTCTGTCAGCTTCTTAATGAGCCATACTCTCTTTGTTAGTCTGGAAAACATAGTAGCTGCTTTACCTATATGTTTATTCAGCTCAGACTCTAGTGAGAGTGTATCTGAGATAATTGAGCCAAGATACACAAAGTCATGGACAACTTCCAGTTTTTTTTCAGAAATTGTAATGCGAGGAGGAGAGTCCACATTCTGGCCCATTATTTGTGTTTTTTTCAGGCTGATTTCTAGCCCAAAATCTTTGCAAGCTTTACTAAAATGGTCCATGAGTTGTTGGAGATCTTCGACAGAGTGAGCAGTAATGGCGGCATCATCAGCGAAGAGGAGATCCTGCAAACACTTCACCATTTCAGCACTGTACACAACCTACAAAGGGGTGGGCCTTGTGATCCTTGTCCCACCTCCTTGTATGTTGGTTTGCTACTAGGGTAGTCTAAGGGTTAGAGGGTAGTATAGAAATCTAATAAATAAATAAATATCTGATAAATAAATAAAGAGCAACAGCAGTACAAAACTGTTTCCACAGCTGTTTCACCCAGTCCAGCACTTGGTTTGGTCTTCCGGATTGGCAACTTGGAGAGCAGGAGTGTTCATCTTGGTTGCACTGAAAGTACAAACAACAACTGTTATTTACAGTGATACTACAGATACACCGACAGTTTCTTCCTGGACAATAATCTGTTGCACAGCTAAAGAACTTGTTTTAGTTTACTGATTCGCTTGGTTTAAATGAATCATTAAAAGCACAAAAATCACTCTTCGAAAAAGTCTGTTTGATCGGATCAAAACCAGCACTAGATGAAAAATGGAGCAAAAGGAGGAGGGGGGCATATTTTTAAAGAAAAGGAATATCGTGAAGAATATCATATGTCAACAACATACTGAGATCATTTAAATTAGGCTTGATAATGACAGCAGTTTTGTTTACCCTTTGACTCAGATTTGGTCTTTTTTCACCCAAACAATTGACAGGTTGGCTGAGGAGGGCCTTAATGCCCAACTGATGAACAGCAGCAGAATAGTTCTAGTAAAACCGCATATTTTTATGAAGGAGTGATTGTTGTATCATGCCGGCTGTGAATCGAGACCAGAACCCAACATTTCTGTTTATATGCCCGCAGAGTTGGCTGTGGCATTCAAGGAGCAAGGCAGTCACTTCAGGAAGCAGAGCTGTGACATCCTGAAAGGGCAGCAAATGGCTAATTACCTCTTTTATTATTGCATCTTCATTACATAATAGAGCTGCGACTGTGAGGTGCAGAGAAACCATCAACAAGCCTTTCAGTATTTCACAGGGGAAGTCCACTGCACTTGTTTTACACTGAATCAAGAATGGGGTGACTATGTAATAACCAATTGACTATAAAGGGGGGGGGACATACTGTATCATTGTGGCATAACCTGGACCCAGCAATGTGCATGCGTCAAGTGGAAACATGTATATTATCGCTTCCCTGGGTTGTCATGGAGGTTATGTTTTAAAAAATGGCTTGTGTTATTAGAATGGATACTGACGATTCTGTAATGGTACAGCTCTAAACGCATCATGTTTCTCAACACACACTGCCGAATGTGTGACATCTTATCAACAACTGTAACATAATATTGCTATCTTGGAAAGGACACCGAGAGGAAGAGAATTCAGACCAAAAAATCAGTTCTGGAACTGACTTTCTGCTTAGGTTTGAATGCAGGGCTTCTGACAGATGGGCAGGGTCACAGAAGGTTCATCCTATTCCCTTGGCATCAGCAGATGAAGATAAGCCTAGCTTTAAACAGGTCAATGGTTTTGGGCGGTTACATCAGCTCAGGTAATGATGCTGGATAAAATTTTCATAAACAAGGGTCAATTCCACTAGAACTGGAGAGTTGATTTTTCCAAGGTAGCGGACACAGAAGCAATCAGCCAACAGTTGTCTCAAGAAATGCAATGTCGCTAGGGGGCAAAACAAAAAATGCACCCTTGCAAAAGGTGAATTCTCTATTCCCACATGACAAGCAAACCCATCCAGTTGCCAAGTTGCTTTGAAAACAAGAGGGAATTGAATTTTCCAAGTGAACAGATTGTATGTTGATTTCTATGTAGCAACAAAATATATCACTTACAATACAAATTGTGAAGGTTTAGAAACAGCTTTTGCCCTTGAGGTATATATGGAACTCTATTTATATTGCTGCAGTTATATGTAGGCTTGGTTTCAAAAGACTGTATTGAAATATGCATACATACATACATACATACATACATACATACATACATACATACAT
>JAHTLZ010000122.1:15759691-15781314 GCA_023846285.1 Phrynocephalus versicolor | reverse complement strand
AAGAAGAAGAAGAAGAAGAAGAAGAAGAAGAAGAAGAAGAAGAAGAAATGAACATTGGAGAAAGGAAGGCAACAGGTGCTCAACTGAGGGGAGTTAATGTAACAGCACACCAACAACCCCCACACCACACGCAATAGTTCCTTTATATCGTATCAGGCAATCTCACATGCCAGGAAGCAAAGAAAGGCAATGTCAGCCACACTGGAGGAAAATAAATGACCTTCTGCCAAAGATGATTCCCAATGAAAAATAGCACGAGTCTCCTCCCTAAGCTTTACACCACATAGTCATATTTATTAAAATTCAATTTTAGCCATCCCAAATCCAATGCACATTCTGAAGTAAATAGCCAATGTAGTAAAAAAAACAAACCTTAAATTTGTAGCACATCATCTTCTCCCATCAGTTTACTTAGCCAAAGATACTTTTTTTAAAATGTATTATATTGTATAATATTTTATAGTATTTTATTGATATTGTGTTGTTTTTACATTGTATTGATTTTTTTGTACTTTTTTGAATTTGTTGTAAGCCGCCTTGGGTCCCTTTGGCGGTGACGGGGGGCCATGGGCAGGTGGAGACAGCGGCAGGGGGGAGGCGCGGGTGGGCGAGTGGGTGGGCCGCAGCCGCGGGTGGACGAGTGGGCGGGCAGGCGTGTGGGCAGTTAGGATATCACTTAGGATAGAGGTTCTGTTCTTGGCTTGCACCCCAAATGTGTGTGTGTGCAAGCAAATTGAAGTTGGGAAAATAGAAAATAAATGGTAGTATATAATATATTTTTAAAATAAATCCACACCTCCCACTCCCAGTCGAACCTCCCCCTTTATCCAATATCAGAAAAAAAATCCTCACAAACTGCCAAAGAAGAAATAAAGAATAAACTGCTATTCCCTTCAGCAGACAAAGCTGCAGGGAATCAAAGAAATTATTTTCTAAATTCAATTCCCTCCCTGCCTGCCTAACTTAAATCTAAAGCCTCCAGCCTCCCTCCAATCTCGATTCAAATAGCCAGAGCAGCCAGCCACACAGCCCTCCACCCTCCACATCCAAGACCCGACTGCGACTTCTGGAAGGTGCCTCGGCTTTTTATGCCCTCTGGCACATCCAGAAGTGTCAGTCAAAACCTGGCCATGCCATTGGTGGAATGGTTCAAAAAATTGCATGGTCCCATCCCATGCCCAGCCCAAATGGGCAGGTCTAAAAAAATAATAAAATAAAATAAAATAAAATAAATTCAATACAACGTTTTATTGCTATAAAAAACCCCACTGCTCCTACTATTAAAATTCAGGCATTTAAAATAAATAAATTTCACATGTTTCTGTGGTGATTTGGTGTGTTTTTTTGACCACGATTTCAAAAGAAAACTTGCGGTCACCATTTTGGATCCCCCCCCCACCGCATGGCATGGCGAGACGACGAGGATGACCCCGCCCAGCCTGGTGCAAGCAGCCCAGGATAGGAGAAGAGGGGGGGAAGGCCGGGGACCCCCCAGAAACCACCCCTCTGGTAGGTGGCAAACCCTCAGGCAGGCATATTTTCGCCTGCTTTTTTGGCCGGGAGTCGGTTTTTTTTTAAAAAAAACTTTTAAAAACTTTTTCTGTTCTTCGCATTGCGCGATCGCTGCGATGCCACAAACAAAAACGAAAAACCCAACCAAATTTTTCTTTTTTCAGTTCGAGTTCGAGTTCTGACGGCTTAATTATCGTTACTGTTTCCGTTACGTAACGGAAACGGAAAACGGAAACGGAAACGGAAATTTTGCTGAGTTGTGCCCATGTCTATTTTCAAGTAATTTTAAAACACAGCCCTAAATAGAGAGATTTCTTGTGTGCTGTCAAGTCAGAACTTAGAGAGTCTTAACAGAGCTTCCAAGGTAAGTGATTTACCAGTCCTTCCCCAACCCGCCAATTAATTTCGATAGCCAAGAGAGATCTGAGACCAGATATGCACTGAGTCCTAGTCCTTCGCTCAATCTACTACAGCAGTGCTCCCCAACCTTTTTATCGCCGCGGACCGGTAAATGTTTGATAATTTTTCCGTGGCCCGCTTATTTTGATTTAATAATTTTAATTTAATTGTCACTTTCCCCGCAGCGGCGAGGCTTGGGCCCCTTCCTGCCCCATCTCCAAGTGGCCTCCACATCTTTTCGACGGAATAACTCCCCCACACACACACACATGCACCCAGGAGAGGGGCCGAAGGGCTGAAACGAGTCCAAACCCGGAAGCCAAGTGGACTTCAAAGGCAGCCCCCGCGCCGTCGAACAAAGCCCGAAGGCACGGCGGGAACTGAGCGCTCCTCCTCGCTCTCTCGCCAACTTCCACCGACCAGCCGGCCGGCCGGCTGCCTTCCCTCCGTGCAGAGGGGACCTTATGGTTCGGCCCAGCCCAGCGTCCGGCGCCGGCAGGAGCCCACCCGCCTCTCCCTCGCTTGCCAGAGCGCACGTTTTTGGAGGAGGTGGAGTGGGTGTGTGTGGGCTGAGGCGAGGCGTTGGGGGGGCGCTCCTGCCGGAGAGAAGCAAGCTCCGTCGGGCAGGGCTGGTCCTTCTCTTTCCTGGGCAAGGCAAGGCGGCGCCCCACTCAAGCCCACCCTCGCTCGCTCGCTCGCCTGCTCGCTCACTCGGCCGGCGGACCGCATGCGCTTACCTCGGGCAAGCCCGCAAAAAAGGGCTTGTGCCGGCGCTGGTCCTGGCTCTTGCTCGCTTGCTCGCTCGCTCGCTGGATGCCTCCTGGGCTGCTCGCGCTCTTCCCTCCTCGGCCAGTCTGTCCTCTTGTTTGCCTCCTCCTCCTCCTCACACACACACCCCACCCGCCGCCGCCGCGCTCGCTCGCCTGCCCACCCCCCTCTGTGTGTGCGAGTGTTTCCTCTCTCTCTCTCTCTCTCTCTCTCTCTCTCTCCCCCGCCTCTTTTTCTCTTGAGGAGAAGCTGGGGCGGGCGGGCGGGCGGGCGAGGGGAAGAGACGGAGAAATCTGCCACCACAGGAAGTGGAGCCCTCGGCCAGGAGGGCCAGCGCGGGAGATCCGCGGGGAGCCGTCGCTCCTCCCGGCCAACAAAGAAACCTGCTCCCAAGCGGCCGACAGCTCCGGAGGTGGAGGCAGCGGCACCGCGAGTGCCTGGGAGCCAGTCCAGAGGGGGGAGGGGAGGGGAGGGGGGCACAGGCATCTCCAGACCTCCCCCTCCCTCTCCCCCCTCAGTCTCTTATCCCACGAAAACATGGGGCAAACCTCCAGCCCAGATTTCTCAGGATCCCCCTCCGAAGGGAGTCGGCTCCTCTTGCTCTGTCCTGGTTTCCTCGGGCAGCCCGGTGCCGATTGATCCACGGACCGGCACCGGTCCACGGCCCGGGGGTTGGGGAACACCGTACTACAGCATGTGCATCCCATAATCATTAACAATGAAGGGAGAATATAGGCATGCAGAGAAGGCCAGCAATTGATTTGGTCTTCCAGAACACGGCCAAACAGACCAATAAACACAAACAACAATTAGCTGGTCATTTAACATGTATAAAATAAAAATAATAAATAAATAAAAACATGCAGGTAAAGTTGCTATCCAATAGACTCTGAGAAGTGGCTTGATTCGATCATGGTTGGTAGTGGTGGTGATGGGGAGATTGCCCTGAACACAGCTGAAGGGTGCCTGCAGTAGTTGAATCTGAATGTTTCTGTTGCTGGAATGAATGTCCATCACAGGTTACAAACCATGATGGAGATGTGTAATCTCCAGGCTTAAACCCGGGGTACTTCAAGGGCCAGATGCAGGGGAGTGGTATCAGGAGACAGCTATCTAGTTTCATGCCCTCCCAGATGCATCTTGTGGGTCCACTGTGAGATACAGGAAGCTGGACTAGATGGGCCTTTGGCCTGATCCAGCATGGCTCTTCTTATGTTCTTATGTTCTTAATCTAACCAAATAAGCCTTCTCCAGGAAAAAGCAGGTCCAGACCATTCATTAGGCAGAGTAAAATGAGCTACTTCAAGTAGCTGTGTGCCAGCTGACTATGAACTCTGCTGCTCCCACCTCCATTGGGCCCCCACCATTGCTGGGTCAGAAAAGGCAGTCTCCTTGGGCACCCCACCTGCAATGGCTGGCTTGGAGAAGGTGGCAAGACTCTTTGGGCTGGTTGGTCCTGTGAATGGCAGAAATGGCTCTTCAGAGAACCCACCTGCCTTTCGCCTCACTCCCAAAGCAGTAGCAGTGGGGCAGATTTACAATGTGGGTATTTGGGGAGCTGTGAAGATGTTAGAGTAGCTCTACTCCTGATTCAAGAGGGGAATTCCTTAAACTCCTGGTATTTAGAAGGATGGAGCCCTATCTCCAACAAGTTGCATAATTATCCCGGGTAAATGAAATAAGGACTAAAGGTTACAAAGAATGAGAAGGATCAGTCTGGCAGGAAAAAAAAATCAGTGGGCAACGTGGTTTGTATCACCAGGAGGAAGAAATGCACACACTGAATCAGTGGTGTGCCGTCAGTTGCCAGCACCTGGGGCAAGCCACATTTTGCACCTGGCACAATCATTTCCTGTGCCTGCTGCACTACATCACTGCTACGGCTGCCCTAGTCCCTTTCTCACTCCCTGCATCCCATCACTGCCTGGTCCTCCTCCATAAATGTAAATGGATAATCCAGTGCCCTGGGTCCCAATTTGGTGCCACAGAACCGTGTGGTTCTGACACTGTGCAGGACTGGATCACCCATTCCCAGTCCTACAGCCTGTCCTGCTCCCTTTCCACTCCCCCCCATCATCTCCCTAGCTGGTTTTGCTCCTCCTCCTCCTCCTCCATCACTGCAAATGGATGATTTGGCTCTAGAGCAGTGATGGCAAACCTTTTATAGACCGAGTGCCCGAACTGCGATTCAAAACCCACTAATTTCCCACAAAGTGCCAATACAGCCATTTAACCTGAATACAGGTGGCTCTGAAGGGGCGATGTCGGGTGCCCACAGAAAGGGCTCCAGGTGCCACGTTTGGCACCCGTGCCATAGTTTCGCCAACACTGCTCTAGAGTCACAGGACTCCAACTGAGCACTGCTCAGCACTGGGTCACCCATTTGCACTCCCCCCTGTCACCTCCCTACCTAGACCTGCCACAACCTTCTGTTTTTCTGCTTCTCTTCCTCCTCCGTTGCCACCTTGAGAGACAGGCTGAGCTTCTCTTCCATGAGCAGGGCTTGCCATCTCTATGCATGCATCCACCTATTAGCTGGGTGGGAAGCCAGGCCTGCTCTGCATCATGATGGCAGCAGAGGCAGAGGACAAACAGGAGGCAACAACAGGACCGGCTAAGGAGGCAAAAAGCAGGTTGTGTGTGGGGGGGAGGGGGAGTGAATGAATGGTGTGACCCCTTAAAATTTTTTGTACCTAGTGCAACTGACCCATGGCAAGCCCCCCCACCCCCAGACACACACAAGCTATGTCACTGCAGTGAATGCATCAGATATGCTGGTTACTGCTAGAGTCTTGGTTAAGATATAAACAGCGATGATCAAACTGCAGAGGTGAACTTTTGTCTGTTTGAAGCTTCTTACTTGCTTCCATTGCACTTAAAAAAAAAACATTTCTCCCTCTTCACTTTAGCCTGGACAGATATCATTATGCATGCAGTGGGGCTGTTAGCAAAAAATTAAAGAAAAGAAAAGAAAAGAAAAAAGAAAATTTCCTTGTTTATCTTATATCTGAAGGAAATGGCAGGAAGGAAATGTAGATTTAATTGCTCTTTCTGACAGTGAGAAGTTGAACTAAGTCGTCTTTTGCTTCATAGATATAATTTTCTATTGAGCAAAGTTAAATGTGTGGTGAAGATAGGAGCAACTTCTCCTGCTCGAATGGTTATGACTCTTATAAGTTGTAATTCATCAAATACTGCCACAGACTATTATCAAAGAAGGGTGAGTTTTAGGTGTGTGTTTTTAAAAGAACTTGTAAAAATACAAGTGACCCAGGTACATTGTTTGATCCAATAATGGCAGTGTAATTTATATTCATATGAATTCAGGGGGAAAGACTACTTGAAATGTCAAATACATCTTTTGTAGAATGTTTTCTCGGCAGTCACATAAATGGGGCTGTCATCATGATTTTCCATACTGAAGTTAATGCTAGAATTTTAAATGAATTAAACAGAGCCCCATTTGTCAAGTGTGGGGTCACATGAGATCGGCAAAAGGAGGAAGAAAATAAAGGAATGGAGAGGAACACCTGGGGTTGCGTGTATGACAGATATTTGGTTACAGACTGAGCCCCCCTCCCCCATTTTCTGTTTTATTCTGCTCCAAGAGGAGCAGATGGATCTGGTTTACACATTTGTGCACCTGGGGCAAACAGATTTGTGTCCTTCTAGCAGCAAATGCCAATGGGCAGGTTTGCTTCCAGAAGCAATATTTTGCTCCCTCTAGATTTTAGCACTCTGGGTCAAAGCCCCAGTTCCCCTGTCACAGGCCATTACTTCACGTCCTGTTCGTCCCTCCTTGCTGTCCCGCTTGGGACAAAAAAATCTTACCTCACGTCCATAGCGTGACAGCAAAACCTTGTCTCGACCACACCCCCTGAACAGGGAACAGAGCATGACAAGCCGTACCTGCCCCTGGGCTGGAGAATTCTCTTGTCACGCTTTCTTCCCGGTTCCTGTTCCGAGACAAGGGACGTGAAGTAACAGCAATGGCTGTTTCCCCCTTTCACTCTAGGAATACGCCAACAACCAAGAAAGCCAGCTGGAACTCCTGCGCCAGGCCAGGCTCGGCTGCCCACCTGTCCCTGCAGGAGAAGGTGGCTCTTGAAGGGACAGACGGAGAGCCACTGTCAGGCGTAGGTCCGTCCTCCTCGGGTCCCGGAGGCGGGGCTGAGCTCTCCTTGCCTGATTGCCTGCCAGCCCACAGACTGCTGAGTTCAAGGCGAGGGTACCTCGGCGCACCACCCACGCCGCCGCTGCCGCTCGCCTGCGGCAAATGGTGACATTGCAGCCGCCTGGGCTTGCCCGGCTCCTCCTGAGACAGCCTGTGCACCCACAGCGGGATTTGAAATATTGAAAAACGGAAGCCCGACAATAAAAAAAGGCTAAATGAAGCCAGGGAAATCCAGTAGCTGTCACAAACAAGGACGTGAAGTAACAGTTGTCACGATACAAGTAATCACACCTGTGGGTAAACAAAAACAGGGACAAAACCACGTGACCGCAAACAACGCTGTCACAGAATGAACGTGGAACGAGGTAGGACGTGAAGTAACCGCCATAGTCACAGCTTTGGGGTTATATATGTGTGGGGCAAAGCATATTCCAGAAACATTATACTGTATTCCCTTATATTATCCATCAGATATAGAAACCAGAGATTGGTTGCATTTTGCCAGGAATGCTGCCATAAGTGAGTCCTGGTGTACTTAGCAGTCTCAAAGAAAAGAAAGATAAAAGAAAAACAAGGAAATAAAACAAAAATATATAGACATCCTGGATGAATAGATGAAGACAGAAATGGAATTTCAAGAAAATCCCACAAAGACAAATCTACAAAAGCAGTCTCCAAAAGGAAGTGGCCAACATCAGAGACTCTGAGAGCCATTTAAACCCATCCCTGTACCCAAAACAGACCACACCGCCTATCCTGATTAATTCAGGTGTCACTGCAATTTACTTCCTTTCTCTCTCTCTCTCTCTCTCTCTCTCACTCTCTCTCTCTCTCTCTCTCACTCACATACACACACAGACACACACACACACACACACACACACACACACACATGGGGGGGGGGGAGGCAGAGAGGCAGAGACAGAGAGAGATTGAGAGAGAGAGAGAGATGATTAGGGGACTGGATATGAAGCCCTATGAGGAAAGACTGAAAGACCTGAGCACAGTTAGCCTGGAGAGAAGAAGACTGAGGGGAGATATGATAGCATTCACCAAATACTTGAAAGGCTGACTTACATTAGGAGGGGCAAGATCTGTCCTCAATCATTCCAGAGTGCAGGGCACTTAATAAAAGGCTCAAGTCACAGGAAGCCAGATTTTGGCTGAATATCAGCGTAAGCTTCCTCTTAGCAAGATGACAATGCAACCAATATACCGTAGAAGGTGACGAGGACCTGAACTCTGGAGGCATTCAAGAGAAAATTAGGCAGCTATCTGCCAGGTGCATTTTAACTTGAAATTTTGCACTGAGCAGGGTTGGAGTTCATGGTCTTACAGAGTTTCCAACTCAATTGTTCCCTCTCAAAACAGATTAAAAGAACCTCATGCAGCCTATGAGTTGCAGTTGTCTCCTCATATTCTAATAGGAAACATTGTACAGTGGTCCCCCGCCCATTTGCAGTTCATATACTGCGGTCCCGCTATATCACGGGACCACAGTATATGAAAAAAGAACCCCTGGGATAAGGGGGGAAAGGCCTGGGTAAGGGGGGAGGGCCTGCCAGAGGCCTCAGAAATGACTTCCGGTTCGCAGGGAGGCCCTCCTGGGCCCTTTAAAAGACCCGGAAAGGCCCTCCCAGGTCCGTTCAGGGCAGCACCAGGCTGGGGGTAAGTACATGAGCACCCAGCTAGGCCCCCCAGGCCAAACCTGACCTGAATCCGCATATTGCAGATTTTCAATTATCACGGGTCGGGTCGGGTCCCTAATCCCCGCGATAGGCGGGGGGGGTCACTGTATGAACAAAATATTTGGTACAACTAGTACAGTGGCTATTGGTTTCATTAGCTCCTATAGGTGTGCAGGGCTAGAAAACCCATTTCAGGTCTTCTCCTTGGCCCCATTCTGTTTTAACTTCTGTTTGAATAGTGAAAGAAGGAGGGAGAAAGAAAGCAATACTAATTTGGTTTGCTTATTTATTTTTTTACTTTACAGAAAAGTAAAGCACTTGGTAACATCCGTTCTATGCTGAGGAATTAAAGAAGAGAGATATACAATAGGATTGTGTGAATTCTGTCTGTGGAAAGAAGCTGCACAGCAAATTAGATCAGAGGGTTTGTACTTTTCCTGGCCAGTGACAGGGTGCAGTAAGACACTCCCAATCACCTGTGGAAGTTGAGTCATGCCAAATGGACTTCTTTTCTTGAGATATTGAAATGTTTCACTGCTCATCCAAACAGCTTCATCAGTCTGAAAAAAAGCTAGTTGTGAGTCCTCCATTTTATAGCTCAGTTTGAACTCTTGTCACCCTGGTCTGGAATAGGCTAATAAGATGAACAATAGCCAGAATAGGCTCATTTGGTAGACAACAGACCTCAAAAACCTTAAGCTGAACAATGGCCTAAAGTTGTTACGAGTTTTTCGGGCTGTTTGGCCATGTTCTGGAACTTTTTCTTCCTGATTTTTCGCCAGACTCTGTGGCTGGCATCCCCAGAGGGCAAGGAGGTCAGGGAACTAACTGTTCTGTCTGTGCTCTGGGGTATAAAGTGCTGAAACCCATAAAGTATGGGTCCTTAGCTATGGCTTTGGTGGTGAAGGCTTGAAGAATTTTAGATTTGTTTAGGTATTGTTGAAATCACAGCTTGATAAGTGGCAGATAGATTCTGCCTGAGCCCCTCACCTCTGCTGAGAGATGGGTTTTCATTTTCAATGCTTACATGAATGGCTCCCCTGAACCCTCTCTCAAACTCTCTCAACTTTGAATGAGTGCCGTTGTCCTTGAAGTGGAGGTGTACTGCTGGTTCTGGTCCCTGAGCTGTTGTCCCTCCTATGTTGGGCAATCATTCTGTTTACTGGCTATTTAGTTTCTCCAATATAGAAACTCCCTCTACAATGGAGAAACTAAACAGCCATTAAACAGAAGTATGGCCCAACATAGGAGGGTAACAGCTCAGGACCAGAATCAGCAGTACAGTACACCTCCACTTGAAGGACAAACAGCACTCATTCAAGGATGAGGATGTACATATATTAGACAGAGAAGAGAGGTGGTTTGAGAGAGGAGTCAGGGAAGCCATTCATGTGAGCATGAGGTGGGGGGCTCAGGCACAGTCTATCTGCCACTTATCAGGCTGTGGTTTCAACAATACCAAGACAAATCAAAAATACTTCACGCCTTCACCTCCAAGGCCATAGCTAATGACCCATACTTTATGGGTTTCAGCACTTTAGGCCATTGTTCACCTTAAGGCTATTGAGACTGTTGTCTGCCTAACAAGCGTATTCAGGCCATTGTTCATCTTATCAGCCTATTTCAGACCAGGGTGACAAGAGGTCAAAGTTAACTATAAAATGCAGGACTCGCACCTAGCTTTCTTCTGATTGACAAAGCTATTTGGATGAGTAGCAAAATGTTTCAATCTCTCAAGAAAAAGAAGCCCAGTTGCCATGACTCAACTTCCAGATATACTCACCTGGATGACTGAGAATCCTCAATCACCATGAGGCAAGTCAGCCATCTGAATAGGTCACACAGGTTTGCTATGGCAGTGTTGGGGTTAAGACTAAGTGTCAGAGAAGAATAAGATTGGCAGCTGAACCGCCAATAAAACCCCAGAGTTCTGCACACTCCAACCTCTGAAACTCTCTCGGGAGAGCTCAGAAGAAGGTCACCACAGACTGTCTATCCAGCTGCAGCAGCTTGAGGCAGCCCCTTCACATTTAGGCAGGATGACCTGCTGATCCAGGAAGGTACAAATACCTGCATAAGTCTGCAGATTAATCAATTCAGGTCACTTTCAAAACAGCTTGGAGCAGTGCTGCGGGGAAGCCAAATGCTAATTTAGCCTTTGCTTCTTGTTCATCCACTGTGAGACATGAACCTGGCTGTGTAGTGTAGTGCTTTTCTTCAGGGAATTATCTTGTATCTCTGCCCCCCCTCCTTTCTCTTTATTCCTATCCTAAAATGCCAAAAGAAAGTCCTCACAAATATAGTCACCAACATCACACATGCTGTAGGATTCTTGCGTGCACAGACATCTTAATTTTGAATAGCACCTGAAAAGACTCATGGGAAGGTTCAGCGTGACATTCCCATAAGGCTGCTTGGCCTGAGGACACTGGCTGAAGTACTGGGCAATTGCTGGGTTTCTTCCAGTCTCCAGACAGAGAAATAAATCTCATGCCAGACAGCGCTGAAAGAGGGGAAATTTTCCTCTTTTGTGTATGAGGTGCCGTTAAGCCTGTGGGCACCACTCTCTGCTTGTTCTGACTCACCGGCTCGATATGAAAAAAAAAATTGTAACAAACAATTTTGGCATTTAGATCATAATTACCCTATTGCTTAAGCTTGGGTCATGTAAAGAGGACCAGTGCAGGAAGAGGTGTGAGGGATGCATGGGTCTGAGCACTCGGCAGCTTCACTAAGCTCAACTTCCATTACCACCCTGGTTCTGCCCTGGAATGGGAAGCTGGAGGTGGCATACAAACTCTAAATTTTGCTGTCCTTGGTCAAAGATCCAGTTCCACAGCCTTAATTACTGCCCTGGTATGAAGTTATTTTTATGAGTGTTGTGGTTGCGCAGCACGGGCTCATCAAAAAGCCAGGAGCAAGAGGAACAAATGGGGGAACATGGGCTTCCTTTGGCAAATGCTGGATTGCCCATAAGTGCACATGTCTGAGACTGTGGTGTTATTCCTTGGTTTTTTAAACAATACCAAAACAACAACAAATAAATGAAATACACTGCAATCAACTTTGAAAACTAAACAAAACTACAATTAACATCCCTGTGTGCACACATACACTCACACACTTTGGAGTAGTCAACATATTATATTTGAAGTTACATTTCATATCACCCCATTTCTCTGCAGAAATATACTGATTCTTCTCTAGGTATATACCTATGTGTCTGAAATTCATATACCAGAAATACATTTCATATACCCTTGAAATCATTGCATTTCAATATTCATTTTCTAACCTTGGTTTCAAAAGTTAATTTATTATTAATGGCCATATTCCACACTTAGTTGCACCCTTCTTCCATATTACCTTAGTTATTCTATTTCCAGTTCTTCACAAATATCAGCCTTGCCACAGTAGTAATTAATTCATCTTCCTCTTTCTTTAATTGATTCCTGTTAGTCAAATTCAACCAAGCAACTATTGGAGACATTTCTACATTAATGCCCATTATTTCTGAAATCTCCTTAAATATCATTGACCATTCCTTCTTTCTTGTTTCACAAGTCCACCACATATGTAAGTAAGTACCTCTTCCTTTTCCACTTCTCTTGCACAAAATGGTAGATTTTTATCTAACATACTCAGTTTCACTGGTCTTAGGTACCATCTCTTCCTTAATTACTGCTCTGGTATGAAGTTTATTTCTGTGCATGTTGTGGTTGCGCGGCACTGGCTCATTCACAAGCCAAGAGCAAGGGGAACAAATGGGGGAAGACAGGATTTTTGGGGCAAACACTGGGTGCCCCCAAGTGTACGTATTTATGATGTGTAATTTAAAGAAAGGCAAGGAGTGAAGTAGAAGTCAAGGTTTTCAGGCAGCAGTAGCCCAGGGTTTTTTGGGGGGGGTGAGTGGCAGGACTCAACCTATGACATTGAGGAACCTCCCATAAACCCCAAAGCAGTGCAGCATATGGAAGAGCTCACCTCATGTCATGTATAGCATCAGTACAGCCATGTGTGAACCATCCTGGGAATGCCATCAATTGTGGTAGATGCTAGGTGCATCACCGCTGCCAGTTTCCCCCCTTGCCTCTAGTTTTTCATATGACCTGGTTGCACAAGCATTACACAGCTCCAGAGACCATTTCCCTGAATTTCCCTCATGGCTATTTCTAGAAATCAGCTGATCCAGGAACAATTCCCAACCTTTGCTTCATTTAATAACAAGGTCAGAACTCCTCTATTGTGCCAGGGTCGACTGAGATATATGTCTTGATAGATACGAAGGTGAAACCACATAGAGCCACATCTTTTTATAAAATTTGCATGGCTACAAGTCACCTGGTAATATTCGTCTTGATTTTGACCTTTCTTGATCAAAATGTTAATAATCATTGATAAGTAGAGTGGAGCCAAAGAAAAAGATTCACAGTTCTCATAATGTTCAGGCATTGGTTTTGGGGTTTCCTGAGCTTATGACCAGATCATCTCCTTCCCTCCTTCATTCGCAAGTGAACTCTCTTTGTTTTGTATCTGAGAAAATTTGCACAGTTGTGCTCAAACAGCAAAATCCTTGCACATGTCAAGAGACGGCAGATTCTGCAATATTATATGCACACTCACACACAGTCTAGTTTGGGAGGAGAGCAGAATTCACTTTAGCCTTTAGGGTTAATTATATGATTCAGCAACTCAGGAGAAGAAAGATGAGACTGGAAGGGAGGTGTGATCCACTGGTATTCACATATGCTTTTCCGTTCTACCATTTAAAATATTTTATTGCCTGTTCCCTTTCACTGGACCACACTGGTGCCATTCAAGGTCTAAAGTGCTTTTCTTTGGAATAAGGTGCAATAAATCATCTAGTGCTATGCTAAATTCCTTTGACAAGCACAGAGGGCAGAGACAGAGCTTCACATGAGAAGTGTGAGTTGGTTACGACCACAGTGTCCCTGGTAGGCCCTCTGCCCTCTCTCTGTTTGGCCAAGGATGAGGAGACTTGGGGTTTGCAGCAGAAGAGCCCTTCCTCTGCCTCACTGAGGTGGTGTCTGGCATCAGTATGCCAAAGGCTAGTGAGCCAAAGTCAGACAAAGAGGGATGTCCATCACTTCAGACTCACCAGTTCCATGGTGCCTCAGACGCCCACCACCACCACCACCACCACCACCAAGCAAAGGGCTGGTGGTGTAAATGCCAGTGCAAGAGGAGGAAGAACCTCACTGCAGAACAGGAAGACTGGCCACGCTTTATAGCCAATAGCCATGTTCACCAGTCCTCATCAAAAGGCACTAAGTCCAGACCTGGACTGGGGGTGTTTATTACCAAGACTTCACTGGCCTTAGTGACAGAAACCAAGGCTGGTACCAACGTGGATTTACCCAAAGGACTAGTGCAGACACCTCAGTCCCTTGTTGTGCAGGAGGGTGGCAACGTGGAACTGCTGGGGGAAGCACCTATCTCAATGAAAAGCAATCTCACCAGCTACCCAGAGCCCAATGGAATTACTGGCTGAAGACACCAAGGCCACTGGTTCTGCCAGTGGAGGTAAATGAGTTCTCTGCAGCCATGTTCATGACAGAGAAAAGCATGAATCAGGTGAGAATTATCTTGCCTTCAAATAAGTTTTCTCATCCTTCCTCCTGAACAGGAGCTCTTTAAAAGGACACTTATCTTGCATATGAACTTTTTTTAAAAAAAAGAACTTTTCTTATTTTCCAGCAAGGACAGAAAATGTGTCGCATTACTTAAGCAGCCAGACAATTTTCTCAGAAAGATATCTCTCAAGCGACCGCGTCTAATAACCTCTGTACGCTCTGTGGTGAAAAATGTGTAGTTTTATTCTGAAACTCTAAAATTAAAGTCTGAACTCTTTCTAAAAGGACAGGTGCATTCATAGGATAAACAGTCAGGAAGAAGAAGCTCATTTGATGGCACTGGGCTGTGCTCCAGCTGAGAAATGAAAGCAAGAACCAAGGGATTAAAAGGCCTGAGTTTCTGCCACAGAATTTATAACTTTTCAAGAGACATTAGGAATGGCTCAAAATCAGACCAAGTGGATGGTGGAATGCTGCTGAAGTTCCACCAGCCAGAAAGAAAGAAAGAAAGAAAGAAACAAAGAAACAAAGAAAGAAACAAAGAAACAAAGAAACAAAGAAAGAAAATATTGCAAAAAGATATTAGTAAGCAATTTTACCTGATTGCAATGTATGAGTTATTAATGGGAACTGATTGAACTTCAGTGAAAATTCTAATTTGCCATATTTAATTGTTACCTGATAAATCCTCCTGTGCAATCTACAAACCTTTAATGGTTTAAGATAAAATCCATAAATTGATAAAACCATAGAGCTCTAACTCGTCTTCTCACCATTTAATGTTCTCACCATTTCTACTAATTAACTCTCCCTCCTCTTCTCCCCCCTCCTCCCTCCCCTCCCCTATTTACCCCCCCACTCCCCAATTCTATATGCTGCAGCCAATCATATCTAGGTTCAATGAATATCTGGTATAAAACTTATATCTCATCTCATATCCCACACCTCATTCTGCTGCTATGTTTTGAAGAAGTGCACATGTTCACGAAACATCACATTAAAATATGAAAGTTAGTCTTTAAGGTGCCACATGTTTGTGTCTTTTGTTTTGTTTTGTTTTGTTTTTCTTTGATTTTTGCCTGAAATTCTTGAAAAGACTAACATGGCTTACCCTCTCTGAAACTCCTACTTTCTTTTTTTTCTTAAATATTTATTTCACATAATATGAACAAACAAATTCTGCAATGTTAAGAGCCACTTTAGAGTATTAACACAAACCATAGTCTATGGTGGACAATACCTGTCCACTTATCTATTGCTAATACAAAGGCATTGGTGATTCCACACTTGAACAGCCATCTTCAAAACTTTCAGATTTTGGTGTCACTATCTAAACGTCTTTATATCTATTTTGCCCCTTGTTCATTTGTCTGCTTCTGGGCCCAATTATATATCATCTTCCAGCTCTCCTTTACAAAATGTCTTGGGTGGTCTCGCAACGCCTCTGAGAGCATATCCAGTTCTGCAATGTCCAGTAACTTTTTCAGGAGTTCAACCTTAGTTGGTATTTCACTTTTTTTCCATTTCTGGGCCCAGAACAGTCTAGCTGCCGTATATATGTACAAGAGAATATATTTTATTTTTTGTCAATAATCTCTGGCATTATATTCAGCAACAATGTTTCTGGTCTAAAGTTCAATTTAATTTGTACAATTTCTTGTGCCACTTTCCAAGTCTGTCGCCAGAACTTCTGAGCTTCGTCGCATGACCACCATGCGTGGTAGTAAGTCCCTGGGTTCTTTCTGCATTTCCAACAAACATTATTTGACCCTTTTGACATTTTGGCTAGTTTTACCGGAGTGAGATGCCACCTGTGAAACATTTTAAATATATTTTCTTTAAGACTAACAGGTTTAATTAATTTGTGACTATCTTTCCATGTGGCTGGAAGAGCAGCGGAGCAGCAACATTTCTCGGGGCTCCGAGAAGAACCGGCTGTTTACAGCAGATCGAGATCTCCCGAAGAAATCAGGAGCGGGGGGGGGTGCGGGAGAGCATACTCCTGGGCCGATAGGGATCTGCGAAGCGCGGGGGGGTTGAGCAGCAACTCGCCCTCTGGAGTGTTTCTCTCCCAAGGCAAATGATCTGGACTGGCGCCATGATGGCGATTCAGCTGCTTCACCATGCCAGAATTCCACTTTAAGGTAATCCAAACACATCGAGGGACAGGGCACACCAAACCCCTCCCGGAGAATTGTGTACAGAGAATTAGCAGCAAAGAGTGGATTGGAGTGTTTAAAGCCCACTTCCACAAACATTTTCCTGAGATCGAAAGAGGGAAGGTGGCATAGAAGACACCTCCCTCCCCCTTGGAGGTCTCTTTCACTTTCTCTTCCTTGGCTGAGTTATTGGGTAGAGGCAGAGTGACTTGAAATAAATCAGTGACTGGTTGTAAAGCCCTGAATAGCCGTTTGATCTCCACAAAGAAAAAGCTGTTAGTGGTCAATTAACAGGCAAAGCAGCATCAAAGCAAGCTCGGAGGTTGAAGGTAGTTAACCCGAAGCTGTTAAGTCTGACCAGAAGCCATTACATAGGAAGACTGATCCAGCCATTAACTCTTTGCTAACCTGAATTAGTCATTAACTTCTTGACTCTGTTGCTGGTGAGTCAAAACTGAGCCAAACTAGCTGGATCTTAGCTTACATGTCACCGTTCTTGAAGGCTGTGGAATTATAAGGACATCAAAGTGCTATTCAGAGCCTTGGGCAATTGCCAGCTTCATTAGCACGAAGAGAGTGGTTGGATATAATCAAGATTTCGCAAGGTGTTATTGAAGCCTTTGGCGTAAGCCACCTTCAGTAACACGAAGAATCTGGCTTTTTTTTTACAGGTGCCTCCATATTGGGCAAAGCTATCTCTAACTCAGGAGGACATAGGTGTTTAATTTAAACTAAACTTAACTCAGGATATAAGGTTGCAGCCTGAGGATCTGTATTGGATGGGTTCTCTCAAGCGCTTATAAGTGGCTTCTAACTGTATTGGCAAGCTCTGGCCAGACTTTTGGTCAAGAACAATCTATATTAGACAGTGGTGAATAACATTACTCTAATCCTCGCCTTTGATATCTGTTCTGGCTATCAAACTGGTAGACATGAGTAGTATGTTATAGGATATATTATTGGTTAAGAATTATATTGAAGTAAGGGGCAAAGGAAGGGGAGAAGAGTTAAAGGCAATTGAAAAAGGGTCTCATATTAATTCAAATTAACTCTGGTGTCAAATTGAGCTTTAGGAAGATGGCAACCCGAACAAAGAAAGAGGATTTCCCCAAACCAAACAGCACATTTAATGAGACTCATAGCCCAAGATCCATTTAAGACCTTCAAGCAAATATTGTGAAACAAATCTTAGATCAGATGCAAGAGGTTAAGACCGAGCTCAAAGCTGGAATAGACAGTAATAATTTGAAAATAGATGCCTTCACACAGGCGATTAAAGAGGTGGAACATAAAGTCACTAAAACTGAAAAAGAATTAGAAATCATAAAGGAAGAAAAGAGTAAGGATCAAGATAGACTGATGTTGATAGAAATGGATAGGGCATCGTACTTTTTGAGAATTCAAAATGTGGAAGAACATGAAGGAGAAGACTTAGAGCAATTAATAACTGAAGAATGGGCCGCACAAACAGGATTAACTAAAGAAGAATTACAACAATCTATAGACAGAATATACAGAGTAAGCAATGCATATACAAGGAAGAACAAACTGCCAAAAGAAGTGCACATAAAGTTTATAAAGAGATCAATAAAAGAGAAAATATTGAAATTTAACCAAGAGAAAGATCTGACAATAAGGGGGGTCAAAGTCAATATCCTGAAACAGGTACCATGAAGCATGTGGAAAAAAAAGACAAGAATACTCTTTTCTTACAAAAGTGCTCATAGATAGGAAAATCCCCTTTAAATGGCTAACCCCAAAAGGCGTCTTATTTAATTGGGAGACGAGAAGTTACAATCTAAATAGCAAAATGAAGGCGAGAAACTTCCTGGAAGAGATGAGACACAAATTGAAGCTGACTGAAGAAGAATTGCAGTTTTCCAGTGAAGAATCAGAAGGGGAGATAAAGGAAAGGAGGACAGAGCACTGAAACCACAGAGAACTTTAACACCCCCCTCACCCAGGAAAACAAGAAACTGGAACAAAAAGACAAATCAGACAATAAAAACCTATAAAATGTCAAGAGAACTCAAGTTAAAGGGATGAACTCGCCCCAGAAGAGAAATTCAATCTTTAATAAACTATACAAAACCAAAGCTGATGTCGTATTAATTCAGGAAACCCAAGTTAAAGAATCAGACAAGAATATGCTAAAGAATGACAAATTAGGACAAGCGTTTATAGCAGTGGACAAACAAAAGAAAAGGGGTGTGGCAATGTATATACAGAAAGACCTTAATCCAAAATTAATCCATACCTCAACACATGGAAGAGTTGTAGTAGCAGAGATAACAACAGAGGGTGAAGAAATATTGCTAATAAATATTTATGCACCAAATGAAGTGCAAGAAAAGTTCTTCACACAATTAAAAGAACTGCTGACAAGAGAACCGGGGAAAAATATGCATTATGGGGGACTTTAACGCAGTAGTTGATAAAGCAAAAGACACCTCAACGACAGATGGGGCAGGAAAAAAAAAGAAAAGAAATATGATCCCTAAAACTTTCTTAGAAATGACAAAAGAGCTAAACTTAATTGATATTTGGAGAACCCGAAATCCACATAAAAGAGACTACACTTTCTACTCATGCAGACACAAGTCTTGGTCGAGGATTGACAATTGCTGGATTTCAGCAGATTTGACACACCAAGTGGAAGAAATTGAAATATTGCCAAATACATATGCAGACCACAACCCAATAATAATGACATTAGGGCAATCGAGAAGAAAAGGAGGATGGAGATTACAGTAAATACCTATCTGATGAGAGATGAAACTTTTATAACAAAAATGAAAAAGGAATTAGATCTCTTCTTCCAAATGAATAAACCTCAAGATACAGAAATGACAACAATTTGGGACGCAGGGAAGGCCTATTTCAGAGGGTTAGCAATACAATACAATGCACAAAAAAGGAAAGAAAAGAAGAAACAATATCAAGATCTCCTAGCATCCTTAAAGGAGGATGAACATGAGCTTAAAAAAAGACCCTCAGCGTCCAACCTAAAAAATAAAATAAACATTCTACAACACAAAATCCATTTGCTGGAACAAGAAGAGATGGCAAAAAAAAAAATCAAGTTTGCAAGGCAAAATTTCTTTGAAAACGCAAATAAACCAGGAAGATGGTTAGCATATAAAATCAAAAGAGAGAGAGAGAAAAAACAAGGATTGGCACATTAGAAAACAAAGAAGGCCTGGAAACACATAAGCAGAAAGAAATCGAAAAAATAACACAAAACTATTACATAAACCTGTATAAAAAAAAAAAGAAATTGAGCAGGAAGATCAGTGGAAATATTTAGACAAGATAGGGAGCTGGAAATTCAGTCACCAACACCTAGAGATGCTAAACAATCTGATAGCAACTTGTGAAATTATGGAGGCATGGAAAAAACAGAAGAAGGGGAAGTCTCCAGGACCAGATGGTCTCCTGATGGAATTTTATCAAGGGCTGGAGGGAACTCTAGCCCCACCGTTTAAAAAACTAGTGGAATACATTGGAAAAAACGGCAAAATCCCAGACTCATGGAAAGAAGCACACATATCATTGATACACAAAGCAGGAACGGGGAAAAAAAGAAATTAAAAATTACCGGCCAATCTCTCTTCTAAATATTGATTGTAAGATTTATGCAACTATCTGGGCAGCAAGACTAAAGAAGGTGCTTGCAGAAATGATACATGAAGACCAAACAGGATTTATCCCAAAACGAAAACTAACATCAAATATAAGAACAATAATAGACATCTTGGAATACTACGAACAACACCCAGAGAAGCAAATGATGTTGATCTTCCTAGATGCGGAAAAGGCTTTCAATAATTTGAATTGGGAGTTTATGCTCCTGCAGTTAAAGAAGATGGGGACATATGAACCTTTTCTACAAGCAATTACAACTATTTACAGCAGAGGGCGAAGATCAAAGTGAATAACCAAATGACGGAAAACATCCAAATCATGCAAGGCACAAGACAGGGGTGCCCACTTTCCCCTCTACTATTCGTTTTAACCCTTGAGTCTCTGAATAGACAAATAAGAGGGAATAAGGAAATTAGAGGCCTTAAGATCAAGAGGGAAGAGTATAAATTCAAAGCATATGCAGACGACCTGGTAGTAATATTGGATAATCCCCTGCACAGTATTGAACAAGTATTAGAAGAAATAAAAGAATTTGGAGCAGTGGCAGGCCTGAAAATAAACTATACAAAAACATAATTCATGACTAAAAATATGCACAAAAAAGATGTGGAGGAACTCAGCCTTAAAACAAATTTTCAGGAAGTCCAAAAAATAAGATATTTAGGGATTATGATCACAAAAAACCCAAGTAATTTGATGAAGGAAAATTATCTCTCAATGCAGAAAGAAATAAAGAGAGATCTGGACGACTGGGACAAGCTGCAAATATCAATGATGGGTCAAATCGCAACAATCAAGATGTCAGTCCTCCCAAAATTGTTATTCCTTTTTTTCAAAACCTACCAATTATACTAAATTTTAAATACTTCAAAGACCTAGACACACTGATCTCAAAATTTATTTGGAAAGGAAAAAGACCAAGAATAAAACTCAAAATATTACAAGATTTAAAAGAAAGAGGAGGGACGGGGCTGCCAAACTGGTTACTATACTATAAAGCCTGTGCCATGGTTTGGATAAAAGAGTGGATAACACTTGGAAACCAAAGAATATTAAAACTAGAAAGCCATGATTTAAGAATGGGTTGGCAAGCATATGTGTGGTACGGGGGAATTAAGGAGCAGATACACTTTTCAAATCATATAATAAGGAAAGCACTTTACTTAGTCTGGCAAAAGTTTCAAACGCAGACTTATAAAAAAAATCCGGAGTGGGTAGCACCTATAGAGGCCTTCACATTAAAAACAATAAACCCAAAGGAGTTACTACTTGCCAAGAATTGTTGACTAAAGAGAAGGAGATGAAAGATAAAACAGAACTGGAGAAATTGGGTTTAGCAATAGATTGGTGGTCAATGGCAAAACTGGAATCAAGATATAAAAAGATAAATTTGTGGGTTTCTTTGAAGGAAGAACACAGGTGGATGAACTGTGGATTTATACAAATGAGGGAATCATCAAAAAAAGTACACGTACTTATTAGAATATGAATTGGAGGATGAAAGGGTGAAGGAGGGAATGATTAAATGGGCTCAAAATTTTAAATATAATATCAATATTGATGATTGGACAAAAATGTGAAACTCCTACTTTCTTAGAGCATCTTAAAGCAGAGGTCGACCTCCTTGTGTTCCTTTATTCAAAGAGAGGTGGGATATAAATAGAATAAACAAGTCCATAATAAA
>JAHTLZ010000122.1:15730275-15759681 GCA_023846285.1 Phrynocephalus versicolor | reverse complement strand
AAAGAAAGAAAGAAAGAAAGAAAGAAAGAAAGAAAGAAAGAAAGAAAAAGAAAATTTCAGCAAAGTATGAGTGGCCCTCAAATGTCTCATGGTTGTTTTAATTGAATAAAATGCATGTTCACTTTATTAGTTTGTTGCCTACTTTTTGTGGCTGTAGAATGACTCCAGAATTGTCCCTTAGTTGCTTCATATTTAGTTTTCTAAGACGTGCCCTTAATAGAATACAGAATGGGGCCCGTAGCCATTTGCCATAAGATGCTCTCTTCCTGTACCATTTAGCACAGCACCCAAATGGAGGAGGTGATTGATGCAACTAAATTATAGGTCTTCCCCACCCACAGCCCCACTGATTTTTTTAAAAACCTCAAGGTTCAAACCAACAAAAAATTTCAAGTACAGTACAGACAAGAGGAGTTCACAGAAAGACAATGTATGATTTAAATGTCAGAGCTGGAGGAAGTAATAAGAACCTGACATCCCCTGTGTACCATCAGTAAAAAGTACAGGCTAGACTTTTCATTATGACTTCTTAATCATTGTGCAAAACCGCTTCACAGAACCATGCTAAGTAGCTTGCCATTCCCTGACTCTGGAACTGAGGGGAATGAGATGTTTTCCCCGATCTTTTTTATTTGCCTTATGTTCAGAGCAACAGATAAACCTGCATGAACACTGGAAGGAAAGCCCTGTAAGTGCTCTTGAGACCAGTGACCTTTGCTGGAGTTCTTTGCTAGCCATGGAAATAATATCCCCCACCCTCGTTGCTGATGTACTTGACATTTGATGCCCCTTTCAATTTCTTAGGTACACAGCATGGTGTAGTGGGTTGAGTGATGGACTAGAACTCTGGAGAACAGGGTTCAAATCTCTACTTGGCCATGGAAACTCTCTGTAGGAGTGGAACTAGTCAAACCTCTCCTTAAATATCTCACTTACCTTGAAAGCCCTGTTTGGGTCACTATAGGTCACCTCCAACGTGATGGCAAAGTAGTACTTCGTCCTTTGACAATAGACATTGCAGGATACGGCCAATGAGCAGCCATGAAGCTAGTAGAGTTAATGCCCTGAAATCCTCCATCTCCCACCTATTGAGGACTGAATGCAGTGGCAACCCACTCTGCAGAACAGGGCTAGCCTTACTATTGGACAGCTGTTGGGCAGCCCAGATGTTCTCACAAAGCTGCTCCTGTTAAGGACTGAGCAGTATATGCCAAACGAATTGTCTTGGGCTCACGGCACAAGACTGCTGAGTCTAGTGGGGAGGGTGCTGAAGCATGATTCTGCTATCAGTCTAGTAAGCTTCTGTATGTGGAATGGAGAGGGGGGCATTTTGCCCTTTACCTTATTCAGGAGTTCCAAACCCTGACACAATTAGAATCATGAAAGGGTGAGCGGCATCAAGAGTGCTAACACTATTCCCCTCCCCATTGCTTCCACACTTGGACTGCCCACACCATTTTATAATCCTGCTCCTTCCTGTAATTCTGGCTCCACAGCAGATTATAGTAAATTCTGTTACCTACATTTTCCAGACAGCATCTTCCTTTGTACTCCCAGACCTGAAGTAGACAACACAATTAAATGGAGTTTAACATGGCCCACAACTTTATTCAATAACTTCAAATAAAATGGGGGGGGGGTCTCGTGGTGCAAGGCTCCTTGATTTTATTTTATTTTATTTTATTTTATTTTATTCTTTTGTTGTTTTAAAAGTCCCCAGCGGGGGCTTTCTGAGGCGCTGGCTTGGGGCCAGTGCCTCTACAGGCCTATCTTCTCTGCCAGGACCAGGAGGACTGTGGTGGCCACCGGCGAGGACAAGGTGGCAGGGGTAACAAAAAACAAAGCAAACAAAACAGAAATTTCCATTTCGTTTCATTTTGTTTTTCTTTGATGGGTTGGTTCATTATTCGTTTCATTAGCTAACAAAATGAATAACGAATAACAAAACAAATTAAAAGTTCATTTTGTGCCCATCTCTATCAGTCATTCACATTAATATTAGACGCCACAGGATTGGTAGAGAAAATGGAGCATCTCACATTGGCTAATACTGCCATCTGAAAATGGGGTAGCTTATTGTTGGCCCTCTCTCAAGTGCTGCCTGGAGAGTTTAGCTTGTCTTCCTCAACCTGACACCTTTCAGATGCATAAAAATACAGCTATGGTAAAGTAAACTACAACTAGACTAGGCCCACTTAAATAGATGGGACTCATAGAGGAGTAGATTTGCCAAATCCCAACAGATTCAATGGGCTTTCAACAGGATTTATTTATTATTTATTTATTTTAATATTTATATACCGCCCGTCTCCCGAAGGAACTTCAACCTTTCCCAAATAATTTCTAATCTCTCTGTCAAATGAAAGGTTATAATCATAATAATGTTAAGTGCAAGAATTATTCTTTGAAATAGAATACTTCTATTACATAACTGATGTGTAAGCTTTGTGTACTGCACCTTCTGATTATAGACTAGACAGGTAAGATGCATGACAAAGTTTCAGCCATACAGGCATGCTGTTGCTCAGTCCATCAACAGTATTCTACTGCAGTGTCCATCTATATTTAAAAAAGAAACCATTTATGTCTATGTAATTCATGCTCCCTGTGTCACCATTATGCTGTAAATGATTACTTTCAGTCTTTATCATTCTTTAAAATTCTCCAGCTAGCTACTGTAAAATACTAATGCAAAAGAACTTGATGCATCTTGATATATCTTAATAAAAGAGCAACTTTATGCCAAAGTCCTCTCATGGATAAAATATTCACCTTATTCATACACAAGGGTGCAGACAATCTGGGTGCTTCAAAATGGCATGAGGAAGACTAACTTCCTTAAAAGAATCAACAAAAAATCTTTTCTATCATTTTCTATCCCAAAATTCTTTTCTATCCATCATGCAACCTAAAGGCTGTGGTTTTGTCATCAAATGGAAACAATCTGTGTGATGGAATAGCATAATTTATGAAGTATCTGCCTAACTGCAACTGGTGGTAACATGTTACAAGTAACACAAGACATTATTAGTAAGAAACTTAGTAGTGTATGTTTTGTTTCTCACATGTGTTACAGTTTGCTTTTGCAATAATGTTTCAATTTTCAATTGCCAGAGCACTTAACAAATAAACACAAAATTCAGTAGCAACTCAGCAAAATGTATTATTTTACAATAACAGCCTACCTATCTCTCACTTCTGTGCAGGAGATACTGAGGACTCAAGTTTTTTGGAGGGAATCTTGGTTTTGATTTGAACTTTAAAGGACGTATCCAGGGGTCTAAATCAGGCATGTCCAAACTTCAGCCCTCCAGATGTTTTGGGCCACAACTCCCACAGTCCTTTGCCATTGGAAATACAGGCTTGGAATTTTGGGAGTTGTGGTCCAAAATATCAGGAGGGCCGCAGTTTGGACAAGCCTGGTCTAAATCTATTCTGGAGGATTCAGCACCTTGGATATATCCTGTAAAGTTCAGATAAAAATGGGAGCTGACTTAGCACCTCACCAATTTTGGGGCCACTAGCCACTGCTCCCCTCCCTGTGAACAAGCTGAATTTCTAAAAACTATAATGTCCATGTTTTACAAGCCACTCAGCCTCTGGCATCACAGTCTGGAAAACATCAATATTAGCTTCATCTTTTCTGACCTTTAACACTGCGTGCAACCAAAAAGCAGCCTTTAATCATCAGGAAGCTGCACAGGCCCATGACATATTTTCTCTTGCACAAGCAGATCCCTCCCAATAGGTTTTTGGCTATAGAGTTGTAAGGGTCCCTTCCTGCTACCAAAAATATGTTGCTGAGGCATCCATGTCCTTGACAGGTGTCTATCAATCAGTTGCTTGTAAACTCCTAAAAATGACAGTCCATCATCTTCCCAAGCAAGAGGTCTGTTCCACAGTTCATCAGCTTACAAGACTGTCCTGTGTTCAGTAAATATCCTTTATCTTGAAATTAAAATACACAGATTGGTATGTAAAGACAGAATTATTCCACACTCTGGAGCAACAAGTGAAAGGGGTTCCACAGTATCTCTGTCGCCACAAATCCTACCTGCTAATATAATTCAGTGTTGTTGTTTTTTCCACCTCATTGGCAAAGTCACTGAGGCCATGTTCTTGATACTTGCTTACTACTAACTTGTGCTACTTTAGTCAGAGAGACTAAGGGCTGATTCTCACAAGCTGTGTGGTTCAGACTGAATCGAGTTAGAAGAGTGAGAATAACTTTTCCTTATAGATCCAGAATTACTGTCTCCAAATTCTCTTACCTGTTTAATTCTTCCCTGAATGTAATCTGGATTCTTCTGTGTTGTATCTCCATACCAAAAGACATCCCCTCTCTTCCTCCTCCTGTTTCTTCTCCTCCTTCACTCTCATGCCCTCTCCTTTCCCACCAGGTGTCATGCCCCTTGTTTCTGTCCTTCTCACATGGGGAGGTAGAAAGAAGGCACTCACATCACTGCTGAAGCCAAGGAAGTTGGAACTGTGCATTTTTCAAAGTGTTAGCTGTATTCATCTGGGCAACCTATCAGGAAAGAACTGAAACAAAACAAGAAAATAAATAAAGGAGATGAAAATATTGTGGTACTTGAAAGGCTTACTGTGATATGTTCATGTGAGCTTTCATGGATCCATAAAGTAGACTTGCTTCTACAAAAGCTCAGATTAAAATTATAGCAGCTAGTTCTTAAGGAGCCAGAGTGTGTTTCCTGCCCTCTTTTTTAATTTTGGCTTTGTTTTGTTTCTTGCCTAAATGGGGCACATTTCATAGGAACAGGTCTAATTAGCAACAAAGAAGCAGACGAGGATGGCACAACCAAAATGAACAGGGACTGGGAGAGGGGAAAGCATTCCCAAATGAAGGAGCCTAATCCTGAGGTAGAAGGGATTGGTTTGAGTCCTGAGTAATGTCATGTAAATCTGTTCAAATGCAAACCAGTAGTCAATGGAATCACCTTTTAAGAGCAACTATGTGTGGATAAGTCCTGTGTCTGTAATTCTGTACACATTTAGCTGGCAGGTAAAAAGTGAAAAGGAAGCAGCACTGAGCAGGGTGCTGCTTCCCCGTGAGGCATACCTGTCAAGCTTCCCATTTTGGCTGGGAAACTCACGTTTTTTCCAACCTTTTCCCGCCCAATTCACGTATTATTTATTTTCCCAGAAATATCCCAGGACAGACTCGCTCACTCGCTATCTTCTCCCCCTTTGTCCAACTTTGGCAGCTCAACATGCAGGAGGAGGAGGACTCTCCTTAGCATGTCACATCACCCTCATCATGTACAGGTGGGTGGGCGGGCACGTTGTCCCCACTTTGCCTGGGGCTGAATTCTCCACAGATGCTGGCAGGGCTGGATGAAGGCAGTGCCAAGTGGGAGACCTGGAAAGTGGGCTGGGGGCTGCTACTTGAGAAGTTCCTCCGAAGCGGGGCCAAAGGTTTTGGCCAGCCAGCCAGGCCGCCCAGTAGGGACTGCCGTCTGATGCCGGGTGGTCCTCTTCCCTCCCTCCTGCTCTTATGTGATGGACCCTGTCGATCTCCCAAGGTAAGCTTCACTGGTGCAGGGGGACGGGCGGCTCTGGCTTGGTCCCAGGCATGGAAGCAGGCAGCCCCAAAGGCAAGGTAGGCAGTGGCCAAGTTGATGCATGCGGGGTGGTGGGGAGGTCGTGCTTCCTTTGGGAAGGTGTCTTTTTCAGTTTTGTGTGTGCACATTCCACCCCCCTCCCTTCCCAGACTGCACTGGAGAAAACGTGACAGCGATGCTGTGAGGCCTGAACCCAATGGTGTATTTCTCTAGGATCCCACTGTTTCCACTAGAGACAACAACTTCCTCTTCCTTCTGTAGACTCCTACGCACACTAAAAATCTTCAGGAAGCCTCTTAAGCAAGCTTGTTGGCACCAAGCCACTTGTTCACAATTAAAAATCCACTGTACTAACTTGGTAAGTACTCAGCTTGATTTAAAAATTTACGACGCACACAGGACTACCACATCAAAATAAAAGCATTTCAAAAATACATTTTAAAGAGAGACAACAAAATAAAAGTGCAATCCTGGTCTCCCAAGCCAGTGGAGAAACCAGACTAACGGTGTCTCATCCAAAGTGGGTAGCTTCAAACAGCGTCTCATACATAATGGGCGGCTGACATAATGGCCAGCAATGGCAGTGAAGTAGGCAAGAGGGAAACCACTTCACCTAAGCTAACTTCCCCAGGCAAATCTTTAGCATGACTGGAAAACCTAAAGCCATGGCCCCCAGTCTCTGGCAGCCCTTCAGTGGGCAGGGGGTGCTAAGAATCTCCGGGCCAGGCATGAGAAGGATAGCCACATGGAATGTTCGCAGCTTATTTCAAAGTTGAAAAACCCACAACACCATCAAGGCAATACAAAGACTTAATATTGATATCCTTGGTATTTGTGAGATGTGTTGGCCTAATTCAGGAACGTATGTAATAGATGAATATCACGTATACTATGCTGGTAACAACAAACCTCATCATTTTAGTGGAGTGGGATTCATAGTCCATCCAAAAGAGTCTCAGAAACTTTGTGCCAGTGTCAGATAGAGTCATTTTTCTCCGACATAATGCACTACCTATCTTGCTAAATCTTATCGAGATGTATGCAAAAACATGTGATGCATCAGATGATGATATATAAGAATTTTATAATCAATTAATGTCTGCTTTATCATTTACCAAATCAGTGGAAGTTACCATAGTTATGGGTGTTTTCAATGCAAAGGTAGGACAAGGCCAGCAGGCTGAAGTAGTAGGTAAATATGGATTGGGAATCGGCAATGACTGAGGTGACCAACTAATTCATTTATGTCAAGAAGAGGAACTTATGATATCAAATACGTATTTCTAGATGCTACCACACCACTTTTATACATGGACTTCAAACGCTGACAGGAATATCAGGAATCAGATTGATTACATTTTGATTAATAAATGTTTTAGCAATTCAATTACATGTGTGAAAACATACCCTAGTGCAGATCATTAATTCCGATCATAATCTTTTGTTAACAACCATGAACCTTAAATTGAAGAAATGTCAGTAAAAAGGTGACAAATAATCAAACTGCGATTTCTAAGTTTCTGGATCCAGCATTAAGAACTGAAGTTCAATCAATCCTGAGTAAAAAATTCAAAACCATCAAGGTGACAGCAGATGTAAATGAAGTTGGAAACACCTGGAGCCAAATTAAAGTGGCTGTGAATGAGGTATGCCAAGATATATGGAAGATCATCAAGAGAAAAAAGATTAAAATGACAAATGAAATTCTGGACCACATAGATGGTTGAAGAGAGATGAAAAATAGAGGTCCTGTAATATATAAACAACTGCAGAAAGAAATATGGCAGAAAATAATAATGGCGAAGGAGAAAAAGAACTTTTAAAGTGTAGAAAAATCCCCCTGTGGAGAATTAAGACCCCAGCTGCCTGCATGGGTAAGGCCTTTGGGAACCATTAACCTCTCTATCTGAGCGGGAAGGCCCCGGATGGAAGGCAATGGATTCAATAGCTAAGCCCATATACTCAGGAAGCCAGCTCGGTTTGTATCCCCCCTCAGATCAGCCAGGAAGACTTAATATTAAGCTTAATATTAAGCTCTCCCCCCACCAATGGAATGCATGGCATAGTGACCAGTCCCAAACCCTTTCCTCTCCTCTGTCAATGATTCCCCACTTAGATAAGGCATTGTGTACATGAGGAGCCACAAGTCTGTCCAAGACCCTCATCCCCCCCCACCATTGTGGTGTATGTGTGATGCTTGTTTATTGTAACCAATAAAAGCCTTGAGTACCAGTCGAGACACACAGAGACGCACAAAGAGATTCGCAGATCATGCCTGGGACACAGAGATGCTCGCAGCCAATCCATTTGTCATGTAGTTCATAATGCTACATAAAAGGAATGTAGTGAAATTGAAGAATTGGATGCTAAGCATGATTCATTAACATGCACAAGAAAATAAGGCAAGCAGCGGATATGCATAACAGTGGAGGAAGTGAATCTCTTATTGACAAGAACAGTAATAACTTGACAAGCACTGAGGACAAACTACAGAAGTGAAAGGAATATATAGAATATCCCTTTAAGGATAACAGAAGTACTGACCACGGTGTCAAGTTAGATGATGGTGTAGATATGAGATAAGGGAAGAGGTAGAACATGCCATTAAATTATTGTAGTGTGGCAAAGCCCCAGGCCCTGATGAAATATATATGGAAGTTTTGAATTTGCTTAAGGAAGAACAATCCCTTTCCCTTCTGGTCGATTTATACAACAGCATCTATAGAAGTGGAACCATCCCACAGGACTGGCTCAAATCCACTTTTATAGCACTTCCAAAGAAACCTAATGCAAAAAGTTTTAATGAATACCAGACAATCAGTTTGATGAGCCACATCTTGAAGTTATTTTTAAAAGTCCTGCATTTAAGAATATATCAGAAGTGTGAAGAGCATTGGAGATACCCAATTCCAGGAATGGATTTGGAACCCAGGAGGCATTATTTAGTCTTCAGATACTAGTACAGCAATGTCTCAATGTCAATTTTGATGTTTTTGTTTGCTTCATCGATTATGAAAAAGCATTTGAATGATAAACTAATTAATATTCTTAAAGAACTGGGCTTGGACAATCGTGATATCAAATTGATTGGGAAATTGTATTGGAATCAGCATGCTGGTGTCCAGAGAGATAGCCAGATATCAGAAGAGATGACAATTACGAAAGGTGTTCATCAAGGTTGTATTCTCCCACCTCTACTTTTTAATATCTATTCAGAAAGAATTTTCCAGGATGCTCTCGAAGGAAAGAACCAAGGTGTGGAAGTGAATGGAGTTCTTGTTAATAACATAACATATGCTGACAACATTGTCCTGCTTGCAACAAGTCTGGCAGATTTGCAACGATTGTTGGATTCTGTTGCTGCAGAAAGCAGTGCCATGGGATTGTGACTTAACATGAAGAAGATAAAATGGATGATTATCATCAGTAAAAAACAAAAATGGTCCACAGAACATTCTCAAGATTGGCAGTGATATAACTGAGAGAGTATTATCTTATCAATATTTGGGATGCTTTGTCAAAGATAACTGGGATCCTTCAAGTGAAATTTGTTGTAGAATTGGGTAAGCCAGAAATTCCTTCCAGAAAATGAGGAAAGTCTTGACAAACCAGGAATATCAGACTTTATACTCGAATACTTCGATCCTATGTATTCAGCATACTTCTCTATGGTGTTGAAATTTGGACCCTTACAGACACATTATGCAGGAAGCTGGAAGCATTTGAAATATGGATGTACAGACAAATTCTGAAGATACCTTGGATCGCAAGAATCACTAATGTGGCAGTATTACAGCTCATGAATAAAAAGTTAGAAATCCTCAATACTTTAAAGAGAAGAAAACTGCAGTATCTCAGACACATAATGCACAGTAAGAAATACCATCTGCTACAAGTTATCCTTCAAGGAAAAATAGATGGGAAGCATGGCCCATAGAAGAACATTCTGGCTTGTGAATTTAAGCCAATGGTCTGCAGTGAGCACAACTGCTCTGTTTAGAATAGCTTTAGATAGAAACCAGTTCAGGTTACTGATCGCCAACGTTCTACGAGGACATGGCACTTGAAGAAGTCCTTTCTTTGCAGTTGCTCACTTGCTGAAGGCTTGTCTGAAGAGAAAAGTATTTGCCAACCAAAGGAAGAACAGCAGGGCAGGGGCAATCTAGCTCTCCCCCTCCCCCCAGAAGTTGTTAGGAAAAGCAGTCTATGGACACATAAAAGACAGCTTGGGCAAGCAAAAGAAAGATGGGGCTTATTCGAGTAAACCAAGCAGTCTCCACTGTTTGTGCTGCTGAGGTTGAAAACATTGCTCTTTACAGTGGAGCTGTTCCCTCATTCATTCCATGTTTTGTTGGTTTTTCTCCAGTATCATCACCCCTGGGCCATTTGACAAAGCCCTACAGCCTTAAGACCCTACTGCCTTTGTATCTCCTGGAGAGCAGATTACAAATCCTGAACTTAACAGTGATATAAAAATGGTGGTGGGGGGGATAGAATTTAATAGATAGCTTAATATCTGTGAACTCCCTGTAACCTCTGAAACAGAGCAAGCAAGCAACATGATTGACTGTGACAATTATACTTAGGGACCTCTCTATTGCAAGAAACTTGCTATTAATTATTTTTATTAAAGTTCACTTTTTGCTTCATTTGAATTCTTCCAACAAGGCATGGTACATTTGGTCTTGTACAGCCTGATAATATTAGATTATAGTATTGGAACAATACATAACTCCTTGTTTATATTTGTACTATTATGCATCTAAGCCATGCATCATCCAGGAAAATTGTTCTTCCCTCACAATGAATGGCTATCTATATACCATTATCCTCTAAACGTCATACAGGCATTTGTTACTGCAATGGTTTTGAAGGTTTGGCTTCTAGATGCAATAAAGGGCTGTGATAATAAGGATAAATATAATAGGAACATAAAAATAGCTAAGTGCTGAAGTACCACAGAGCTATTGGTGGGGCAGAATTGTTACAACATATGTGTTCCAGTCGTGACCGACTCTTCGTGATTCCATGCCCATGGAGTTTTCTTGGCAGGAATACTGGAGTGGTTTGCCAGTTCCTACGCCAGGTGCATACAACACCTGGTATTCCCTGGTTGTCTCCCATCCAAGTACTAACCAGGGCCAACCCTGCTTAGCTTCCAAAATCAGGCGAGATTGGATGTGCTTAGGGCATCTAGACATACATAATCTATAAAGCAATCTAAATCAAATATATCTCTCTATCATGAATCCAAAGATGCAGCTACAAAATTCAGCTCATCTACAAATGGTTTCTTCTTTTTTTAAAAGGTAGTAAAATACAAAACCAAGTTACAGAGGGCTATACCAGATTGGAAGGACCAAAACAAAAGCAAGCCAATTGAGCAAGTCTTAATCAATGTTTGTGTGACTACATGTACAAATTGTGTTGAGGGCAACCTGCCAGCATGAAGACATCCAGTGTTTTCTGGCGTGTATTTCCTCCCTATATCTGCACTGAGGTATATCCTGAACCTAAACCACTCTAAGGGCTTGAAGAGTCATATCTGACAATTTAGCTGAATTGGAAAATACCCAGCAACCGCTAAAAGTGATTCAAGAGGGAAGTAATAATCGGCGAAGTAGTTTGTTTTCCACATCCTAAGCTCAGAGAAGTGCAAAATTTCCTGCAATGAACACATTTTCTCTCTCCAACAACATATTCCTGCAGAGAGAACTTCCTGGGTGACTAGAATAACAGTGCCTTTCTCAACATTCCATTGACCAATTACAAAATAAAGTCCAGTGGAATGCAAAATACAAGTCTGAGTTAAAGCTTTGAAAAATCAGAGGTCTTTCACCACTTAAAGAAACTTCTTCTTCTTCTTCTTCTTCTTCTTCTTCTTCTTCTTCTTCTTCTTCGAATGTAGAGGTGGAATAGACTTATGGATCATCAAGTTGAGCCCTTGTCAAGGAAGCACAATGGGGAATCAAAATTCCAACCTCTGGTTTGACAGGCAGATACCTACATCTGGTTTGACTCTCAACAAGAAGGGGCATGTAGCTTTTAGTTGGTTTCTCGGAGGCTCAGAATGATGAAATGTTGGAGATCTTTGTTGGATCGGTGGTTGCAGATGATTTTTGGTTGCTTTAATGAGAGATACCTCTTGTGTTACTAAATTAATGAACTATTTATTTAACTAGAAGGGAAGAGTACACGGGAGGTTTCAAACAATAACTATTCTAACAGCCATCTTACTAGGCTAGGAACATGCTTCTCTCCTTTCTAAGAACACAAGGCACACACACACTAACTAGACTTCTATTAGAACATTCCAAGTGGTGTGATCTCAACAACCAATCGGCTTCGCTCTTCACATTAAATCCAGCCCATAATACTCTACATTCACATTAACCCTGTAATGGCTGAAATGTAAATCTTGCCCAATATTCCAACATGAAATCATTATTGTTCCTGTCTTCTGTATGAGGAGAAGAGCAGGAGATTTTTGCAAAATAAAAACACAAAACCTTACCTTCTTTACTAAATGTGGTTTGCTTATGCAAACTATAATCTGCTGACTTCTTGACATAATTCATCAAAGCATCCTTGCACACCTAAGAAACAAACTGGCATAAATTGGACAAATTCAAACACTTTAAAGCCTCATTAACTCCAGCAGGAAAGATTTGAAGAGGTATTATTGAGCTCTTCCACCAAATCAACGAAACTGAAGTGGGATGAAATTTGATCAGATTGTGCCTGATATATCTAATGCCCAATATTGTGATATGACGGTTATGTTATTACAAGCAGCACTGTGATTCTCTTAGAATATGAGAGTACCTTATCAGCAGTAATAGCCTGAACACAAAGAAGAAGAAAGCAGACACAGGCAGTAGATTTTGCCTATCATAGAAAGGCAGCAAATTATCAAGGCTAAATCCGTTTATTAGTCCCAACCAGACTAGGCCTGCTGAAATAATGGGATTTATATAAGTGTTGACTTAACAAATCCCATTCTTTGAACAAGTCTACTCCTGTTAGGAGTAATAACTGGATTTAGTCTTTGATTATTTAGCTTACCATTTTGCTGCCAGGAACAGATGTTGTACGGCCCAAAATAACATGGCTCATTGGTGGAGTGCCACACTTTGACTTGGGCAATTGGGGTGTCTTTTGCTGTTCCCTTCAGCCTTAGACATCCCAAATATTTCCTTGGTTTTCAACCCAGCCCCTACCTGATACATCACAGATTTTATCCCATCACACTAACGAGAGAAGACGCAAGGAGGGATTTCGCATTTGGCATTGGGTAACATGCAACAGAAGTAGATAATGGGAGAGCTGAACAGGAAACGGACTGCAGCCAATTTCCAGTTCATTAAGTGCAAGCAGATCATGGCAAAAGAAGAAGATAAAGCTGACAGGCTGGCATGAATCTTTCACAGCCGAGGCAGGAGCCCTTGTTCCTTTGATTCATGGTGGCTCAACCACTTATTGCCTATCTCCTGAGCCTGAAAGCTGTGTTACTAAATGAGGTGCTGATATGGAATGGCGATTGATTCTATAAAAGAAACGACTGAAGCTAGTAAATGGAGTAATATCTAGATAGCAAAATTAAATAATGACTTAAAGACGAATGCATTGAGACGTTATTATTATATCTATCTGCTAGAATGCACTTAGGGTTTTTGCTCTGTTCTGTATTTTTTCTATTTGCAGTGAGAAACAAACATGATTGTTGCCCATCAAGAGATGCTTATTAGGAGTAATGATCAGATGGGCATTTGCCCCATGGTTTGATCAAGGTTGGTGGCAAGCTTGTTCATTTTGTCTACTGGCAACCACATGACATATATGCCAAGGGGAACCCACCTGCCCCTAGCGATGCCTATCCAGCACATATCTGTATCCCTGTCGGGAGCTACCTTTTTGGATGCAAGAAGGATCCCTCCATTTTGGTTTGGTTTCAATGTGTGCAGTTGCTGAGATTGTACCAAGGCAGCTGGCTAGCTGTCTCACTGCTGAAGTCACTTAGCGATTGCTAGTACATCAGCAATACATTGAAAGGGCTTTTTAAAAGCCATGTCAAAGCATCACTGATGCACTCTGTCAATAAGGAACAGTTTAAAAGAATTGGAAAGCTTCCTCTCCCTTCCTCTCTACTGGGAAGGGCACAGGAAGCTTCTCATTTCTCAACACCATTCAGTGGTACAGAGGAGGAAACAGGAGGGGAGTTGCTTTGTTTCTTTTCTTTTCTTTCCAAGGAAAAGAAGGTAGGTCTAGATGGTGATAAACAGGGTCACATGAGATGTGTCATGGTGGTCAGTCTTTACATGTAGATACAAGGATCACTCCAAATTAAATACCACACCTCAAACTGACCCAGTTTAGTAGGGCTGGACCATCTAGTTGCATCCTAAATTAGTTAGAGCTGTAATCTTCCTTAAATGTTTAATTATTATGATGCTTATTTTATTTTATTTTTTTCATTTTTATTGTTTTTAAATTCCAGGGCAGTCGAAGGAGCCCTACACGTGAGTTTGGAAAGAATGAATGTGTATCACTTAGATTACTATCACGTCGCTGCAAGCTTGTCCTCATGGATCACTTTAACATATTTATCTTACTTCTGTATATATTGTTTTCAATAATATATATTCTATTTTCCAGGGAGATAGCTGTGTTCCTCTCCTGCATTAAAAACAAATAAACAATAGACTTGTAACTAACAATGTGGGTGCCTAGGGCAAACAGCACAAAATGCCTCCCCAAACCAGCATTATAATTCATGACATGAAAAGAATACAAGAAATAATTATACTGATAACCTTGCAAGAAGCTCCAACTAGTCCTGTGGCACCTTGGAAATTAATCAGTGTTATCTGGCATGCATTTTGTAGACTTTAGATGTGAATGTCTTGTTTAAGTGCCCATTGTTGTTTATATTTCTATCCAGTGACCTCTTTTTTATTTTTTTTATTTCATTTAGTAAAACATTGACCAACTTCTTATTGGATGGTTGGTTCCTGCTGGCATTAAGTGTTGTTGTCTGTGTGGGAGGTTACCCCAATGTACGCCTCCATAACATGATGAGTCATCATGGGAACAGGCCATTCACTGGAGGAATGGAACACTTACAGGGCCAACCTTGCCAAATTATAAAACTTCAGCCTTTAGTCAATGTCATTCTCACAGTCTCAGGGGGTGGAGGGGACTGAGCCTCTACAGACAGTCTCTTCACTGGAAGGAGCAGAGCCCCGCCTCCTCTTGCACAGTGTACAGGTGTGTTAGGCACAGGGTCCCATAGCAAAGGTGCTGTTTGCCGGCAGTCAGCCACCATTTGACTTGGGTGATAAGGCCACCTTCCTCAGCTAAATCTCCCCACTGTCTGCCAGTACCTGCCACCCCACAGGTATGGTAGTCCTCTCAAGAGGCATTGCTGGATCTGGCTGGGTTCTCTCAGGGCCTTTTCACACGACCCCTAAACTCCGCAGCAAATGGCTCCCAGATCCGGAGCTTAAAATTGTTTCCCCACCAGCTCTGGAGTTTACAAAAAATTAAGTGCGACCACGCCCACCTAAGCGCGTCCCAGCGCACTTTTCAAGTACCTGCTCCCCAGGGGTGAAAATTCCTGATGCGGATATAACGTAGTGAGTGCCGGGTTCTTCTCGCTTCTGTTTGTTGTTGTTTTTTGCCCCCCACCCCTTTAAGAGATCTGAATGCAGTGTGGGGAACAAAGGAAGACGGCAGAACGGAGGTGAGTGGCATTCTTTTCTTCCTTTTTTTCTCCCTCCCCTCACACAGACAGCAGCCAGGAGTGCGGAGGGGGTGGGAACACAGGAACAGCGACAAACCCCTAAGATCTCTGGTCCAAATTTAAGTGGCCAGCGGATCTTAGGGGTCGTGTGAAAAGGCTCTCAGGTAGCAAGAAAAAGGGCGGGGAGGACCCAGATGTTCGTTATCTGCTTATGTGTGGAGAGGTTGCCCCCAGCTGCTTCCTCTGCTGGCAATGTGTCCAATGCTGGTTCTTGAGTCTCCAAGGTCCCCCCTTTATCTTGGCCTAGTCATGATGAAGCTGGGCAGCTTCTTCAAGTGGCATTGATAACTCAGCCTACCACCTTGTCTTGGGGATTGCAATCACATACCGTCTCCCCTCAGGAGAGGAGCAGAGGAAGGAAGTTTCTAATTTCCCTACTTAATTCCCCAATTGCTCCATGCCACTGACCTTTCCTGCAGCAGTAGTACCTCCTGGGCTTTTCATCCCAGACAGTCTACTACAGCATTGGCCCAACCTCAGGTCAGAAATCTCCTCTCAGGAAAGTGGAAAGCTCACTCTAGCAAGCAGGGGCACCCTTGCTGGCCCCACAGTCTAGTTTGTATTTAGGAACATAATGGATGTGTGAGAGAGCGTGTGTACCATAATTTCTGCAATGTTGAGTTGGGCACTTCATATTAATAAACCACAACATTCTGTTTTGGAATATATTTTTCTCCATATTGCAACTTCTCCACCACACTTTGTATTTTTATTGCAGCTATGAATATGAAAATAGGTTGACACAAAGCTTGAGAGAAAGATTCCTTTGAATTTACAATTTCAAGAACTTCCTTGCTTCTGGCCTACTGGCTGCAAAAATGTCTATAATCTTTAAGTCTGACAAGCCCTGTTTGGCTTGAGCTTCTGTGGCCGTAGCCCATGTCTTCAGGTTTGTGGAACACAATATTTAAACCACCAGCTTAGAAGCATAATGGTTTTGATTAAAGGGATGAGACCAAATGAGATGAGATACAGAAACGAACAACTGCATTGTTAACATTGGTCATAATTTTTCCCCCCAAAGGGCTGGTTAGCATAAACATCCAGGCAAGGCAAGGACAGTCACACACATCAGTAATCCTTTGGGGATGTTACAGCAATGGTTTTTGCTCACAGGAAAGTGTCCGTATTAGCTGATGGCAGAGGTAGTCTGCGTTGTCTCACTGTCCTATTGGAAAATCATTTATGCTATATAGTTGGACAGTAATGCAGGCAAACCCACATGGATGAACTGATTAGATACATAATAGAATTAACATTCTGTAACTTCATTTAAACCAACAGATACAGACTTGATTCATTCATGTATTTTATGTATACCTTTTCCAAAGGTAAACCGCTGAAGAAAAGTAACACTAAGTATGGTGAAGGTGCCACCAACCGGTAGGTTTGTTTCTTTTCAAGTCCACCCAGCCCTCCAAAACTATAGAAGACCTGGCTACTTATGTTACTTATTTAGACTGTATTATGAATTCACTGTAATTCCTTACCCTTCAGTTCTATGGTCACTACAAAACAAATTTGAAAATAGAGATGGGCACGACTAGGGAAAATGACGTTTTCAAGTTGTCGTGTGTCAGAGGCAGCCCGTGTCGGCTCGTTTCCGTTTTTCGTGAAACTTCGCAAAAAATAGTCGTTTCGTTTTTCGTTTTTTTGTCTGTCGTTATACTGGTTTGGGGGGGTAGCAGGCTCCTGGAGGCACCTCTCTGGGGTGGGTGCCTCCGCTGGCCCGCTATAAAGGGAAGCGGGCTCCTGGAGGCACCTCTTTTTGGGGGGCAGGCTCCGGGAGACCCCTCATGGCATGGGGGTCTCCTCTCCTCACCTGCTGCTGCAAAAGGGCATGCATAGCCATATGGATATGCATACCAAGTTGCAGACAGAGACACAGCAGACTGGCAGAGGCACCCCTCTTTTTGGGGTGCCTTCCCTGCATCAGTCAGTGAGAGACAGGCACTTGCGGGCAGGGTTTGCAAGACACACATGCTGCCGAGCCGAGCCTGCAGAAGTCACCCAGGGCCACAAGTGACGGACTGGCGAACTCTCTGCACCCGCTGTGTCTCACCAAGAAGGGAAGCGTACTTGCGTAGTAGTGCAATGCAAGTACAGATCTGGCTTAGGGGACAGGGCTAGCGCAAGGGCTATGGTTAGGCTAGTTACTGGTGAGGTTAGGGTGAGTATTGGGGTGCACCTCTGGGTGCCTCTCTGACCCACTAAGAGGACAGTGTACTGTGGCGTATGGGTAAGGAATCAAGGATTAGGGTTAGGGTTAGGGGGCTAGGGCAGGGTTTAGTGGGCTTTTTGGCACATCCCAGAAGTCTCAGTGGCCAAGTGGCCATGCGATTGGTGGAATGGCTCCAAAAATTTGCATGGTCCACTCCCACATGGCCACTTGGCCAGCCCGTCATTGTGCAGGTGTAAAAAAAATATAATAAAATAAAATCAATGGAGAGAGGACAGAGGAGGAGACATTTTGTTTCAAGAAAAACCCACTGCTACTGTAAAAATTCTGGCAGTTTTAGCAACAGCATTAGCAATTAGCAAATTTTGCATGTTTCTGTGGTGCTTGTGTGTTTTTGGACCACGATTTCAAAAAAAATATTGCGGTCGCCGTCCCATTTTGGATCCCCTGCCCGCACCGCATGGCATGGCGACTCGTGTCCGGCTGCCCAGGACAGGAGAGGGGGGGAGGCCGGGACCCCCCCCCCTGAAACCACCCCTCTGGTAGGTGCACTCTGCACTGTCTGCAGGCATATTTTCGCCTGCTTTTTGGCCCGGGAATGGGGGGGGAGTTTTAAAACTTTTTTTCTGTGCCGCTTCCGCTTGAATTGTGGCGGCCGGTGGCGAGTCCGGCTTGTTGCTGCGTGCGAGCCTGCGGCGAGTCCCACCACCAGAGCAGCCCAGGACAGGACAGGAGGAGAGGGGGGGAAGCCGGGGACCCCCCTCCAGAAATCACCCCTCTGGTAGGTGCACTCTGCAGGCATATTTTCGCCTGCTTTTTGGCCCGGGAATGGGGGGGGGAGTTTTAAAACTTTTTTTCTGTACCGCTTCCGCTTGAATTGCGGGCGGCGGGCGGCAGCGACTTTGGCGGGACGACGAGGATGCCCGCCCCCAGCGCAGCCCAGGGCCAGGAGGGACAGGAGGAGAGGGGGGAAGCCGGGGACCCCCCTCCAGAAACCACCCGTCTGGTAGGTGCCCTGAGCCCTCACTTAGGCAGGCATATTTTCGCCTGCTTTTTGGCCGGGAATTGTGTTTTTTTTTTTAACTTTTTTTCTGTGCCGCTTGGCATCGCGGGATTGCCGCGATGCCAGAAACGACAACGACAAATCAGACCCAATTATTCTTTAGTCGGTTCAAGTTCGAGTTCTGGCGGAGTAATTGTTGTTTCCTTTTCTGTTCCGTAACGGAAACAAGGAACGGAAACGGAAACGGGAATTCCGCTAAGTCGTGCCCATGTCTATTTGAAAATGTTCATTAAACCTTCCTTTTACTACAGCATCAATATCATAGGCGTCACAATAGGTCCTCTATAATCCCATAGACTAGAGTAGCAGTTCCATGTGATGTGAGCTATTGTAGCTGATGAGCAGACATGGAAAATTCTTTAAAAGGAAAGCATTTCAATTTTTACAGTAAAATTTCATTTGTTAGCAATGCATATCAATATGTTATAAGAGTAAATGCTATCAGTAAGGACTTGTCTACATGGGCCTAGCTGGAGTGGGCTGGAGCTGCTTAACAGAGTTAGTTAATGTCAGGTAGAGGTCCAGTGTGCCATTTGGTCTAATCCTTGGATCTAAATGGCAAGAGCAACTCAAGTCTCCTCCCATTTGTTAAACTAAATTGTAACAAATCACCAGGACCAGATGGCATCCATCCACAAGTTTTCAAGAAACTTAAAGATGAAATTGCTGAGGTCCTAGCCAAAATTTATAATCTTTCCCTCAGATCAGGCCGTGTACCTAATGACTGGAAGATAGCGAATGGAAATGTTTTAAATAGTTGCACAACTAAACAAAATGAAATGAAATGAAACGCTATGCTCCCCTGGGTCCTAGAGACATCCAAACTGCAGGGGAGCTTCTTTGGACTCTTCCCTGCAAGCCCTCAAAATTTGGAGATGTTTGGAGGGTCAGAGGGCTAAGTTCTTAAACTTCAAAGAGGGTCCTCCTAGGAAAAAAAGTCATTCTAATTGGATCCCCCCAGTGGGTGAGCAATTAGTGGCTTCCTGACTCAATAGAGTGATTTTCACCTATGAGGACCCGTTTTGGAATTTACTAACTCATCCCCCTGAACCCCAAACTTCTCCAAATTTCAGGGGCTTAAAGGGAAGAGCTTGAGGAACCTCCCCTGCCATTTTGGTTCCTCTAAGATGAATTGTTTCATTCCTAGAGGGGAAATGGCATTTCATTTCATTTTGTAACAGAACGAATTCTACCATTTTGTTTCATAACAAAATGATAAAACAGCATTTCATTTTTTCATTTTGTGCCCATCTCCAGTCCCTAACAAGAACCCAGAAACTGGTGGGTAGGAACACTCTGGGCATGGGCTAGTTTTTTCCAGCAGTTACATTGTCTGGTCACCAGAAAAAGGAGAGGACCAGTACATCCCCCCGATTGGACCAAACAATAGGACAAATGCCATTTTACAACACCCTAAGGCCCCTATCTCACCTGGGAGAAGATCCAGATATTATGAAAGTCCAGCTTTACTTCTTTCTTAGTCACATGACTGAAGATGTGGGATCTCCGTTCCCACCTACAAGGATTTTTTTAAAGTGCAGACCAGTCCCAGGGCCAGCAGGTGGCACTAGAAAAAGTAAAAAAATAAAAAACAGCGCTAACGGCCCGAAGGGAAGGGGAAATGTTTAAAAAATTTAAAAAGTGCCAACAAGCCCCAGGATGAGCTGGTCGGTGCTAGAAAAAATAAAAATAAACAGCACTGACAGCCCGAAGGCTTGCTGATCAGTGCTGGGGGGAGGGGAATTTTTTTTTAAAAAAAAATTAAAAACGCCAACGAGTCCCAGGATCACTCACACGGACTTCTGGCTTGCATTTTTTACAGGAGCAAAAAATCCCCAAATTTGGTAGGTCTTGGAAAACTCGCTAAAGGGGGCATAACTGGATTTTCTTTTTTAAAAAATCCTGATGACTGTGGGGACAATATTTTTGGAATTGCTTTATCTTGAAATTTAATCAGAATTTTAAAGGACGTTTGATAGAGCCCTCAGTTTCAACAGATACCTTTCTTTAAAACTGTTCTGTGAATTTAAAGAATTTGGCATATCTTTAACTAAATTCACTACCCTAAATAAAGTTCACAAGTCACTTCCCCTTTCATCCGTTCCACCAAGTTCGCTCTTTCCCTATTTAAAAAAAATGACCAGAATCTGAAGGGCCAATTTTCAACATGAGGGGCAAATTCTGTTCCCAAAAATGTTCTTGCAAAGGTGGCCAATTTCCGATGGTAGGTAGAGCCAAAGGCAAAATGGTGGGAGTAAGATTGATCGTGTATTTAAGTTTAAAACTTTCACTGCTGTCACGTAGACCTTGGATGAGGCATCCCAGCAATTTAGGACTAGGGAAGCTGGGAAACTCCCAGTGAGGATGTCAATGGAAGTGTGTGTGTGCATGTGGGAGGGGATGCAGCCTTCTACAGACCATTCCCAAGAACCAGACTGAGTCCTGACTCTTTAATCTTGACTTCTGGCTTGTTTCACAGCCTTTGGCTCATACCTCATGGAGAGACTCCCACTGACATCCTGTGGGTCAACTGCCAAGGCCTCCTTGACCTCCCAGGGTGGGTAGGGGATGATAAGTAAATTGTTTTAAGGTGAGCTCCATCTCTCTGATGGATTTCAACTTTCTGCAGTGGCCAGTAGGATCTTCTACTGGAGCAACTGTAGAAATTACCTTCCTGAAGGCTCTTCCTCTTGCCAGGGTATCTATAGCTAACAGGACAGGACAGGCTTTTGTGCCATGGAGAGCTTTTGCTATCCCTACACACAGTATTTGCCCACACTCCCCCAACAATGAAATCATTCTCAGGCATCTATAAACTGTTACACAGAAAACTGAATCTACAATAAATAATAGATTGCACACTACGGCAGAATGCCTGCAATGCCATTTTGACTTGGACATGTTGACCCACAGCAACTCTACTGACACTTTTCAATTTTGGTAGCATGGTTGGTTGATGGGGTCTGTATAGAGTTTGCAGCTCTTGAGAACACCACTCATCAATCTATCTTCGATAATACAGAAGCCTTTATGAAGTCAAAAGGCCAGGCCATGTCAATGAACACACCATTTAAAAGTAATAAGCAACTTCCCGAATAAAATGAATGTCATGACAAGGGATAATCAATGAAAGATTCCTATATTGTTGGGTTGTTTCAAGTTATTATATAACAACTAGTTCCATCTCAAAACTGAACTGTGGACTCTCTTGTTCCGATTGCAACTGAATGTTAGTACTGGCTCCATCTGAAACAAAGGAAGGACTGGAATGGGGTAGCCTATAGACTAGTGGTGTTTTATAATGCCTTTCAGTAAATCTGCACACCCTTCCCCCAATTTAGAAAAAAAACTGTGGAAAGATTGTGGTTTGAAGGGAGAAACAGAAAAGAAGACATAAACCAAAAGGAATGAATCTGGAAGTTGAGTCATGGCAACTGGACTTCTTTTCTTGAGAGAGTGAAACATTTCACTGCTCATCCAAACAGCTTCATCAGTCTGAAAAAAGCTACTTGCTAGAGAGTCTGAAAAGCTTAAAAGTATTTTTGGCAAACACCACATCCCTGTTTATTTCAGACCCACAAACACACTAAGGCAAAGACTCATCCACACAAAGGACCCGATACAAAAACACAAAAGGAGCAATATAGTATTTGCGGGCCAATGCAGTGAGGAGTGCGCAAAACCTCTACACTGGAAAAATTAAACAACCATTAAACAAAAGGATGGCCCATTATAGGAGGGGTAAGAGCTCAGTACCAAAATCAGCAGTACACCTCCTTTTAAAGGACAAAGGGCACTCATTCAAAGATGAGGATAAGAACATAAGAACATAAGAAGAGCCATGCTGGATCAGGCCAACGGTCCATCTAGTCCAGCTTCCTGTATCTCACAGTGGCCCCACCAGATGCGTCTGGGAGTGCACGAGACTAGATATCTGTTTCGTGATATCACTCCCCGGCATCTGGCCCTTGAAGTACCCCAGTTTTAAGACTGGAGATTACACATCTCCATCATGGTTTGTAACCTGTGATGGATTTTTCCTCCAGGAATCTGTCCAATCCCCTTTTGAAGGCATCCAGCCCAGATGCCATCACCACATCCTGTGGCAGGGAGTTCCACAGACTAACAACGCGCTGAGTGAAAAAATATTTTCTTTTGTCTGTTCTTACTCTCCCAGCCCTCAATTTGAGTGGATGTTCCCTAGTTCTGGTATTTTGGGAGAGGGAGAAGAGCTTCCCTCTATCCACTTTAATGTACACATATTAGACAGAGAAGATAGGTGGAGGGAGGGGTCATGGAAGCCATTCATGCGAGCATTGAAAACCCCTCTCTCAACAGAGGTTGGGGGCTCAGGTACAGTCTATCTGCCACTTATTAGGCTGTGATTTCAACAATACCGAGACCAATCAAAAATACTTCACTCCTTCACCACCAAGGCCATAGCCAACAACCCGTACTTTATGGATCTCAGCACTTCCGGCCATTCTCCACCTTAAGGTGATTGAGACTGTTGTCTACCTAATGAGCCTATTCAGGTCATTGTTCATCTTATGAGCCTATTTCAAACCAGGGTGACAAGAGGTCAACATGAGCTATAAAATGGAGGACTCACAACTAGTTTTTTTCACACTCTTTCGCTGTTTGGATGAGCAGCGAAACATTTCAATCTCTCAAGAAAAGAAGTTCAGTTGCCATGACTCCACTTCCAGATAAACTCACCTGGATGACTGAGAATCTTCACAGACAAAAGGAATGAAGGAAAAGCAATCATAAATATGTTTTTGTCATCTGTATTTTTTTCCTTTTTAAATTCTTCTCTCACAGTCCATTAATTGTTATGATCCAGTTATCCTTGGAGGAAGAGTCTGCAAATATCCATAGATTTCTGTTTTTGTGCAAGCCTCAAGGCCTCCACAGCAAATAGCCTTTGGAGTGTGCTATGAGACAAAAGCCTTTTGTTTCCTTAAAGCTGTTCTTTGAAAGGGAGGGAAAATTTCATATGTAAACAACTTGAATGCAACCAGAAGCAAATAGCGATTTCAGTATTATGTGGATGATTAGGTTGTATGAACTATCTTAACAAAAACACAAACTATATGTTGACTATTTTTGTCCTTGTCTACTTACCAGAGTACCTAATAAACGTCTCCTGTTGCTGTAATACATGGAACATGCTTCTAAAGAGGTTCTTGAGATGGTGTAAGCCCACCTTAATGAGTTATGATAATTCAATGCTGTTAGGTTGGAACATCCAACCATACAGGATATCTAACCATAAAGATAAATCAGACCAAAGCCCTTTCTAACCCAGCATCCTCTCCCAATAGTGGCCAACCAGACCCTGCTGGGAAACCCAGATTCAGGATATGAGTGCAGAGGAATACTTTGCTTGTGATCCCCAGCAATTGCATTCAGAGACATTCAACCATTCAGTTCCAGACATAATGTGTGCAGTCCTCCCAGTGAGTAGCCACTGATAGCAATTCCTGACCTCCATGAATTTGTCTAAAGTCTTTTTTCTATTTACTTCCTATTTACTTGTCAAACCCACACACCATTCTTATCTTCAGGGCCTCGTTATGTGGATGAGCATAATCTAAACTTGTTGCATAGACTAGGTAGTACAAGGCTATCCCTGCTTGGCATCCTTGACATGAACACACACACGGGTTGCAGTTCTAGGACTGGCAGACTCAGTGTTCATATTTGTCCCATTCAAGATGCCTAAAACCAAACCCGTTCCATGCTCAGCCAGAAAGCTTACTTCAAGGACAAGCAATGCATGTCCCTCAGGAGGTTACTGGACTGCAACACCCATCAGTTGTAGCCAGCATAGTCCACTCTAAGCGGCTATATGGCAGCTAAAGCCCAGCAACACCTAGATGGCCAAAGGTTTCCCGCCCCACTGGCTTGTTGGGTAACCAATAATTCTCAGCCTAAAGTATATCACAGGTTTATTGTAAAGATAAGAAGAAAGCAACTACATATGCCACTCTAACTTGCGTGGAGAAGGAAAAGATGGATTGCAGTCCTCCCTATTAGTCCTTTTACTAGCTGTGTAAAAATAAATTAAGGTGAAAGAGAAAGGGGTCATCTAAACTAGTGTGTTTTAATGGTCAGCCATTATAGGACCTTACGGGATGGAGCAGTGGTTCTCAACCTTTGGGTCACCAGATGTTCCTGGATTAAAACTCCCAGAAGACTTCATGACTTTCTCTGCTGGCCAGGATTTCGGGAAGTTTTAGTCCAACAACATCTGGAACCCAAAGTAAGGAGCCAGTGATTTGGAGCATATATTTCTCTCCAACTGTTTGTATATTTCTCTTGCCTGCAGCAGAGTCTCCTGGGCAAACAGATGATATCAGAAAAACAAATAAAAGAACTCTAAAGGGACTTCTTAGGATTTGAGAACTGGGTAACTGAAAAGCAGATGGATTCCCCACCCATAACCCATAAATGAAGCTCACAGCTGCTAAATGACCTAAGAAAACTTTCTGGACTTACCCATTAGCAGCCATGTGGTTAGGACTTTCTCAGGTACATAGTGAAAATTATGTTGAAAATGTTCATCTCAATGTGCTGTAGGAGTGATAAAAAGGAAATTCAGTGGAAGGAGGTGAATGAAAATAACCCTCATTATGTTATCAGTATACAAATTACAGTAATTTCTCATTTAGAATACTTTGACCATAGGATGTCTATTTGAGCAGATCTTGTGCCATCTTTTGCCTCAAATTACCTAGGTGAGATATCATACAAAATGGAGAACTGGGGTACTCAGATGAACTGCAAACAACTTGGACATAAATGAACTGCAGAGAAAGCTTTTGTCTTGATGCCTTCAAAAGAAGAAGAAGAACCTTTTATAATACTGCCTTGCTGTTGTTTTAGTGATTTAAAAAAATCACTGCCATTCAGGCTCTTCCATCTGCCCCTTCCTTTTTTACAAAAAAAATTATCTGATCATAATCCCAATGTCCACTTACAAGAGCAGAAAATAATTAAATAACAATGGCAATTCAGTGAGGGGGAAAGCTGCACTCTGAATTGAAGTAGCATTCAAGTACTTGGCATTCAAAACAAGAAAACTAATTAGTCTGTTGAAGTAGGTTACTGGCGGGGAGGGGGGCAGAACAAGAGGGAATGGGAGGTGGAGGAACCAGAACGTGTAAGAAAAAGGCATCACATACAACTATAAGTTCACCTGTGGGAAACAACTACAAAATAAGCATAAACAATTTTTAAAATATAACGGTATAGGTAATGTATTCCATGTACCTAACACCTTAGAAAATGACAAGAGGAATGAAAGACAACCTTTCTTTCTGGAGCTTAGGAGATGTGCTTCGGATACAAAACCAAACTCTAATTATCAGCTGCTGTTTCCTCTCATCATACTTGCTGTCTTACTTTCATTAATGGTGAGCTGGCACTCCTTGGATCTGAACTTATATTATACTGAGTGGAAGAGCTCAGTCCTTCAGAGGCTCTTGGTAGTGGTGGTGGAAAGGAAGATATTTTCACCAGCCACCCCGCACACCACATTGGACAGGGCTTCACCTTCATATGCTGGGAAGAGGGGACATAGAGAGCAGCAAGAGAAAGTGGGCATCAGCAAAAAGCAGGTCTCCTTCCAGCACTGGCAACATCCCTTGGTCAGAATTCTCTTCATGGGACATCTGGCTCTGACCATTTCTGAGGAAAGAATGAAAGAAGAGCAGGAGATGGGGGTCAACTGGGATGAAAAAGAAAAGAGATATGATGGACAAAGGGAAGATAAAGCAGAGCCAGCACTGGGGTTTTTTGTGCCCTAGGCGAGGGGTGGGGGGTGGGGTGGGCGGCGGTGGGCCAGGGGGTGCCAGAGGGGCAGAGCGGGGCGGCGGGGCGGCGGCAGATGGTGACAGGCAGCAACGAGCATGGGGGGCGGACGGCGATGGGCACGGGGGGTGGGCAATGATGGGTGCAGGGGGGCAGCAGGCTGGCCAGTGCCCTCTCTCCATTTTGGTGCCTTAGGCAACTGCCTAGTTCGCCTTAATGAACGCGCCGCCATAAACAATTACAGAAGAACTTAATAGGTATAAGGAACAGCAGCAGCAGCAGTAAGAGAAAACAGAAAAAAATGGAGAACAGGGGGTAGCTGACTATGGAAAAGTCATATAAATGACAAAGGCAGGACAATGTTGAGAAACAAAAGCAGAAAAGAAATGGCAGTGGTAAGCCTTGAGCAGCTTTAAAGATAGGAAGAATCAGATTTTTGTGCTAGGTGGGAAGCCAGTGTACAAAGGTGAAGACATTTCTACATTGGTAGAATACCTTGTATGTTAGATCACTTTTGTGCTATTCTATTTGGTCTCCCCACCCTCACAGGACATAAGAGATGGCCTTCTCTGTTGCTGCACCCTGACTCTGGAACTCCCTCCCACAGGAAGCCAGGCCGGCTCCATCATTGCTGTCCTTCTGCCAACAAATGAAGACCTTTCTCTTCAGACAGGTTTTTCTTTAATGAATACCTGTATGAGAGGGGTTTTTAAATGGAGTGTTGTGCCTTGCTGCTTCACATCTGTTTTTGGTTTTGATTCTGTTTATCATTTTTAGTGAGGCAATTGTTTGATTCTTTTTAATATTTGAATGCCTACTGGTTTTAACAATGTTTTTAAATGATACTTGTTGAAAACAGTCCTGACAATTGCTTTGTGTCTGTGAGAAATGGTTAACTAATGAAAAAGGGAGTCAGCTTCTGCCATTTGCCACTGTATGATGTCATTTTGTGAATGGTCGTGAGCACAAGAAGGTATCCTGTGGACCAGGGGTCCCCAACCTTCTGGGACGTAGGGCTGCATTAGACTGCCCAATGCCTAAAGAGGGCCACATCTTAAATCAAAATGTAGCAACATTATTATCCTACCAATTTAGATCAAAATTAAACATCCGCATGTCAATGAAATCATGTTAACTTCAATGCAATCCATTTTGGAACAAGAAATAATAAATTGTCATACTGTGTGCTGTGATGCCTGGGGAACCACTAAACCCAGCCATGGGTACCACATAACCCTTTCATCTCTCATAGGTTGGGATACAATAAGAGATGTGGGGCTGCTTTTGATTGATGGCTGGGACTGGGCATATTAGATGAGGCCAGTGCCATGGGCAGAGTGGAAAGTAAGACATAGTGCATTCAGGGAAGCATGTTCAGGTGAAAGAAAGAGAGAACACCATGGGGGAATGGTTCTTCAGTGTTCCAGACAATGCTTTTCTAGCCCTACAAGAAGATACAACCTGAGACCTTTTTCATGTAGAGCTTGTACTCTGAGCTGTGGCATATACATGAAGTGAACCAGTCCCAGATTCATATTTCCAATGAAATTTCAGAATATGTGGCTTCTGTACCCGATATCTGTTCTGTTTGTCCTTGTGCTATGGTTTCATTAAACTAACTTACTTCATTCTTCTCTACTAACCTCCTGACTTGTTCAGTGTATTTGTGTGGGTATAAAGCTAAGGATCTGCTCCTGAGGTCACCATTGAGATTAAAGCTGTAGAAGAGAAAAACAATGAAACAAAGCACAAATGTTCCCAGAACATTAAAAACAAATAGATTCAATACTGAGAAATCTAAAGCACAACCAAAACTCCAGTGCTCAAGATATCTTGACTCCTTTTAGCTATACCTATTGTTTCAGTCCAACTGCAAAAGACAACACAGAGCAGACAACCTTACCTGTTAAGAATCTCTTGTTTCCTTTGACTGACTGTCTGTCTGCATAAGAATCTCAAATGCAAGAGTTCCTCTAAGTTGATGGATATTTCTATGCATGTAATAATAAACACAAGCCCTAAGGACAAACCCAGAGGATAGCTGGTTGCATAAGGAGGGATACTTAGCACCCACATTTTGATGTGAGCCTTCTATGTCCTCAGATGACAAGTCATATTTTAGCAGAACCTTGACCATCAAAACTCCCAAAATAATCTCACAGTACATGAAGTGGGAAGCGGTCCTTGGGTCAGGTCATCCCCCATGCCTTCTACCCTGGTCATCTCCCCCATGATCTCTCCAGGGCCACCTTCTCCCTGGAAAGTGGCCATGCCTCTATTCATGAAGCTGCTAATCCCACTAGAATTTCCAGTGCAGTTGGAGGTAGAGGAAGAGAAGACAATGGGAGGGGCTTTCCCAGGGAGCCCAGAGGGTGGGGAAGCTACTGAGAAGATCAAATTTCAGGGCAAAAGGACAGGCCTGCCTGATCTAGAAGGGAGGAAGGAGATACACCCAAGAAAGAAATTGGAGTTGACAAAGTCACCATCAGTGAGCTGCAGAAAGCCGCCTTACTGAGATCTGCTTATTTGTTTATTTATTTATTTTTGTATTTATACCCCGCTTATCTTCTTTGCGAACTCTAAGCGGCTTACAAAGGCTATAATAGCCACACAGAGTTACAATAAATACACAAACACAAGCAAAACAACAATAAACTTAAAACAGTGAAACGTTAAGGCACCTCTATAACTAAGCAATAAAAATATGCAAGAGCATAACGATGGTGGAGGAAGGGAAAGGGAGGGGAAAAGGAAAAAAAAACTGAATTAAGAATCGCCAAAGGCCTCCCGGAAAAGGTAGGTTTTTAAAGCCTTCCGGAAGGCCAGCAGGGACTCTGCAGAATTATGCTTGCATAATTCGCCAATACATCACATAGTCCTAAATGCTTGGGAAGCGTTTGACTAGTGATTTGTAATACAAAATCCAGCGTAGTTAGCTGTATAATAATAATAATAATAATAA